>JAPEIY010001210.1:0-11121 GCA_026122135.1 Cathorops aguadulce | reverse complement strand
AAGTGGCCACTTTCAGGAGTAAATCATATTCCTCATATGATGCACAATACATGAAACATAAACTGAAGGTGATGGAACGTTATATATTTTTTTTTATAAGTTTCTTCTATTTCTTTTCCATATGGGTCATCACTGCATTGCAGCAGTGCCACGCTGAAATGTCCACTCGCTGAACTATGCTATGTTTGTTTTAGCACCGACTGTTTGTTACTGGAGAAGGGCATTTCCAAGGTGGCATTGTTGTCCATATGAAGAAACACCCTTTATGGCTCTTGTTTATCAATACTTAATGTGGTTGTGTGTAAATGTTTGTGTAAGCCAGACCAAACTAAAATTTCCACTGATGTACATTGTACAACCCCCTAAAAATAATACAGTACATAGAAGTAATGCTAGCCAAAAACACAGCAAGAATTTCAGTGAAAAATTGTGACCTTATTCTTTTTGGGTATAAAATAGACAGCTGGTAGTGTTACTTGCTAAAATTACAGCTGTTATTTCCCCAGCCTGGAATAAAGCAGAACAGTCATGCATAGCTCGCCAGAGTGTTCATTTTATTTTTAATAAATGCATTCATATTAACAACATAAACAAATGGCCACCTTTTTATGAATATAGGTCAATGCTGAAAATAAGTCTAGGAAATCTGCTAGCAAAACTTTTTTTTGAAAGTATGACAATTAAGGTTTCAATGCATTAGAAAAAAAAAGACAATAACACCATATACCTGAACTGTGCTAGGACAGTAATTGCATTTCTGTGTAACCCTACTGCAACTGTTGAACATGAGTACATTAATAACATCCATGCCTGGCATACAGTCTGCATGTAATTCTTTAAAAAAAACAAGCAAAAAAAAAACCCTCCGCTTGCTTGCACACATGCGTGTGCACGCGCACACACACACACACACACACACACACACACACACACACACACACACACACTATCTGTGATTTTCTCTGTACTGTAAGATAATTTTAGTATACTGTTTTTGTAAACTTCCCCACTGAGGGATGAATAAAGTTTCTTATATGTAACAATAAAGGCTTTCTTCTACTTCTGCTTACATTTGTCCTTTAATAGTGGTTTTTACACAACCCTGATCAGAGGCCAGTAGTAAGTCATTTACTACTTTAGCCAGTGCTGCCTCTCTGCTATGGTGAGGTCCTGAGGTCTGAATCCTGACTGATACATTTCATGGATGTTATTTCAATGTAAATATTAGCATAACTGCTGCTGTGCCACAGCTTTTTCTAGGATCTTGGGGATAAAGGGGAGGTTTGATATTGGCCTATAATTGGACAGCTGATGGAGGTTGAGGACAGGTTTTTTTTTTTTTTTATCAGGGGTTTGATCACTGCTAATTTAAAGGATTTGGGTATATAGCCAATTCTAAGGGAAGAATTTATTGTTTTTAGAAGAGGTTCACTTGCTTCTGATATTTGTTTGAGTAATGTAGTTAAGTGATCTAGTACACAAGTTGAAGATTTTGATGTGGAAATTAATGAAATTAATTCAATTTCTTTAAGGGGAGCAAAACATTCTAATTGCTGATCTGATAGTTATATTGTTAACTAAAGGGTTACTTAAATTGACTGGACTTAAATTATTAGCTTGAAACTTCTGTCTATTTTCAAATTTACCATTGAAAAAATTCACAAAGTTTTTACTACTACATATTGCGGGTGTGCATATGTCTATATGTCTATGGTGGTTGTTTTCCTAGTTAATTTTGCTGCAGTATTAAATAAGAATCTAGAATTATTATTGTTCTATTAGGGTCAAGAGATGTGTTGATCTAGAAGTACTAAAAGCTTTTTGATACTTCAAAAGGCTCTCCTTCCATGCCAATTGGAATAGTACCAATTTTGTTTGACATCATTTTCATTCTAAATTTCAAGTGTTTTTTTAGTGTGTGTGTGTGTGTGTGTGTGTGTGTGTGTGTGTGTGTGTGTGTGTGTGTAAAATCGTTATACCAGGGTGCTAGATTTTTCTCTCTAATCATTTTCTTTTAAGTGGAATGACATTATCTGAAAGATAATGGAATGATGACCTGAAGCTTTCAGTAGCCTGATCAAGTTCTGTGGGATCTGACAGTGACCCAGTCAAAGTTGATAAAACTGTTTGTAAAACTATTGATGTGCAGTAGTTGACATGAATATACATTTAACACAATAGCACAGCAAGTTACATATATTATTCCTCAGACATATTTTGAATAAGATGAGATAATGATCTGTGCTATCTTCAGACTGTGAAAGTGGTACTATGTTTTTTTTTTTAATTTTTAATTGAAATGTTAGTATTAGTCTCACCTATAGTCAACTGGAATAGGCTCCAGCTTGCCTGCAATCTTGTAGAACAGGATAAAGCAGCTACAGATAATGAGATGATATGAGATGTTAGTATTAGTCCCGCCTATAGTCAGCTGGAATAGGCTCCAGCTTGCCTGCGACCCTGTAGAATAGGATAAATGGTTACAGATAATGGATGGATGTTTAGAATTAGATCAAGAGTGTGACCAACATTATGAGTAGGTCCTATGATGTTCTGATAAACCCCTAATCAATCTAAAATGGACATAAATGCTGTTTACAGAGGGTCGTCTGAGTTATTCAAGTGAATTTTAAAGTCTTCAACAACAAAGGCTTTGTTGAAGGAAACAATCAGGTCTGAGATGAAATCTGCAAATTCAGAATGAAATTCAGAAGATGACTCCAGGGGTCTGTAAATAATAAGTACAGAATCCACTGGGTGGACATTTTTTTGTGTGGCTATATATGCTAGTATCAAAATCTTCAAATGCATTTAATTTATAACCAGTTTTTTTATGTTTAGATAATCATTAAAAAATAACTGCAACACTGTCACTGACACTGCCAGCTATCAGAGTTCATGGCAACCTCCAAACATAGCTGCCATGGGCTACAACTTCCAAGTACCTCAGCACCCTCCATTTCCAGATTTCTAATTACCACCTCACTTGTTCATCATTACAGACTCATTAGCCACCAGTACATAAAGACTTCAGTCATAAATAGTCAGCACGAAGTATCATTCAGCATGTCCTTACCTGATTATACCAACCCTTTATTCCTAGTGTTTGACTCTCAGTGACTTTGACCCAGTTTCCTGTTTATATTGGACTCTGAACTTTCATCTGACCTTTGATACATTATGTGCACATCAACTGACCTCTTGCCTGACACTGACTTTGATATTAGTTTCACAATTCGGATTCGACTGCCAGTTTGTGGTCCAGCCACTCTCCCCTGCAACTGCATCTGTAAGTGCCTGCACCTCTGACAGGATACTTCACTACCGTGGATGCAGCAGAGAAGGTGAAGCAAACTTTTCTTCTGGCACAAGGACAGCTATTAGGAGAACACCAGCAAATGCTGAGTGACTTGAACATTCACATATCACAACTCACTCTACTGTCTCGCAGGCCCTCTTAATATGTTCCGTGCCCAATGTGAGCTCATCTATGCTTGTTTCTTGACCAGGCAAATTCTCAGGTGAGGTATCAGATTGCAAGGGTTTCTTCCAGCAATGCTCACTGTTCATGGCACAAACTGGAACTACAAATCAACAGATCATCATTCAGTTTCTCAATCTGCTCACCAGCCAGGCAATTCAGTGGGCCACCGCTGTATGGGAATAAGGTGGCAAGCTCATAACCTCCTATTAATGCTTCGTGGAGTTATTCAAGAAAGTGTTTGACCAACAGCCCAAAGGAGTGGAAGTAGGAGAAAAGCTGCTGACAATATGGCAAGGGAAAAGAAGAGTTGCAGAATATGTCCTTGAATTCCATATGCTTGTGGCCAGCAGTGGATGGAATGAGCCATCTTTGAAAGCTGCGTTCTGCAAAAGTTTCCACTCATTCTGACAGAACTTGCATGCTATGATAAGTAGCACACTTTGAACTCTCTAATTGACCTGGCTATTAGACTGGACAATGTCCTGCACAACAAGCCATTCTTGCAGCACTCTCCTCTAGACATCCAGCCAACCCAGTCCCCTACTCCAATGGAAGTCTCTAACACTCACATGTCCCACTCAGAGAGAGAAAGGAGACACCAGGAGGGACTATGTTTTTACTGTAGTGAACCAGGATATCTGTTAGTCCATTAGCCAGTCACACCTCCCACCCTAAGAAAATGTGACAACCTTGGGAAAGAAGTGAACACAACAGCCCCAGTGAGTCACAAAGCCTCTTCTCTCCAGCAATTCCTCAAGTTCAAAATATTATTAAATCTCTTGGAGTCTTCCAATGTTCTCTCTACACTGACAGACTCCAGAGCTGAGGGCAACTTCATTGACTATGAGGTCATTCAAAGGCTTGACTTACCCACAGAAGAACTCCCACAACCTGTAAATCTGAAAGCCATTGATGGCAGACCCATTGGGGAGATTCAGGAGGGCACCATACACAAGGAATGCATCTCATTGTTTATCTCCCAACCAAGCCATCATTCTGGGGTTCCCCTAGCTGCAGATCTATGACCTTCTCATCTCCTGGCAGAATAGGGAGAGTCTATGTTGGTCTCCATCCTGCCATTAGAACTGCCTGCAACTGCTCCAACTTGCTCTCACTTCCATATCTGTGGAGAGCCCTTCACCCAGAGGCATCAAACACATTCAAGCCTGCTATCGTGAGTTCAAAGAGATCTTCACTAAAGGAAAAGGCAGTGGACTGCCTCCTCACAGACCCTATGACTGTGCTATTGACCTCCTACAAGTAACATACTTCTGCATTGTCATATCAAACCCCTCTCAATCAGAGCAAACTGCCATGGAAAAATGTATACAGGACGTACTGCAACAAGGTTTCATCCATCCATCCACATCTCCAGCATCCAAAGGCTTCTTCTTTGTCAAAAAGAAAGGGGGGGGGGTCTCTGATTTGTGTAGATTATATAGGACTTAACCAGATCATGGTGAAATATTCTTATCTGCTACCACTTGTGCCCACAGCCCTAGAACAACTATGATCTGCCCACATCTTCTTCAAACTAGACTTCAGGAGTGCCTACAACCTGGTGTGTATCCAGGAAGGTGATGAATGGAAGACTGCGTTTAGCACCACCTCTGGGCACTTCAAGTTCTGCATAATGCCATATGAGCTCTCTTGTGCACCCAGCATGTTCCAATGTTTCATTACTAATGTACTCAGATACCGTACTTCCACCCGCCCAATCGCACACTTTTTCAGGTTGGCCATGAGACCCGCTCACCTCAGCTACCCAAGGACGGCCCTCAGGTGTTCCAGGTGCCTCGGCCAGTCATTACTATAGATAATGATGTCATCTAAGTACACAGCCATATAGGTGGCGTGGGGGCAGAGGACCCTGTCCATAAGCCAATGGAACGTAGCGGGCACCCCAGACAACCCAAAAGGAAGCGTGATGAATTGGTGTAAGCCAAACAGTGTGGAAAAGGCCATTTTTTTCTCTGGATAATGGAGTCAAGGGGATCCGCTAATATCCCTTTGTCAAATCCAGTGTCAAATAAAAGCGAGCCATGCCTAAGTCGATGGAGCAACTCATCAACCCGAGGCATTGGGTATGCATCAAATTTAGACACCACATTGACTTTTCTATAGTCCACACATAACCAGACCGACCCGTCGGTCTTGGGAACCAAAACCACCGGGCTGCTCCAGTCACTGTGGGACTCCTCGATGATGCCCATGTTGAGCATGGCCTCGAGTTCTTCCTGAACCACCTTTTTCTTGTGTTCGGGCAGCCTGTAAGGGTGGCTGCGCACTACCACCCCCAGGGGTGTCTCAATGTGGTGTTCTATGAGGCAGGTGCGGCCGGGCAGGGGTGAGAACACATCTGAAAATTCGGCTTGCAACTGGGCAACCTCCGTGAGTTGGGTCGAGAAGAGGTGGTCTCCACAGGGGACCAGAGTGGTAGTCAATGTTCCCTTTTGAACCTTTGGCCCCAGCTCCACCTTCTCTGGAACCAGCGACACCGATGCCACAGGG
Source organism: Cathorops aguadulce (assembly GCA_026122135.1). Taxonomy (NCBI): domain Eukaryota; kingdom Metazoa; phylum Chordata; class Actinopteri; order Siluriformes; family Ariidae; genus Cathorops; species Cathorops aguadulce. Next base: position 5,126 of record JAPEIY010001210.1, on the reverse strand, counting down.
ACATCCTCATTGCAAAGTTTCAACAGATTGAGGTGGTAAATCTGTAATGCCCTGCCCCTGTCCATTCGCCTCACCTCATAGTCGATGTCCCCGACTGGTCGTGTGACCTCAAAGGGTCCTTGCCACTTGGCGACCAATTTGGAGCTCAACATGGGCAACAGCACAAGCACTTTATCTCCCGGTGCGAACTCCCTAAGGCGCATACCCCTGTCATACAGGCAGATTTGCCGTTCTTGTGCCTGCTGCAAGTTCTCCTGGGTTAGGTGTGTGAGTGTGTGGAGTTTTGCATGCAGGTTGAGAACGTATTGAATTGTATTTTTGCTTGTTGAAGGTCCCTCCTCCCAATTTTCCCGCAGCATATCTAGGATGCCATGCGGCTTACGCCCGTATAATGATTTGAACGGGGAGAACCCCATGGGGGCTTGTGGGATCTCTCGCACTGCGAAAATCAGAGGCTCGAGCCATCTATCCCAATTACATGCGTCCTCGCTTACAAATTTTTTAATTATATTTTTGAAGGTGCAGTTAAACCGTTTGACTAAGCCATCCATTTGTGGGTGATAAACGCTGGTGCAGATCGTCTTAATTCCCAATAACCCATACAGTTCGTGCAGTGTGTGTGACATAAACATAGTGCCTTGATCAGTCAAAATCTCTTTGGGGATTCCAACTTGGGAGATGACGTGGAAGAGTGCTTCCGCAACACTACATGCTGAGATATTGCAGAGAGGCACTGCTTCCGGGTATTGCATTGTATAGTCCACCAGAACTAAAACAAAGCAGTACCCTTGTGTTGACTGATCTAATGGCCCAGCGAGATCCATCCCAATTCTTTTGAATGGGGTCTCGATTAATGGGAGAGGGCACGAATGCACTTTTGTAATGGCTGCTGGATTTACTAACTGGCATTCGCGGCATGCCGTACACCACCTACGAACATTGCCGCAAATCCCCGGCCAATAGAACAGGGCCATTATTAGGGCTCATGTCTTATCCTGCCCTAAGTGTCCAGCCATGGGATTAAAGTGAGCTGCCTGAAATACCAATTCCCGGTGGCTCTTTGGGATTAAAAGCTGCATGACTTGTTCTTTAGTCTGAGTGTCCTGTGTCATTCTGTATAACCTATCTTTCATAATGGGAAAATAGGTGGAAGGATGGAATGCCATTTGGCTGGAGTGTTTGACCATCAATTACTCTCACTTGGTCAAACGCAAGCCTCAGAGTCTCGTACCGTGATTGCTACAACGGGAAATCCACTAGGGATTCCCCAAGAGAGGGAGGAGGAGCCTGCTGCTCCTCACTCTGACGTTGTGATGCTGTAGATGGCTCTGTGACAGCTGCCCCTGCCAATGCCACTCCAGGACCTCCCCCTGCTGAACTACGGCAGGACCCACTCTTCAGTAAATGCGTCATTAATTCCTGAAATCCCTGCCAATCAGTCCCCAACATTATCGAGTGGGTAAGGTGAGGATTAACCGCTGCTTTTGCACTAAATGTCTCCCCTCGAAAGAGAATGTGGACCGACACTAAAGGGTAGTTGTGAACATCCACGTGCACATACAACACCTTTACCAATTGTGCTCTCCCCAATGCCTCATCTTGCACCAGGCTTTGGTGGATTGAGGTCTGATTACAGCCCGAATCCAGCAAAGCCTGATTCATATCCCCTTGGATACTCACCAGTATCCGATATGCTCTGGCCTGATTGAGGGCAGTCCCTGGCGCATCGGGGATCCAGACCATCATGCCCACCTCCATTGCTGTGCACTGATTATGGAGGTGCCCCGGCTCCCCACAGCACCAGCAAACCGGCCCGGGCTCTCTCTCTGCTCCGGTACTCCGGGGCTCACTCACCTGCTCACCTGAGGAGGGGGAGAGACAGACATGGAGGTGGGAAACGGGAGGACACCATGGGTGCGGTGGGCCAGCTGGGGTGGAGCCAGCCCCCGCCTCTGTGGTGGGGGAAAGGGGTGAGGATGAGACACAGACAGGGAGGAGGAGAGAGAGAGAGAGAGAGAGAGGAGAAGAGGAGACATGTCGTACTGCCGTCGGAACAGCCACCAAATGATCCTCCACCAGCTCGATGGCCTGATCCATCTACACCGGGCGATGGCACTGGACCCACTCCGCTGTCCCTTTGGGTAGTCGGGTGATGAACTTCTCCAGTGCCACCAGATCGATAACTCCCTTGGCGTCGTGGTTGTCAGCCCTCAGCCACCGCCCTGCAAGCTGCTGGCCAAACGCAAATGTCTGGCCAACCTCCTCTAGGCGCAGTGTGCGGAAGCGCTGTCGATGTTGTTCAGGGGTGCGCCCCACATGCTGGAGGATGGCCTGGCAGAAGTCAGCGTAGACCATCCGGCTGTCGGCGGGGAGCTGTACAGCAGCCAGCTGTGCCTCGCCCGTTAGCAGGGGGAGGAGGCGTGCTGTGTGCTGTTCCACCGGCCAGCCTGAGGCCTCTGCTGCTTGCTCAAAGTTTGTGAGGAAGACCTTGGGGTTGTCATGCGGGCCCATCTTCATTCAGGTGAGGTGGGAAGGGCCCGCGGCAGTGGAGGTGGTGGACCCCGCCGACATGAGGATGTGCCAGAATGCCTGTCGATCTTCCTGCTGCGCCAGCACCAGGGCCTCAAACCGTTGCTTCTGCTCCTTCTGGAGGGCTACTAGCACCTGATGCTGGCTCTGCTGGGCTGTGGCGAGGGCGTGGACCAGTTTGGTGAAGGGGGAGGACTCCATGGGGCTGTTTTCTCTGTGCTCATGTCCTGGGTTTCAGCACCACTGTAGAACATTGGATGGATGGGCGGAGCATAGAGAGATGGCAGGCCAGAACTTGAGTTCTCAAAATACTTTTTATTAGACACTTTTCAGTGGCTTGCTTCTCCCAGCTATGCGTACACACACACACACACACACACACACACACACAGGTTGTCTGGATGGGGAGAGAGCTCCCGTTCTCCTCTCTCTCCCGCCTTATATTGGGCACGGTCACTGGGGGAAGACACACAAACACAAGTTAACTGACATCAGGTGTAGTGATTCTGGCACTTACCTTCCCTGACTCCACCCTCCAGTCACAGACCGACGCTCGGCCATGCCCCCGCTGCCACACATGATTAACAGTATTTTGGCATGAGATTAATTTTTCACTCATTCTGACATTAGCAGCCTGGTACTGGTGAGATAATTACATTCATTTAAAATTAAGTGATTAAAAATAATGGGTATGCTCACTGATTTACAATGTAATTGTCACGCTCCCGGGCTCACCGAACACTCAAGACTCCACTTCCCACAATCCCCCTGACACACCTGTCACTACCGCGTACACTCCATCAGCCAACCCGGAGACACTTCCTGGGAGTGGCTCCCCCGAGTTCTAATTATCATCACCTGTACCTCTTTGTCTATATCTTGCTTCTCAGTTTCTCGATCCTCACCTGTTTTCGACTCCGATTTGCCGAGACCTTGTGTTTATCTTGCCTGTGATTTTCTGATTCCTGGTTCTTGGACTATTGCCCATTTCCTAACTATGATTTGTCTTGCCCTCGTTACTCTGTTAGATTTCTGGGTATTGATCTGGCCTGGCTTTGGTATTGTCTTCTCTCACTGTGTTCATTAAAGCTTTGAGTCTGGTGTGTCACAGCCACGGTACAGTAATGGGTTTGATGCTTATTCAGATCTTTTAACAAGAGCTTTGCTTGTCATTAAATCCTGACAATGGCACATCTGGCTCTGTTGGAAGAGCTCTACACATCTGTAAGTTGTGAGAGGGTTTTTCAGGAGTGCAGAATTTTTTTTTTTTTTATGGAGATTGACAAGTGGCTTTTAATTTGCTTTTGTCTTCCAAAGTGTCCAGGGTGGTGGTGTGGCAGCACAGGGAGTGGAGGACATGTAGTCTCTCTCTCTCTCTCTCTCTCTCTCTCTCTCTCAGCTCATGGTTTCCTGGCTCTCTGTGGCTCCAGGCCAGTTTGTTTAGCTGAATGCTGAATACCACTGGTGCCTGTTTCTGGTTAATCTGAAACATTGGTAAATGAGGAAATGAATGAATGAATGAATGACACAACCTTGTATTTTTTGTGGCCAGTTTGAGATCCGACCCTTTTTTATTCAACTAAAGATTTATATCGTAGGCTACATGACAATATATAGGCTGTACATATCACAGCTGTATTAGTTAAATATGGAAACATCAGCTGGAGTTCGACTGTTGACAAAAAGTACAAAATGTCATCGAATGTCGCAGTGATTTCTTTCCATACTGCATTTTTCTGACTTCCTATGATGCTATTTTTCAGGCTGCAAAATATAAATAATTTGTTCAATAGGAAAATGTATATCTTGCTCATTTAAATATTTTTACACAGTGTTCATGGTCACCCGTTTTAATTAGTTTGACAAAAAATGAAGTAATTTAATTTCATCATGAAAAACTTGCGTAAATTCATCAGATATCATATTTGCAGAGTCAAACAGGGCTGGTCCACTTGGACCTCGATATAACGACTTAAACGCACAAAGCAAACATAATTCACCTTCTACATGGACACTTTATGATTTTTCCCAACCTGAGGAGTTTAAAACAGTTTTTCCAGAAGCTTACAACAAGAATGTTCAGACACTAAAATGCAGCTTTTCTTCATCTAATATACAGAACATTCAACATTTCAGCTGCAAAGATACATTTTTATAAGAGAAATAAATAAAACCCTCAGCAGTAAGGAGACGAAGAGATGTCAGTTGCTAAGTACAGTGTGTTCAACATCTCAAAACAGTCAGCGAATAATCATCATAATATTCATCATGTAGGTGATACCAGCCAGTGCACAACCCGTGACACAACTGATGACGTCAAGGATGATCAGAGTCTCATTTCAGGTCAACTCTCCTTTCCCTTAGAGGGCGCTGCGCCCAAAAGACAGTTTCTGTCAAGAGAAGAAGAAATTCTTACCTACAAAAACCTGAAACACCTGAGATACTGTCTCTTCCCGGATCCGCCTTCGCCAGAAGCAGATCAAGAAGACGGTTCTCTTCCAAGAACCACCACGCGCGCTTTTGTCCCTTAGAACAAAGGTTTCACTCCAGAGTTTGGGCCTGGCCAGCTAAACTCGTGAAAATCGCCTTGTTCGCTC
>JAPEIY010001191.1:0-16703 GCA_026122135.1 Cathorops aguadulce | reverse complement strand
TTCTCTGGAAAATCAATGCTAACCTGGATGTAACCAGAGTAGGGCACTTCTTGACCACCAGCCCCTTCTATGTCTAATAAATCTTGAATGGGGTAAATGGGCAGGTGTGAGAGGTGTGTCTTGTGAAAGGATTGGGAAACTGTGGTGACCTGAGAACCTGAATCTAGGAGGCTATCACACTGAACACCCTCAATGACAACAGCAGAGGTACACTTTGGCCCTATTAAACCTACTGGAAGAGCACCACCCAGTGGCTGGCTTGGGGAATGGCTTTCGCATAATGCAATCTCTCTTGTTGGGTGTTCTGGGGGACGTTTTGGTTCGTGTGGGGGTGCAGTGAGTCCCTCTACTGCAACCCTGTCCAGTTTAAATGCCCGTACTGAGTTTGCCATTGATCTTGTTTTGTCTTCAGTTCTCTGTATTTCTGATCCACCAGTGGTTTGTTGGGGGGATTTTCACATTGTCTCGCTAAGTGACCGTCATTGCCACACTTGAAACAGAACCATGGCTTTGGCATGGGCTTTGGAAGTGTCTGATGGGACTGAACTGCAGCTACGACACCAGCTGGAGGGGTTCCAGTGACTGTAGTCTGGGGATTTTGCCTAGCATGTTTTTGTTTTCGTTGTTCTCGTTTGCTTGTGAGCTGCATTTTTAGTTCTGCAACCTGCTTGCGTAAAGCCTCGGTTTCGTTAATGTACGTCTGAAGGACATTGGGGCTCGGCCCAGGAGAGAAAGATTCTTCTTCCACAAGCTGCATGTTCATGGATCTGGGCTTTGTGCTGCCTAGATGGCGGTGCATACGATCTTGCTTGGCTGCTCTACGGTCTTCCTCTGTTCTCACCTTAAGCAGGAATTCGGAAAAATCTGGGGGCGTCTCTGTTTTCAGGCCTAACTGTAGGGACAGAATGAGAGACTGGTCCCAGCATCCACGTTGGAACTGCCGCAGCACCTGGTTGTTGGCGTCAGCTTTGGCAATACCACCCCTCTTTATGCCTGAAGTGATCAACACCTGCAGTCGCTGCAGGTACTCTGAGGCTCTCTCTCCTGCATTCTGATGAGTGCTGAGAAATCTAGCAAAAATCTCTTGCCCGTCCTCCACTAGTCCATAAGCTGACTCGAGAAGCTTCACATAATCAGAGGGGGCTGAATGTGGGCCTAGCTGTCTCACTAGATCGGAGGCTGGGGGGAGGAGGCTTTCTAGGATTTGACGCCGCTGTACGTCAAGGGGGGTTTTGTCCTGAATCATGAGTTCCACGTGGAGAGACCATGTCTGGAAATCTGCTTCATTGGCAGGCTTGGGAAGTTTGCCTGAGAAGGGACGAAGGCGTTTGAATCCTTGGTTTGAAGTATCAACTTTGTCGGTTTTAATGACATGCTCTACTATTATCTTCTGCACATCTGGTGGGTTGATGATATCTTCACTGAATACTCTTTGGGGAGTTTGAGATGAATGGCCTGTAGTGTATCTGCTTTTACACAGCAAATGTGCCAGTGTTAATTTTTCAGTGTTGGTGTAAATTAACAGGGGTTACTAGTAATTTTACTCAGAATTGATCAATATTAACTCCCTCTGGAGTCAGTCCCAGATAGTGTCAGAGTTAATATCTGTCGTTATGAAAATCACTGTGAATTTACACTGTGAACTCGTTAAATTGGCCACACCCACCCTTGGAATCGCCTGCTGGAGCATTGCCTGGGACACTGTCAGTCAGTAGCAGCAGCAGTCATAATTTGTCGTGAAAATCTCTCCTTTCTATGGTAAGTTAAGTTTTGGTCGATAATATTGTCACTTTGGGATTGATATAACCGTTTTGTGGTTGATTTTGGCTGCTAGGTAGCTAAGCGAATTAGGCTAACTAACTAACGTTAGCTTAGCCTGCTAGCTGGCCAACACTGCATTGGACCAGGGTTTAGCCAACAATAGTCCCTCAAATAATTTATGGTGTTCATACGGGAAGGCTTTTTGAGTAATATGGATGAATTGACAATGCTGTACACGATAGGAGTGTAGTATGTCGACATTACATATGTGCAAGGCACATTGTAAGTAGGGGTAGGCATGTATTAGTTTGGTAGCTTGGTGTTGGGTTAACTGATATACATTTTCGGTTTCCTATGAACGTTTATTGACAACACATCGGCGTTTGGGTCTGCTACGGTTGCCACCCGTCCCTTGAAATACGGAACCGTCATGGCAGTTAAATCATGTGCCCTGTATTGAACCAATAAGGGACGCGATTTGTTCCGTATTTTCATGAATGACTACAAATTGACAAGTTACCCGGCCCGCATCAACTCTTGTCTAGTTCTAGTTCCTAGCTGTTGTGAGCGCGACCCAGTTGAGCGTGTGTGCTCGGCGCTCCATCACGTACCTTTATGAAACCGTGCTCTATGTCTGTCTGATCATGTTAAGCCCTTTCCACACCGACCCGACAGTTAGTTCGAGGTGTCTTGCGCGTTGGAGACACTCGAGAGAGTTGGCTTGGTTAAAAAAGTTAGCCTTGACAAGTGTGCATCGGATAGAAATGCCGAAGCTGTTGCTCTGCGTGGTGTCACTACTAGTTGTTATATCTTACAATTCCCACGAATGTTCGTTCACAAAACACAGGACCACTGGCCTGTCTCTCAAAATGTGTTGTTTATTAAATATAAAATGATATAAAACGTATGAATCAGCATGGCATTTGCGTAACAGCGTCCCTCGACCAGTCCAGTTCTAATCATATTCTGACAGAGCTCTTGCAACTTTAGTTAACCCTTGAAGTGCCGGAGCAGCAGAGAGTGTTGCAACAGTAGCCACTGAATTGGACTCCATGTCACAAAGTTTGCCGACCCCTGCATTAAAGCTCACACGTAACCTATGATATTGGTTCCCAACAAGGGGGTCGGGACCCCCAGGGGGGCTCCATAGTCGGTGTCCATTATTTTCATTTCTGAAAGGTGGCAACCCACAGCTGTATTCTTTTTTTTTTAAACAGTAACTTAATTTTATTTCACATTCCTTCATCAGGGTCAGTGTCATGTTATCTGTTATGTGGTAGTTGCTGTAATTGTAGTGTTCAGTCACCCTCCTCCCCACACCAGGGCGGGAATCACGGAGTAAATGTAAGAATTTAGGAATACCTCAAGTAATGCCATTTTTTTCTTTAAAGCAACATGCTGGTTCCTGTAGAATATAATGGAGTCAGCAAATGGGTCAGGGTACCACAGGCCGAGGAGGAGTACAGTTACTCCCAGTTTTTGCAAGCAGGTAACTGTTAGGCTAATTTGACTGTCATGTTTATTTGTGCTTTTAAGGTTTTACAGTGTCTTTCTTGGAAACTACAGATGAAAATTATATTTCCTGCTAACTCCAGTGTATTTATAGTCCATCAGCTTTGTTCAATGCATGTTTGTTGCTCCCAAACCTTGCTTATCCACAATATCTTGTATTTCAGTGCTGGCAAAATTCAATTTGCCAGATGCTGCTTCTTTGAGGCTGACGGATTCATCTAATGTGGAAGTGGATTCAGACATATTTGATGAACTCTTAAAGTCATCAGGGGTGTTTTTCAAGGCCGATGAATGTAATGGTAAGTGATTGCAGGCCTATATTTTTAATTAATTAATTTTTGAGTTTGTTTTCTACAAAAGGTAAATTGAGCTGTAACTCATTTCCTGTCTTGGTCACTAGGCTATATGCACACATTCACTACCTTTTTTCCTGTCTTACATTATTGGACAAACTGATTAATCCAGGTGTGTTTGACCATAGTTGTGAGGTCAAACACACCTGGATTAATCAGTTTGTCCAATAATGTAAGACAGGAAACCAGGAGCAGCCTCAAGTTCAGGAAGCGGTGGATGTGTATTGTCATTTACAATGCAATGCTATGTGTTTTCTTAGGTACGCATACTGAGGTGACGTTCTTAGAGGGCTCATCTTCATCAGACTGGTCACCATCACCATCATGTGCATCCCAAGGGTCATCATCAGGTTCTGACTCAACACTGATACTGGAATCTACGAAGACTCGGAGAAGACAGCTGATTGAAGGACCCCTGGATGGCAATGTTGCAAGAGATGTAAGTTAACCAAAATGTAACCAAATAAGTAAGTAACCAAATGCTATTGACCCTGATGTCAATTAGACCAATGTCAAACCTTATATTAAAGTTTCACAATAAGTATATTAGTACTGTAACTTCAGTAGGTGTTGGGCTGAAGATGCAGAGCTCTGCTATGATAGCTATTTCTCATTTATCATGACAAACAACTGTTACATCAGCTGAAATACCTACTGTACTTGCAGTGTGAATGATATGCAATTGTCGTTTCAGAATGTTAGAGCTGCTCTGTGTTCAAAGCCCGGTGGAAAAGAAATACTAGAAGAGTACAAGAAAACAAGCACCATCAGTGATGTTACAAGAAGAAAGATGGTAAACATTCTTGTGGGAGATATGGTGGAGAACCATGGGTAAGTGAATGCACTTGCAATAACGGATTGTGGTTGTTTAAATTTTTCATTAGTTTTTATTTTTACTTAGCAATTTAATTTGCTCTTCAGTTTTAGTTTAGTTGTTTATTTTACTAAGCTGATGTTATCTGATATTTATTTTTTGTGTTATTGCAGATTTTATTTAGTCCTCATTTTTGGAAAAAAATATTTTCTGTTATATACTAAATTATTTTTTTTTACTTTTTAAAAAAGTTTTGCTTAACCCATTGATGCCTAAAGCACCTGCAAAAAAACGCCTGCTAAATGCCTGAGCCCTTTTTGGGAAAAGGTGCTGTAAGCCTACAAAAACCTAAATATCTCAGCGTCCCTAGCACATAAAAACATGAAATTAATTGCATTTAAAAGCCAAGACCCTCTTCTTGCACTCATGAGCCTGAATGCTGCATAAGGCAGCTCCAGGCACTAGGGTCAATGTTGCGCTATGCAGCATCAGGCATCAATGGGTTAACTATAACAACAAAAGTACACATAAATGAAATTTGCCATTTTTGGTGATCTCTCTCTTCCTAGAAGGGTACCTCCGGTAAATGTGCAGAACCTCTATGCACTTGGGATTACAACACTGTTCCCAAAATTGAGTGACCCAGATTCCAAGAATGGCTATGTGAGTATAAACCATAATGCATCCTAGTATATTCTGTGTATATTTTTAAAACTGTTTTTGTCAATAGCAAGTCTGCCAGTCCTGGGTGAGGCATCCCTCGTCTGTTGCTCTCACTGGGGTCTGTTAAAAGGTTTTCCTGGAGTTTTTTTCCCAGGTGATATGAGTCTCTGTTTTTCTTTATCAATATGAACATTTTTATGATCACCAGAGTGGTTCCGGCTACCTAGCGTGGAGGCTGAAAACTGTTCAGCGGACCTCTGCTCAAGACCGCAAGAAATCCAAGACAACTTTCCAAGAGGGCCCCAAGACTCCACGCAGTATCCATTCAGATGAGAAGCAGTTGACCGGTGATGAATGCAGGGAAGCCATATCAGTGATGAAACACTCAAGTGATACAATCCTTGTCAAAAATAAGATGAAGGCCACATTCCAGCACAGGCAAAGAGTGATTCAAGACCCAGATAGTGCCTCTACTGTCCTGGATCTCTTTCCCAGATTCTTAGATACACCTGGCTTGGTAAGCATAAAATGCATTGCTGACAATTTTGTGGTTGCCTTATTTTGCTTGACTGTTTAATTGATGCCTATAGTGCCATGACAACTGTGTTCTCTTCCACTTCACGTTTTCTGTTTTAAGATCGACCAAGACTTCTCAATGATCTTTGGTGAGGAGGTGTCTGGCAAATTCCTCTCCAAGTGGCCAACATTTTTCAAACCGAGAGTCATCGCAGATCGCTGCAAGAACCTAACCCCAAGTCCGCATGTTGATGAGCTGCTTCTGTCTGCACAACAAGAGTCTGATGATGGTGGTAAGTGTTAACAGGCTTCATAATCTTAATAATCTGCACACATCCACTACTACCTGAATTTGAGGCTGCTCCTGGTTTCCTGTCTTACATTATTGAACAAACTGATTAATCCAGGTGTGTCTGACATCACAACTATGGTCAAATACAGTAATGTAAGACAGGAAACCAGGAGCAAACTAAAGTTCAGGAAGTAGCGGATATGTGCATATACCCCACTGAATAGTAGATACAGTAGATTACTCATGCCTTCAGTGCAAAAAGAAAAGAGGACATTGTTGTGTTCTCTCATGTTTTTGTCCCCTTTACTGCAAATTACGTTTGTACATACTGCATCTTACTGCTAACCATATTCAATCCATCATGTAATTAAAGGTGCACTGTGTAGGATGGTGGCCAGAGTAGGTATTGCAACTATGCTGCTCATTGAAACTGTCTACTGCCAAATTTGATCTTTTCATGAATATTTACTAAATAATTAATTAATATTTACTAGTATGACCAAAGTACAGTATGTTTTGCAGCTAAAATGGTCTATTTCTGGACATTCAAAATGGCGGACAATGGAGAAGATCCCCCTTTTCGTGTATGAAAAGTGCAATTTTCCCAGTCATAATGAATACTTAGAATTTGATGGTGGTGGTGTGTATTTGTGAAAAAGGTAACATTTATGAATGGGCAGCATGAATTCTGGAAAGAAACAGCTAAAAATATTACACAGTGCACCTTTAAAGAAAACTTAACTGTAACTGATGCGGCAATGTGTCACTTCTATTTCTGCAGTCTGGCATTCTGAGGAGTGGGATTCTGAGATGGCTGCCATCCTGCTTCTGCTTCACCTCCTGCCTCCAACAGTTAAAGGCAAGAAGGGTGGCAAGATGAGTGCGTCGGAGGCTACTCGACGCCTGATCAAGTTCATGAAGGTATTTTCTTAGGACTGTACATCACTGATGCAAGGTTTTCAGGAGCCAATATGGCATTGTAATTCTTGGGGTGCAGTTAAATAGTTTTTAAAAAGTAATACATCCATTTATCACACAAAAATAAATTAATGTCATTCAGTGTACATTCATAGATCCATGCCTTGAATTCATCATTAATTCATCAAGTTGTGTATTGCTCACATCCATTCATACATTCATTCGCACACGAATTAAAATGCCTTGAGTTAAAACATTTCATCACACTCACTCACTCACTCGTGCGGTCAGACATCCATTCATACAGTCAGTCGCACATGAATTAAAATGACTTGAGTAAAAACATTTCATCACTCACACTCACTTTTTCACTCACAGGTGGGATCAAGCATGGAGACCTTCCTTAAAGAAACTGGCCCCAAACAGCCCTTTCTGCTCGGTGTCGGAGAAAGAAGCAACTGCATCCAGGACTTCTACATCATCCTGGACCAGAAGGCCATTCCCTGCAGGATGCAGACCCCAGTTGCTGCCTTTGATGAGCTCTTCAAGGCGCATTATGCTTTTGCTGTGTCGTATGATGATGCCCTGTCCAGCTTCTTCATCTTCATCCAAACCGCTGTGTATGGCATTGACGTCGGCAAAGTGAAAGAAAGTCCCAGGGTAAAAGAAATCCGAGCAAGGCTTCTTCACTGTGAGGTTTGAAGACGATACATTTTGACCAGAAATGTACACGTTACTTTTGTAAACTACACCACACCAGTTGTTCAATGTTATTTAGACATTTGAAGTTTGAGCATGGATTGTATCCCGCAAAGTCTCTGCGATTGAACTGTGGAGAACCTGGTTGTTTTAACACTTTTTGTACATATTTTGGTTACCAACGTCACCTTTCTCAAGTGCATAAAGACTGTTTTGATCCAGATCCTGTCACCAGTTTTGAATTTGAGGCTGTGGCTGGACCTTCCACACCAGTGAATGTGGATCCTCCTGTGAAGGTCACTACACATGTTCCAGTTGAAAAGAAACCTATTCGGGACATGTGCAGCTCTGTTATTGCTCAGGTTCAAGCCTCAGGTGTTCCAGAGAGCACTGTGCAGTATCTAGTTAATTCAATGGAGGAACTGGTTAATGATGTTCATGCTCACACAAAGGAAGCTGTTAATTGTTTGTCTTCTGATGCATCAAGAGAAACTTTGGAGAGAGTTGAGAGTTGTTTTGATCAACTAGAAAACCCTTTTTCGTGTCTGAACACAGAATCTAAAAGGATGAGGCATTTTGAAAAGAAATGGAATATAGTAGAGCCTGTAGAGCATGTTCTGGGTGTCCGTTTTGATGTAAGAAGAGACAGAATAACAGGCACATATAGGCAAGTTCCAGTCAATGATAAGTTCATGTATGTGCCTATCCGTGGGTCTCTATCATCAATGTTTAGTAACAATGAACTCTATAACAGTTTCAAAGAAGTAAAACCACACCAGGAGGGATTATACAAAGATATAAGTGATGGGTCCTACTTTAAAAATCATAGTTTATTTTCTCACCACGAACATGCTCTTCAGATCCAACTCTACTATGATGATTTTGAAACGGCTAATGCTTTGGGATCAAAAAAGGGAGTGCACAAACTTGTGTTTATTTTGAGAAATTTATCACCAAAGCTCAATTCTGTGTTAATGAATATTCACCTTGTCGCTCTTTTTCACTCAGAGGATCTTAAGAAATATGGGTTTGAGCCAATTTTGAAGCCACTTATTGATGATCTGAAGATTTTGGAGACTGAAGGAATACAGTTGCCCTTTTTAGCTACACCTGTGAAGGGTTCAGTCATTCAGGTCACAGGAGACAATTTAGCTCTACATGCACTCTTTGGTTTCGTCGAATCATTCAGTGCGACATACTGCTGTAGGTTATGTTTAACTGATAAAAGTGAATATCAGTCAGTTTTCAGTGAAGATCACCCAGGTTTAACCCTACGTACAAAAGACCTTCATATAGAGCATGTTCGTGTTATCCAGGAAAATCCTGCTTTGAAATCAACATTTGGTGTCAAACGAGACTGTCCACTCAATTCCCTCCAGTTTTTCCATTCGTCAAACAATTATGCTGTAGACATAATGCATGACCTGCTAGAGGGAGTGGTGCAATATGAGTTAAAGCTTGTGTTTCAGTATCTGATCAAGAATTCAATATCCCTGAGTTCGTTGTCGGAAAGAATTCATAGCTTTAATTATGGGTATACTCAAAGAAAGAACAGGCCAGGTGGGCTTAAGCTCGATGACAACAGCAAAGATCTTGGACTCAATGCTATCCAGTCTTGGTGCCTTCTCCGCAATGCCCCACTGATATTTGGAGATTTGGTTGAAAGAGAGGATACCTGTTGGCAATTGTTACTCCTTTTAATTCAGATTGTAAACATTGTGTTTTCACCCACTGTATCTCATGGAATGACTTGTTATTTGAAACATCTCATTTTTTAACATCACACCCTTTTTAAATCCATCTTCCCAGAGCACAATCTCATTCCAAAACATCACCATATGATCCACTACCCTAGCGCTATTAGACGAATTGGGCCACTAATACACATTTGGTGTATGCGGCTTGAAGGGAAGCACAATTTTTTCAAGAAATCTGTAAAAAACTTCAAAAATATTGCTAAGACTCTAGTTAAGAAACACCAGGCTCAGTTGGGATTTCATTTTGAGAACTTTTATTTTCAGAGATTACAGTTTGGTCAATTCTTAGAAGTCCCGGTCAGCAGTATAGAAGGTGGAGAGGTGCTGAATGAAGCGTTTGATGAGTCATCAGTTTCCACCACTTCCTGGGTCAAAAACTATGGCACAGAGTATCAAGTTGGGATGTATGTGATAACTGGAGTTGAAAATGAGATGCCTTTGTTCAACAGGATTGACAGTATCATTGTTAGACAAAAATGCCTATCTTTTGATTTGTAAAGTCTCAAATATTTTTTTTGATGATCATTTAAATGCATTTGGCATTGAGGAGAAAAGTGAGGTTTTCAAAGTGATCTCTGTAAATGACTTGGTATATTACAGACCTTGTGATAGGCAATTTTCATGTGACACAGATGATCAAGTGTACCTTGTTCCATATTGTAATTATATGTGAATCCATGCAAACTGTTAATTGTTAATGTGGTGTGGTGGCCATTTAATAAGAAACATTTTCTAAAGAAGTTTTTGCCTTGTGTATTTTTGAGATGGGTTTAGTGGGTGGTTATGTTGGTTAAGGATGGGTGGGTTTATTAGTAATTTTTACACCCATTCGTCTGAATGCATTGGAAGTCAGTGTAGCATTTTCAACCGCAGTAGTGTAGCATTTTATTTAAATGACACTAGTGGAGAGTACTAGTGACACTAGCTGATGTTAGATTTTAACTCCATACAGTGTTGAAATTACTAGATTTAAGTGTAAAAATATACTAGTGTGGTGTAAAATTAACACTTAACAAGTGTTAATTTTAACTCCCTACAGTGTTAATAAAATAACTCTACCTGAGTGTAAAAATATTAACACTAGTGTTAGTGTTAAATTAACACTGAAAAGAGTGGATGCATATACACACTTGTTCAGTGTTAAATTTAACACTCTCAGTGTTGATTTAACACTGGCATTTTTGCTGTATACTGATCGGATATAGTAATGATAGCAGCCAAGGAATAATTCAATATAAATGGTAATACAACATGTACAAATAAGAATCAGTAGTGTATATGATGATAACTAAGGCACAAATGGTGATCAGTAGTAATAAGCTATATACAAGTTTACAGTGTAGGGGTGAGTGGATGTTAAAAATGTGATACGGAAACCACATGTGTGTGGGTGTGTGTGTGTGTGAGAGAGAGTGTGTGTGTCAAATGTGAATGGAATACAGCTGTGCCCAAAAGGGGAATGGTCATTACAGAAAGGGTATGCGAAACTGAACAAAGGAATCTGTAGTTTAAACTAGTCTTGGCTAGGCCTTAAACTCAAATTCTACTCAAAACCCAGTGTTGAGGAGTGAAGTACGATGGAGGGAGTTATAAAGAGAGAGAGAGACAGAGAACGCACACACAATCTACCTAAATACGGATAGTAAATAAAGTAAATCAAACAACATGTGGTCTAAAACTGACTTTCATGTGAATCAAAATGTGTACATTTAAATCATAAATGAATTAAAATAAAGAACACTATTCACATTAACTAACTACAAGTAAAGACTAACACATTTTGCCCAGATGCTAGCCTCACTTGGGTGATTGCTCTTATTAGCGATTGAAGTGTGCCTTCTCCAAAGATAGCACGGGATGCAGATCCAGGGTGAAGACAGTTTTGTTCCTTACAGCTCATCAGCTGAAGATCCTCAGTGTCCCATTAGCTGTCTGATGATCTAGAAGGAATCTTGTTTATAATTCATTGACATTGAAAAAGGGAAAAGGAATACGGTCACCTTTTCTCTTTGAAACACTGCGTGGGCTACAGTAACTAACCGGTTCAATTATTATTACAACTCTGCAAAGGTCAAATACATTGAACTTGGTTAAAGTCCGGTTGCATAGCTAGTTCTTCGTTCTCTGTCCTTCTGTAGTGCCAATGCACAGCTTCTCTCTTTCACATGTGGAATCCATCACCAGAGAGACAGAATTTCGGTGATGCTGCTGGTTTAAAGCAGTTGTGACATCACTGGATTTGGTATCTAGTACTGTCTCTGTCCAATACCATTACAGGGATTCAGAAAAATTGGCAGAGATAGAACATGGCATCCAATACAGATATTAGTGTGTTCAAACTGTACTGTGAAAGGGTTACTATGGTTACGGGCATGGTAGCCGCCCCTACATCAGATGTTGGAAGAACAGCTGGATGCACTGACACCCATTTGGCCTGGTGTATAGAAAACATAGATACTTAACCTTTCCTTCTGTACAGGTTTGAGCCCATGGTGTTAAAAAAAAAAATAGCTGTAAGGCTGAACACCGGCTGCTGTGATCAGATTCAGAGTACAGCCTTTGTGCTTTGTTGGAGTTAACAAAGAGCCAGGCGCAGGATCTTAGATTGAGTAAGAGAGAGCTAAGCTGAGTAAGCCAGGAGTGACTCCTGGAATCTTCTGCACTGTCATCAGACTTCTTGTCCCATCATGACACCCACAGGACTCATGAAAGCAAGAGCCTATAGAATGAAGATTTCACTCAAGGTCATGTGACTTTTAACTAGAGTGACACAACAAAGACACATTCCCATACCGGGAGTCAAACTCAGGCGACCTGGGTGAAAACCAGGAATCCTGACCACTAGACCACATGGGACAGCCTTGAGGTGTAAATGCCACCTCTGAAGTGCTTAGGCCATTGGTGAGAACTCAGGCATTTTCCAGAAAAGTAGCTGTTATTTTTTATTTAGTCAGGCTGGAAAAGATTACAAATCCATCTCTAAATAGTTTCGACTCCAACATGCAAAACATCAAACCCATCTGTCAAAATAAAGCAAACGCTCTAATGAATGCACTCAGCACTGTCTACTCCCAGGCCTTTTCTCTTCTGTAAACACAATGCTTACAATACATGGTGTGTTATAGCCTATCATTTTTCAAATCTGTGTTACAGTAAATGTATATACATGTACACTCTGCTTTGACCAAAATAACATGGGTAAAACAAAACTGTACCTCTCCAATTACACCTGAGCATTGCAAAAGATGTTTAGCATTTGCTTTTCTCACCAAACTTAGGAGAAATTAGTGCTGATGTTCAGAATTATTGAGGTAATATGTACAAATGAAGGAGTAAGATTATGTATATGATAAAGTGCATGAGTACTGCACATACTGTAGAGGAATATTGTACTAGTATGTTATTGCACTAGTGTTGATATAATAATATACAGCACAGAATATACAGAAGCGGTGAAATGCCATGGGCTGTATTGCACAGAGTGAGTGAGTGGAGGTGTGCTGTTCAGACCTGTGGATTAGTTGGCGGAGGCAGTGAGTGTTGTGAATTCAGTAGTGTGATAGCTATAGGGTAAATACTAATCCTCAGCCAGGTTGTGCGGGCATACAGAGTTCTGTAGTGCTTTCCAGGGGGTAAAGAGTCCGTGTCCAGGAAGGGTTGGGTCCTTGATAATGTTTTTGGCTCTGCGGGTGCACCCGGAGTGATGGATTTCTTCCAGTGATGGAAGTGGTGTGCCTGTGATCCGCTGAGCTGTTTTCATGTTGTGCTGCAGGGTCTTATCTTCCAAGGTGCAGCCCAAGTGATGCAGTGCATGATCAGTGACTCTATTGTGCACCTGTAGATGTTCAGCAGCAGCTTTTGAGGCAGTTTTGCTTTTCTCAGAGTCCTCAGATAATGGAGCCTCTGACGACCTTTTTTAGCCAGTGCCGAAGTGTTTGGGGTCCATGATGGGAATCAAGGGCCATGCAGAACAACACGCAGCACTGTCTCAAAGACTCGTTATTATTTAATTTAGAAATCAGTCTTCAGCATTTCTCTGAGCAGAGACAAAATGTCAATAAAGACACAATATAAAATCTCCTGCAGTGAACATCAGTTGACACCACCAGCTAACACCTTGATGGCAGGGTTCAACTTGCACTGAAAAGAACCCCAGTGCATTTCAGGTCCAATGCATTAATCCCTGAGTGATTGCCAAAAGGGAGCAAAGAAAGGTGGAAAGGAACATTCCTTGTCATGTTTTTTTTTTTTTTAGTTTTTTGGGACTGTCCATGATTTTTACAAGGGGATGGCCTTCGTCCTCATTAGTATAGTGGCCAGTATCTTGGCCTGTCATGCAGAAGCCCAGCGTTCAATTCCCTGATGGGGAGGTTATATTAGCTGTGAGTGTAAGGAGCTAAAAGGGTTTTCTGCCTTCATGAATGGTTTCCAAGCAACTTGTGTTACCCTTTATTATATTTTCTCTTCTTCCAACACACCTCATTCTATTATTCTGCTAATTATCAGAAGTTCTTTGGGAAGTGCATGCATTTGATGAGGAAACAATATCAAATCTACTGCACCGAACATATTCTGGGACCACATTTGTGAATCTGGGATTTCCACAAATCTGACACATTCTCATTTTCAAAGTTCTGGAACATAAATGAAATCGATGACACCCTTGGTGAAATTAATTGGCAAACAATATAAAAGGGTCAGTTGACACCACTAGCTAACACCATGAATGCAGGCTTCAACTTGCACTGAAAAGAACCCCAGTGCATTCCAGGTCCAATGCATTAATTCCTGAGTAGTTGCCAAAATGGAGCAAAGTCAAGGCTGAAAGTGTCATTCCTTGTCTTGGGGCTTTATTATGATTATTATTTTTTGTGATGAATAAGAGAAGATACAAAGAAAAAGACCATCTGTCTGTGATTTTGTCACAAATGATACCCTAAAAATCTCTATGACTAGATGGGCTAGTATGTCCTCCCTTGCTGTCGCACGTAGTCCACTATCATCTCCTTAGTTTTACTGATGTTGAGAGAGAGGTTGTTGTCCTGGCACCAGCTGGCTAATGCCTTCACTTCCTCTCTGCATGCTGTCTCGTCGTTGTTCGTAAGGAGGCACAAGATGGTTGTGTCATCAGCAAACTTGATGATATTCGTGCTGTATTTAGCAGTACAGTCATGGGCGAACAAGGAGTACATTAGGGGACTGAGCACACAGCCCAGTGGTGCACCTGTGTTCAGGATCAGTGAGGAGGAAGTATGACTACTGATGATCATCACCTGTCCAATTCTCTGCCTGTCAGAAAGTCAAAGATCCATCTGCAAATGGTCATCTGCTGATGAAATCATGAAATATTTTGTCACGATTGCATTTTCTCTGCTCATACCAAGGCAGCTTGTACTTATTAAGTGCAACTTTGCAGCTAAATCCTTTCAAGATATTGCAACCTGATTTGGTTTTGGTTGCGAGTCACAGCCCATGGTCAGACTGTGAGCAGAAGCTTTTTTTTGAAGAAGAAGAAGCTCATTTGGCTGATAACAGATAGTGTGATTATAAAATTTTTAACATTGAGTCTGTTTGGTGATGTTATACACTGTTAATTTATGGAAACTTGAGTGCAAAACTGTTCATGACAACTGCAGTCCGAAAGTTAGCCAGTCAACTGTAGTCCTCAGCCACAAGAGCATCCCTGTACCAGCCATTTCCATCCTTTATTGGATTTGTTGCTTTCAGGACAGGAAGAAGCCTTTTCCTAGGTGATCTTCAAGGCTTCAGTCTTTTAAAACCACCTAATTTCCTGACATGGGATCCTTGGCCTGCTTCTCCTTCTTTTGATGCATGTTTCAGGAAGCAGATGTTGCCTTATTGTTCAGTGAGAGCAATTTGTTTGAGGTTGGCAAGAAGTGGTTCTTCAGAGCACATGGTGGCTTTGGACCACCATGTTGAAGAAGGGAAGTAGGTGTGCATCCTTCTTTCACATTGTTAAAGCTATCCATGCTGACTTTGCTCAGTAGATAGAATAATTTTTTTTCAGACTGGATGTTGGGATTTTCATCCTCCTTTGTAAATATGTGAGTGGGTTGAACTGAAGGCTTCAAAAAATAATCAAGAGAAAAGACATCTGTTCAAGGGGAAGTTGCCGCCTCATAACTATTTAGTGAAGCACCTCAGCAGCCATGACATTCTTTCTCCTTGGCCAGGTAGCTTAGTTGGTTAGAGTGTGGTGCTAATAATGTCAAGGTCACAGGTTCAATCCTGGTACTTGCCAATTTCCTCCTCTAGAGGTCCTGTTGTTTTCAGAAGAGACATCTGTTCAAGGGAAACTCACTGCATCATTGCTATTTAGTGAAGCACCTCAGCAGCCATGACATTCTTTTTCCTTGGCCAATTAGCTTAGTTGGTTAGAGTGTGGTGCTAATAACATCAAGGTCACAGGTTCAATTGCTGTACTGGCCAGTTTCCTCCTTTACAGGTCCTGTTGTTTTCAGAAAAGACATCTGTTCAAGGGAAAGTCACCACCTCATCACTATTTAGTGAAGCACCTCAGCAGCCATGCCGTTTTATTTTTTTTTTCTTGGCCAGTTAGCTCAGGTGGTTAGCATGTGGTGCTAATAATGCCAAGGTCACAGGTTCAATCCCTGTACTGGCCAATTTCCTCCTTTACAGGTCCTGTTGTTTTCAGGACAGGGGAAGTATTTCTGTTGAGGGAAATGTAAAATAAAAACAAGAGTTTCTCTGGTTGTTTCGCAAAATGTCAATCGATTCCTTTTATCCAAATGTGTCACTGAAATACAGTAACTTGACTGATTGAAGGACACAGGAAATTTAAATACATGCATGAGATTGCCTCAAAGAGAATCACTTATGAATCTCTTAAAAATCAGTGCTCCTTTTTCAGTTCATCTTATTGTGCTTCATTTTGAAAGTAAGTTTAATTTCATAAACTCTAAAATGTATCTTCAGTTGCTCAAATCACTCCAAAACATAGCAATTACCAAAGGATCCAGGAAGGTAGTAGACATTGTTAGGGTATGATAGACAGATAGATGGTCTTTTTCTTTGTATTTTCTCTTTGCTTATTCACCACTAAATAATGCAGTCATTACCTGACTGCTTTTCCAGAAAGTCCATCGTGAGAATTCACTAGTTGACTGCTATTTCATTCTGAGGGGACTGAGGCCCCATCCACATGAGTACAATTTTGATGGTTCCACATAAATACTTTATCATTTTGGCCTCGCGTCCAGACAAGTCCGTTTTTCTCAAGGTGTGAAAACGGTATTTTTTGAAAGCGCATCCCAGAGTGGATAAATCCAAAAACGCTGGATAGCCCGGCACCATGTGGATGGAGAAGTGGATATTTTCAGAAACGATGACATATAAGCCCCGCCTCTCTAACCTTTAACCTCAGGTGCCGCCTCCAG
>JAPEIY010000539.1:0-11252 GCA_026122135.1 Cathorops aguadulce | reverse complement strand
TCTGCCGATCGGCGGATTTCCGACTTTTTCCAGACCAAAATGATTGTTTTTGAGATTGATGTAAATCTGTTGAGAAATTAGGGGGGGGAGTTGTCGTCTGGTTAACAATCTGTGGTCACCTTATTAAAGCAGACATCCCAAGTCTCCCGGAAGTTCCGGGAGTCTCCCGTGTATTGATAGTGGCTCCCTGATGCCCACAAATTGGATATCTCCCGGAATCTAGAGCAAGGGAGCTGCTAGAACAGGAGGGACACAAGAGTCCTTTCACATTGTCAAATGCTTGTTGACAGGACACAGACCAAATGGACTTAGCCTTAGCTTTTAACAGATCCATCAAGGGTGCCACCACAGTTGAAAAGTTCTTGCAAAAACTACGGTAGTAACCTACCAACCCAAGAAAATGCATGAGCTCCTTCTTAGTTGCAAGCAGAGGGTACTGCTCAATAGCTGCAACCTTGACTTGTGCTGGATGCACCCGTCCCTGACCAACTTGCTTGCCAAGATAAGTGACAGTGGCCAAACTGTCAAATTCGCTGCACACAAGCGATCAAACAGCTGCCAGATACATTCTAGGTGCACTTCCCAAGTATCACTGTGGATCACCACATCAAAGTACACAGCACATCCCTTAAGATCAGACACCACCATATTCATTAGGCACTGAAATGTAGCTGGCGCATTCCATAAGCCAAAACTCATAACAGGAGTAAGAAAACAAAACAAAAGGTGTAATAAGAAATCTCTCTGGCAGTCAAAGGGACTTGCCAGTAGTCTTTGAGCAAATCAAACTTACTAACAAACTGAGCAGCCCCCACCTGGTCAACACAGTCCTCCAACCGAGGAAGGGGGTATGCATCAGGTTTAGTGACCAAATTAAGTTTGCAGTAATCTGTGCAGAATCTGGGGCTTCCATCAGCTTTATCAACAAGCAAACAAGGCAACGCCCAACTAGAAAGGGAAGGCTGAGCAATGTTATTCTCAAGCATGTATTTAACTTCATTCTCCATCACGTCTTTTTTCATCAGATAACCTGTAGAAACGCTGTCGAATTGGCTGAGAATCACCTACATCATGCTCAATTAGGTGTGTATGAGTTGGAACATCACTAAATAAACAAATATTCCCTAATAAGAGCAGACCACTCTGGGGACAAATGCCCAAGTACGGACTCAAGGCTAGACAATGTGTCAGAGTTCCTGAGCCTACCCCGCAACCTACTGTCATCAGGTGCAGTCACACCATCATCCAGCACAGCCAGACTGCTAGACACATACCCTCTCACTGTATCTGCCATTAACACTGGATTAGTAGTCTGCTGCTGGGCATTCCCTCCCCCTACAGAAGACTGTGTCACACGGTTATAATATGGTTTCAGTAAGTTAACATGGCACAGCTGAGTTTACCTCCTACGCCCTGGAGTCTGAAGCAAATAATTTAAGTCAGAGGTCTGACGGAGTACAGTAAAAGGGCCATGAAACTTAGCTTGAAAAGGGGAACCAATAACAGGCAGTAAGGCTAGAACCTGATCACCTGGGCAAAACTGACAGACCTCAGCCTTGCGATCATATAACCGTTTCATTTTAACTTGGGAGGAGGCCAGGCTCTCCTTAGCCAACTTGCCAGCCACAAACAGCCAATGCCGGAAACAGTTGATGTAGTGGATCAAATTCTGTGGAGGTTCAGATAAAAATCACAGAGTCACAAAGTATATCCAGAGGCCCATGCACAGTATGCCCAAACACCAACTCATTTGGGCTGAAACCAGTGCTCTCCTGAACAACCTGTCTAGCTGCTAACAGCAACCAGGGCAAGCCCTGTTCCCAATCTTGCTGAAGCTCAACACAATAGCTACACAACATAGCCTTCAGGGTTTGATGAAACCTCTTCAATGCCCCGACTTTGTGAGATATGCCGAAGCCTGATTATGTTTCACTCGGAGCTGCCTTAACACCTGAGAAAACAAATGTGATGAAAAATTTGAGCCTTGATCACTCTGTATAATTTTTGGAATCCCAAAGATGGCAATAAATTGTGTAAGTGCCTTAACCACTGACTTAGTAGTAATAGCACAAAGTGGATATGCAGCAGGATATCTAGTGCTCTGACACATGACTGTTAACATTTATTTACTCCCTGACTTAGATTGGGGCAAGGGGCCAATACAGTCTATTATGAGATGTTCAAAAGGTTGTGCTAATACAGGAATAGGAGCAAAAGGAGCTGGCTTAATAACCTGATTGGGCTTTCCTGTGACCTGACATATGTGACATATATTTTAATATACTGAGAAACATCCCACTTCAACTTTGGCCAAAAGAAATACCTCATGATATATTCATAGGTCTTTCGGACGCCAAGATGTCCTAATTGATCATCTGATGTTCTTAGTACTTCTTGACGAAACTTTGCCAGGAGCACAATCTGGAAAACGGGATTCCCCACAAAATTATCTCCCAGTGGAGCCCATTTCCTTACCAACAGCCCACCTTGCAAAATGTATCCTTTAAGAGCACTCTTTCCATCAACCTCTGATAGCACTTGATCAAACAGCTCACCAAGGGCAGGATCAGCCTGCTGCTCTGCTGCTAGTTCACTGCGTGACATAGGACAAGAGAGACCCTGGCACAGACACAGCAAAATCCACATCCCCCTTAACACAGCTCTGCTCCGGCTTCAACTCAAACTGTACACGACCCATAGCACAGGAAAACAGCACAAGCTGTAAATACATTAGGAAAGTTCTGTGAGTTAGTATCAGGCATATCCAAAACAGGAGAAGTGGTTACAATGGGAGATGGTAAATCAGCCCATACCCGACTACCCACCAAGTTATTACCTAAAAGGATATGCACTCCTTTGATAGGCAGAGCAGGTTGGACACCCATAGACACTCCACCCTGAACTAAACCACAGTCAAGTACAAACTTACCAGTATGTACTGGAACAGACAACACATTCAGCCCCATGCCTCGCATCAAAATCATGTCCTCTGTATCAGAGCTCTGAGAAAATGGCAATACAGAGCTTACCACAAATGAATCAAATGTACCCGTATCCCTCAGTATTTTAACTGATACCTTAGCATCACCTCCCACTAGTGATGCATAACCATCAGACAGAAATGCTGAAAAATCTGGTCGCTCCAGAATACTATTAAGAGCTTTCTCCTGCTGACAAGGAAAAACAGAGGGCGACACAGGCCGAGCACAGGGAATACCAACGTTGAGATTGTCAACGGATGTAGTTCTAACTGGAACAGCCAAAGCATTAGGTTTAACATGTCCAAAAACAGTATTCTTAGCAGTTAACCTAACTGGGCATTCAGCTTTCCAATGTCCCCTACCTTTACAGTAGTTACATATCTTATTTGGATCAAATGATGGTGGACCCTTAGCAGCCTTGTTCAACTTACCCTGATGAATCTTCATACCATCATCCCAATGCTTACCTGCCCGGAATCTATGGAAGCCATCAGTGTCATCATGGGCTCTGTGTACATGCTCACGGTGTGTTAATACATACTCATCAACCAGGGTGGCAGCCTCAGCAGCAGTCTTCACCTTGTGTTCACTTAAATAAGTAGCTATGTGACCTGGAACTGAGTTTTTAAATTGCTCCAAAACAATTAAGTCACACAGTGCCTCATATGACTGAACCTCTAGAGAAGAACATCACTGATTAAAGTGCGTTGTTAAATCCCTGGCGAATTCCATATGTGTCTGCCTACCAGTTTTCTCCTAAGTTCTAAATTTTTAACAGTAAGCTTCAGGAACAAATTCAAATGCTTTTAACACTGCTGCCTTCACTGACGCATAAACTCCACTTTTGGCTACAGTGAGAGCAGAATAGGCTTCTTGAGCTCTCCCAGTCAACACACACTGCAATAATAAAGTGCGCTCACCATCAAACCAATGCCTGTCAACTGCTACTCGCTCAAACGGAGAAAAAAGTATCAGGGTCATGCTCAGAAAATGGTGGAACCAAGTGCAAATTAGTTCTAATATCAAAAGTATGCACTGAAGAATCATGCCCACTATTACCAAGCTGGCGCACATGCTGCTCAAGTTCCAGCCTCCTTACCTCCTGCTGTCTCATTTCAAGTTCAAGCTCCAGTAATTGTTTGCGTTGTTCAAACGTTAAACCTGTGCTTTCTGCAGATGGACTCGCAGGCACACCCATAACAGCTGCATCTGAACCACCACAATCAGGTTGCATTGCAACTTTGAGAACCCCCGTTTCAAGCAACTTATCTTTTAAAATATGTTTCATGTTTTCCTTCATCCGCTTATCCCCGACATCTACTTCATAATGCTCTGCCAATTCAATTATTTCCTCACGAGAAAACAGCTCTAACAACGCTATTGATGGAGTACTCAAAAATTCCTGCACAGATGACATTATTAACGTTAACAAAAAGTATACTGACCTGCCCAACTCGAAGACTGATACAAATCACAGAACACACGCTGAAACTTACGTTATAGGCCTACTAAATCGACTGCAACTAAAGCTCCGATAGCTCATCGACAGTCAAATACCACAGTCCTGTCCCTCTAACTACCTAGCCAAAATAACTAACTTGCCCACTAGCTCTTCAGGTACTCAGCGGCGGGTACTAACACCATATACTGCAAGCCCGGTTGGCAACCAGCAATTGGCAACCCACCTGCAGCCTCGGCTGTGCTCCCAAGTAATCACTCAAACCATCGATAATGCCACACTACAAACCACCCTCCAGGATGAACTCCAAAAGGAATTTGGCCCTACACCTAACAGGGACTGGACAGTGATTAACAATAACTGCACAGCAAGCCCCGGAACCCAGTTACAAACAGAGAGGCCTATCACCAAACAACTGACTAGCAATACAAACTCTGCACAATCAAATATTTATTCACCAGATAATATAACAGACTTAATCATACCAAATAACAGTACAGAAAATTTTCACTTACCCTCTCGATATGTCCCCACAAACAGCTACATGCGTTTTCCTGAACAACGCTACAGCTGACCGGCTACTATGTGCTAACATCACACGGCCTAGGCTACTACTGCATTCATAAATTTAGCAGACACTGCCACACAAACAAACCAAGTTCTACTCTAAGAGCCCCCACTTGTCACAGTTTGGCTCTGAACCATGACAAAGATGGAGACAACATGAGGGGTAACAATAGTAATGAATAATTTATTTACAAAAGGTAGATCTACAAAGTATAACAAAGAAAAACCCAAACCGCCTCCGCCATGGCTCTGGCCTGCTGCAGCACAAGCCATCCAGACAGCTCTCACGGGCGGAGTGAGCGGGGAAAGACGACACTCCAGCAAACCGGACTATAAAGGTACACCGGGCCCAGGTGGAGCAATCAGTCTGAATGCCTGCAACACACACAAGACAAAAGACAGAGACACCTAGTGCCCCGGTGGAGCCCTGCAGTCTAATAGGGCAATGGCACAAGCACCCATAGTACAGGGGCCGTGACATACCCTCTCCCATAAGAGCAGGGTTCCCACTGGGCACTCAAAACACAAACAAGGGTTAACAAAACTCACCTTGATCATAAAACATGTTTCTCCTCACAGAGATATAATAAAGAAATAAAGTTTATACTACCTGGTGTTTAATTGTGCAAAACTCACCAACAGAGAGAAGGTTTCACATCATCACCCTACCATCTCCACCCAACTACCCAGCAACCCCGGTGACTGGGGAAGCAAAGTTTAAGAATAGAAAGGGGAAAAGGACAGAGGACTTGGGAAAACAATTTCAAGGACATACTGCCCTTGACAGAGCATCAGCTACAATATTTTCTGTGCCCTTAATATGGCAGATATCCAAAGAATAGGATTGTAAAAACAAAAACCAGTGCATCAGTCTTCGGTTGGGGCAAGCCAAAGAATGAAGAAGTGATGGGATTGTGATCTGTGTAGACCACCAAAGGAACACCACAATCAACATAAACATCAAAGTGTTGTAACGCCCACACCAAAGAAAGTGTCTCCTTTTGAATAACAGAATAGTGCAACAGATAAGAATTAAATTTCTGTGAAAAATAGCTTATGGGACGCTCCACACAATCACCACCAGTTTGAAGTAACACAGCTCCAGCGCCAACATCACTCGCATCCACCTGCAGTGTGAATGGCTTATCCAGACAGGGAGCTGCCAGAACAGGAGGGACACACAAGAGTCCTTTCACATTGTCAAATGCTTGTTGACAGGACACGGACCAGATGTACTTAGCCTTAGCTTTTAACAGATCTGTCAGTGGTGCCACCACAGTTGAAAAGTTCTTGCAAAAACTTTTACTACAGTAGTAACCTACCAACCCAAGAAAACGCATGAGGTCCTTAGTTGCAGGCACAGGGTACTGCTCAATAGCAGCAACCTTGGCTTGCATGGGCGCACCTGTCCCTGACCAACTTGCTTGCCGAGATAAGTGACAGTGGCCCTGGCGAACTCACACTTCGCCAGGTTAACTGTCAAATTTGCTGCACGCAAGCGATCAAACAGCTGCCAGATACATTCTAAGTGCACTTCCCAAGTATCACTGTGGATCAGCACATCATCCAAGTACACAGCACATCCCTTGAGACCAGACACCACCATATTCATTAAGCGCTGAAATGTAGCTGTCACATTCCATAAGCCAAAACTCATAACAGAATAAGAAACCAAACCAAAAGGTGAAATAAAAGAAGAAATCTCTCTGGCTCTGGCAGTCAAAGGGACTTGCCAGTAGCCTTTGAGCAAATCAAATTTACTAACAAACTGAGCAGCCCCCACCTGGTCTACACAATCCTCCATCCGAGGAAGGGGGTAGGCATCAGGTTTGGTGACCAAATTAACTTTGCGGTAGTCTGTGCAGAATCTGGGGCTTCCATCGGCCTTATCGACCAACAAGCAAGGCGACGCTCAACTAGAAGAAGAAGGCTGAGCAATGTTATTCTCAAGCATATACTTAACTTCACTCTCCATCACACGTCTTTTCTCATCATATACCCTGTAAAAATGCTGTCGGATTGGCTGGGACTCACCTACATCAACATCATGCTCAATTAGGTGTGTACGAGTTGGAACGTCACTAAACAAACACAGATATTCCCTAATAAGAGCAGACAGTTCAGCAGAACGCTCTAGAGACAGATGCCCAAGTAAGGACTCAAGATGAGACAATGTTTCAGAGTTTCTGAGCCTACCCCGCAACCTACCCTCATCAGGTGCAGACACCCCATCATCATCCAACACAGCTAGACTGCTAGACACATACCCTCTCACTGTATCTGCCATCAACACTGGGTTAGCAGTCTGCTGCTGGGCACTCCCTCCCCCTACAGAAGACTGTGCCACATGGCTGTAATATGGCTTCAGTAAGTTAACGTGGCACAGCTGAGTTTTCCTCCTACGCCCTGGAGTCTGAAGCAAATAGTTCAAGTCAGACGTCTGACGGAGTACAGTAAAGGGGCCATGAAATTTAGCTTGAAAAGGGGAACCACTAACAGGCAATAACGCTAGAACCTGGTCACCTGGGCAAAACTGACGAACCTCAGCCTTGCGATCATATAGATGTTTCATTTTAACCTGGGAGGAGGCCAGCCTCTTCTTAGCCAACTCACCAGCCACAAACAGCCGATGGCGAAAACCATTGATGTAATGGATCAAATTCTGTGGAGGTTCAGACAGAGTCACAGAGTCACAAAGCACATCCAGAGGCCCACGCACAGTATGCCCAAACACCAGCTCATTTGGGCTGAAACCAGTGCTCTCCTGAACAACTTGTCTAGCCGCCAAAAGCAACCAAGGCAACCCCTCTTCCCAATCCTGCTGAAGCTCAACACAATAGCTACGCAACATAGCCTTCAGGGTTTGCTGAAACCTCTCTAATGCCCCCTGACTTTGCGCGTGATATGCAGAAGCCTGGTTATGTTTAATTCTGAGCTGCTTCAACACTTGGGAAAATAGATGTGATGAAAATTTTGAGCCCTGGTCACTCTGTATAACTCTTGGAATCCCAAAGATGGCAATAAACCTGTGTAAGTGCCTTAACCACTGACTTAGTAGTAATAGCACGGAGTGGATACGCAGAAGGATATCTAGTGCTCTGACACATCACAGTTAACATATATTTGCGTCCTGACTTAGACTGAGGCAAGGGACCCACACAATCTATTATGAGATGTTCAAAAGGCTCTGCTAATACAGGAATGGGAGCAAGAGGAGCTGGCTTAATAACCTGATTTGGCTTCCCTGTGATCTGACATGTGTGACACGTACGAATATACTGAGATACATCCCGCTTCAACTTTGGCCAAAAGAAATACCTCATGATGTATGCATAGGTCTTTCGAATGCCAAGGTGTCCTAACTGATCGTGCGATGTTCTCAGCACTTCTTGACGAAACTCACCTGGTAGCACAATTTGGAAAACTGGATTCCCCACAGAATTCTCTCCAAGCGGAGCCCATTTTCTCACTAACAGCCCACCTTGCAAAACATATCCCTTGACAGCACTCCTTCCATCAACTTCTGACAGCACCTGATCAAACAGCTCATGAAGGGTAGAATCAGCCTGCTGCTCTGCTACTAGTTCACTGCGTGACACAGACAAAAGAGACTCTGGCACAGACACAGCAAAATCCACATCCTCCTTAACACACAGCTCTGCTCAGACTTAAGCTCAGACTGTGCACGACCCATAGCACGGGTAACAGCACAAGCTGTAAACACATCAGGAAAGTTCTGTGAGCTAGTGTCATGAATGTTCAAAACAGGAGAAGTGGTTACAATGGGAGATGGTAAATCAGCCCATACCCGGCTACCTGTCAAGCTGTTACCCAAAAGGATATGCACCCCTTCGATAGGCAGTGCAGGTCGGACCTCCATACACACTTCACCCTGAACTAAACCACAGTCAAGTACAAACTTATGTACAGGAACAGACAACACATTCAGACCCATGCCACGCATCAAAATCATGTCCCCTGTGTCAGAACTCTGAGAAAATGGCAACACGGAACTCACCACAAATGAATCAAATGAGCCCGTATCCCTCAGAATTTTAACCGGTACCTTAACATCACCTCCCACTAGAGATGCGTAACTGTCAGACAGAAATGCTGAGAAGTCTGGCCGCTCAAGAACACCCTCATGAACTGGCTCCTGCTGACAAGGAAAAACAGGAGACACAGGCCGAGCACAGAGAACACCAACATCTAGCGTGTTATTGATGTAGTTCTAACTGGAACAGCCAACACATTTGGTTTAACCTGTCCAAAAACAGTACTCCCAGCAGATGACCCAATTGGGCATTCAGCTCCCCAATGTCCCCTACCTTTACAGTAGTTACATATCTTACTTGGATCAAATGGTGGTGGACCCTTAGCAGCCCTGTTCAACTTACCCTGGTGAGGCTTCATACCATCATCCCACCGCTTACCTGCATAGAACCTTTGAAAGCCATCTGTGTGGTCATGGGCTCTGTGTGCGTGCTCACGGTGTGTTAACACATACTCATCAACCAGGATAGCAGCTTCTGCAGCAGTCTTCACCTTGTGTTCACTTAGATAGGTAGCTATGTGACCTGGAACTGAGTTTTTAAATTGCTCCAAAACAATTAAGTCACAAAGTGCCTCATAAGTCTGAACCTCTAAGGAAGAACACCACCGATTAAAGTGCGTTGTCAAATCCCTGGCGAATTCCATATGCGTCTGCCTGCCCGTTTTCTCCCAAGTTCTGAATTTTAAACGGTAAGCTTCAGGGACTAACTCAAATGCTTTTAACACTGCTGCCTTCACAGACGCATAAACCCGACTTTCAGCTACAGTGAGAGAAGAATATGCTTCCTGAGCTCTCCCAGTCAACATACACTGCAATAGTAAAGTGCGCTCAGCGTCAGACCAATGCCTATCACCTGTTACTCGCTCAAACAGAGAGAAAAACGTATGAGGGTCACGTTCAGAAAAAGGTGGAACCAAGCGCAAACTAGTTCGAATATCAAAAGTACGCGCTAAAGGATCATGGTCAACATTACCAACCTGGCGCATACGCTGCTGAAGTTCCAGCCTCCTTACCTCTTGCTGTCTCATTTCAAGTTCAAGCTCCAGCAATTGTTTGCGTTGCTCAAACGTTAAACCTGTGCTTTCTGCAGATGGACTCGTAGGAGGCGCACCCATAGCAGCCGCCTCTGAACCACCAGAACCAGTTTGCCCTTCCACTTTAAGAACCCCTGCTTCAAGTAGCTTCTCTTTTAGGATATGCTTCATGTTTTCCTTCATCCGCTTATCCCCGACATCAACATGATAATGCCCTGCTAATTCAATTACTTCCTCATGAGAAAGCAACTCCAACAACGCCACTGACGGAGTTCTCAGAAATTCCTGCACAGATGCCATTATTAACGTTAACAAAAACTATACTGACCTGCCCAAACTCGAAGACTAATACAAACCACTAGACACTGGAATACTACAGGCCTACTAAGCCGACTGCAACTAAAGCTCCGATAGCTCGTCTACAGTCAAATATCACAGCCCCGTCCCTCTAACTACCTAACCAAACATTTACCTAACTTACCCGCTAGCTCTTCAGGCGCTCGGCGGTGGGTACTAACACCATATACCGCAAGCTCGGTTGGCAACCATCAATTGGCGACCCCCCTGCAGCTTCGGTTGTGCTCCCGAGTAATCACTCAAACCACCAATTACGCCACACTACAAACCACCCCCCAGGACGAACGCCAAAGGGAATTCGCCCCTAACCTAACAGGGACCGGACAGTGATTAATGTTAACTGCAGAACAAGCCCCGGAACCCAGTTACAAACAGATAGGCCTATCGCTAAATGACTCTGATTAGCGGCATGTACTCTACACAATCATATATTTATTCACCAGATAATATAACAGAGTATGCTTACCAAATAACAAAACAGAAAACTTCCACTTACCCTCTTGATATGTCTCCACAAACAAACAGCCACACGTGTTTTCCTAAACAACGCTACAGCTGACCGGCTACTACGTGCTGACGTCACGCAGCCTAAGCTACTCCATTCATAAATTTAGCAGACACTTGCCGTACAAACAGACCGAGTTCTACTCTACGAGCCCCCACTTGTCACGGTTTGGCTCTGAACCATGACAAAGATGGAGACAACACAAGGGGTAACAATAGTCTCATCTCATTATCTCTAGCCGCTTTATCCTGTTCTACAGGGTCGCAGGCAAGCCAGAGCCTATCCCAGCTGACTA
>JAPEIY010000450.1:0-11267 GCA_026122135.1 Cathorops aguadulce | reverse complement strand
TGAGCCAGAGAGGATCGTTCATTTTTGTCAACCTGGAACGACCATCAATGAACAGAGGTGGGGGTCTAAGACATCTTCTATCAGCCACCTACAATGCAGCCATCAGAATTCTGATTCTGTTTCTATAACGATCTATGAGAGGATAAATACCTGATACTCCCTATCGGTCAGACAGAACCGAGGAAGCCTTTCAGATGAGAGGTGAAACGTTTTCAAGAATCTTCAAGGCAGTGGTTGTGTTTGTTCCTGAAGAAACTCTTGTGAAGTGTTTGATTGAACAGGGAGTCTGGGTAAGTGGAAGTTACCAACAACAAGAATCCTGATCTATAAAGTTCCACCGTTCATCCCGAACACTGATACTGAGCCTGAGCTTCTCCACGTTGGAAAGTTTGTAAACCCTGTGAAAGCTGTGGCTCTAAACTGTAAACCCTGCACTGTGAAGCTGAACCCCGCCGTGTCCTTCAGAAGGCAGGAGTTCCTGAACGAGTCGAATCTGGATGTTTCATTCCAGTGTGGTATGAACTGTCACAAACCCTTTTTCTTTTCCCCCTCGTGTTATTTTGCTATATCTTAACTCATTATTGTCACTCTTTATGTAATATATGTGATGAATCAAACTAAACTAAACCGAAGGAAGTCCCACATGCTTTATGTGAATACGGGAAGCACGGAGTGTTTTAAATGTGAGAATGTTGGAAAAACTGAGCCTCATGTATCAAACTGGATATGAACAGATTTATTAGTAAATCACTCAGAGGAGCATTCACACAGGGAATCTGGTACTGACGAAAACTGGGAGTCGGCTGTCCCGGGCACACAGCACTCATTTACAGCTGAGCATTTAACATCTGCACAATTTTACTGTCAGGCTGATGAATGAACTCCAGTGTGAAATGTGAAACAAACAGTCAGGGTTTTTTGTTTTTTTTCTCAATTCCACTTCAGTCATTTCTGATAAAATTAAAAATCAGAAACATTTCTCACTATAAACCATTGTTTTATTCCGGTGAAGTTTGGTGCTCATTTCCTGATGCTCGGTGTGTGTACAGTGTAGTGTGTGTACAGTGTGTGTATAGTGTGTGTGTACAGTGTGTGTACAGTGTGTGTACAGTGTAGAGCAAGATAAAATGAGATGATGTGAAATGGTACTTACAGCAGGATGAGGCTGATGAGGATCGCGATCAGAGCCCACGACTCGGCTGAAAGACTCCACCAGTTGGCCATCCTGATGATTATTACTGTTACTGCTGGAGTCGGATCAGGAGGAAGATCAGAAATCTCGAGGTACTGCAGCCAGATGTTACTCTGGACAGAGAGTGTGTGTGAGAGAGTCTCAGAGCGAGAGCTGTAAGAGAACACATTTAAACCCCATGCAGTCGTTAATGATTAAACACACCTTTATGTAACTCACCTCTGCACACAGTCTCTGGGTCACGTCACGTTCACCTGTAAAGACACATCTGTCCTGCTGAGCTCGTTTTACAACATTAATTTTGGGTTATTTCCCAACATCCTGAAGGAAAGTAAACCTGCCAAAATGCTTCCATTAAATGTAGTAAAATAGTCAATTATTAAAATAAATAAATAAATACTTACTGTATTTAACAAAATTAAATAAAATATTTAATACATATTCTCACAATTTCAAAAAATATGTTTAAAGAATATGCTTAAAATGTCATTGTCGAAGGAATATCTAAAAATATAAAATAATCTTTATACATAAACAAAAAAAAATGAGATCTGAGGAGCTGAGGTCAACCCTTCATTCGTTCATGAGAAAACATAAATATAAAATAAAAGGAAGAAGTCACTCCTCCTGGACCATCATAATAAAGCCCGGCTGAAGTATGGAGGTGACCAGCAGCCTGCTGGAGGAGAGGAGGGTTCTCTGATCAGAGGAAATAAAAGAGTCCAACAGAGTCGTGAGAAACTTGTGGAAAACTACAACAAGAACTTCATTCAAGTTCAAGCAGCTCAAAGGCAACGACATCAAACACTGACAGTGTATTTAAACTTCTGATCCACTGAGAACCTGATCCACCGAGAACCTGATCCACTGAGAACCTGATCCTCCACTGAGAACCTGATCCTCCACCGAGAACCTGATCCACTGAGACCCTGAGCCACTGAGACCCTGATCCACTGAGACCCTGATCCTCCATTGAGAACCTGATCCACCGAGAACCTGATCCACCAAGAACCTGATCCACTGAGAACCTGATCCACCGAGAACCTGATCCACTGAGAACCTGATCCTCCACTGAGAACCTGATCCACCGAGAACCTGATCCACTGAGACCCTGATCCACTGAGAACCTGATCCTCCACTGAGAACCTGATATACCGAGAACCTGATCCACCAAGAACCTGATCCACCGAGAACCTGATCCACTGAGAACCTGATCCTCCACTGAGAACCTGATCCACTGAGACCCTGATCCACCGAGAACCTGATCCACTGAGAACCTGATCCACTGAGAACCTGATCTCCTGAACAAAAGACAGGAACTGCAGAGAAACATGAGACGTGTGAACCTGTGCAATGTTGAGTTGAGGTGTTTCAAACCGGGGACATGTCTGGACATGCAAACAGAGTGCTTACATCACATGGCTTAACAAAATGCAAAAGGTGTGTGTGTGTGTGTGTGTGTGTGTGTGTGTGTGTGTGTGTGTGTTTTATTGGAGTTTATAGAAGTGAGTGATGTAAAGTGCAGTCATTAAACTGTTTAGAAATTGATTCTGGAATTATATGGTTATATACTCTATATGGAGGAGAGAGCAAGAACCTTTATGCACAACACGCGCACACACACACACACACACACACACACGCACACACACACTGCACGTGATATACTGTACACACTTGTTTCCTGCCCCAGTGAATTGTGGGAAATCCAGATGAATCACGGCTCCAAACTCTTCTGACAGAAATATTCCACTAAGATTTGCTGCTTACAAAAGTTACAGATAAACTTTTTATAGATTTATTTTTTCTATAAATAAAACGAGTTAATGTTCTTTTCAGTGAGTCGGATAATTCGACTCAGTTCATCAATGAGAGTTGACACTTTCAGCTTGAAACGACTCCGTACATTTTCAGCGTGTGTGATATGTACAGCAGGGGTTGATGGTGGGTGATGGTGATGGTTGATGGTGATTGATGGTGGTTGATGGTGGGTGATGGTGATGGTTGATGGTGGGTGATGGTGATGGTTGATGGTGGTTGATGGTGGGTGATGGTGATGGTTGATGGTGGTTGATGGTGGGTGATGGTGATGGTTGATGGTGATTATTGAGCGCTGAGTGCTGAGCGATTGATCAGTAAGTAATAACCGATGAGGGACTGATGCTTTGCGTTTTAAAACCTAAATCAAATTTGAATGTGTTGAATCAGAAAGCCGAGGGAGGGAAGGGTCGGTAAATACATCAACGTTCCCTTCTTTCATGTTTCCACTCAAGTGTTCTAATTGAATTAAAGTGTTTTTAGTTTTAAACATGGCTCTTTAATGAAATTAAATTATCGGTATCAGGAGAGACTGATAAAATAAACCAATCCAAACTCCTGAAGAATTAAAATAAGGAGTTGAATTGTTCCGTGTCTCCGAGCGGGGCGCTTATTTCTCTGAGTCTCAGGAAAAACGCAAGGAAATTCATGAAAAATGGATTTATTGTGTTTCCCTCGTCTCACTGTGAACTTTATTCACACAAGCCGTGATCATGTTGATCGTTCAGGACGTGTGCACACGGGAACGAGTCCGACGCTTCAGGTTCTTACAAAGTCCAACCGCATCGCTGGACACACACAACACACACAACAAACACTACAAACACAACACACACAACAAACACAACAAACGCACTACACACACTACAAACACAATACACACAACATACACAACACACACTACACACACAACACACACTACAAACACAACACACACTACAAACACAATACACACAACAAACACAACACACACAACAAACAACACACACAACACACACAATACACACAACACACACAACAAACACAATACACACAACATACACAACACACACAACACACACAACAAACACAACACACACAATACACACAACAAACACAACACACAATACACACAACAAACACAACACACACAACAAACACAACAAACAATACACACAACACACACAACAAACACAATACACACAACACACACAACAAACACAACACACAATACACACAACACACAACAAACACAACACACACAATACACACAACACACACAACACACACAACAAACACACTACACACAACAAAACAAACACAACACACACTACACACACAATACACACAACAAACACAACACACAATACACACAATACACACAACACACACAACAAACACAACACACACAACACACAATACACACAACACACACAATACACACAACACACAATACACACAACAAACACAACACACAACAAACACAACACACACAATACACACAACACACACTACACACACTACACACAACAAACACAACACAACAAACACAACACACACTACACACACTACACACAACAAACACAACACACACTACACACAATACACACAACACACAATACACACAACAAACACAACACACACAACAAACAATACACACAACACACAACACACACAACAAACACAACACACAATACACACAACAAACACAACACACAATACACACAATACACACAACAAACACAACACACAATACACACAACAAACACAACACACACAATACACACACTACACACACAACACACACACTACACACAACACACACAATACACACAACACACACAATACAAACAACACACACTACACACACAATACACACAACACACACAATACACACAACAAACACAACACACACAATACACACTTCAACATACTCTCATGGGTTTAGTGCTCTCTCTCTCTCTCTCTCTCTTTCTCTCTCTCTCACAGTCATCGATTAAACTGCTCTCTTACACAACGTCCTGGAACTTCACTCAGTCTGAAAAAGGTTTATTGAACTGCCTGTCTGCCTGCCTGTCTGTCTGTCTCCAGAGTTATTGAGTACTAATAAATCTGCAAACATTTCCAAAAACTTTTCACTTCTTCATTGTGGGTATTTATTTGTGTGTGTGTGTGTGTGTGTGTGTGTAAAATGTCCATAAAGATAGAAACACACTTCATGCTGGTCAGGGTGGTGGTGAGTCTGTTGTCGAACCCGAAGCAGCGCAGGCTGTGAGGCAGGTATACACTATTGATGGGACGGCATTCCACACATTCACACACTCCAGCAGATGAACTGATTTAATTTCAGAATTGAGATAAACATCCACTTTCATATATTTCAGTATACATGCAACCAGAACAGTCAAAAAATGATGGTATTTTGAATTTAATAACAAAGCACAGATAGATATGATTAACAGATTGTCTAGTAACAAGTGAGCAGTGTGAAAGTCACATTAAAGACTGTAAAGTAAACATGAAAATTAAGATGATGGAAAGTACGTAATGTACAGAATCTGGTCTTTTCTCTACAGATGTAATACGATGTAAATTATTTGCATGTTTCCATACTTTTGAACTGTAGTGCTGATTGGTAAAATGGTAATGAAGAAATCTGAATTAGTTCCACCTTTAATCTTATGCTATATCAAAATAAAATGTGACGTCGAAGTGAAATCTTCTAGATGATTTTTAAATGATTTCAGGTGAAGTGGAAATGAGAAAAAGATGCGGTCCAGCTCTAAGTCCACTTTACTGGCACTCTTGGCTAAACAGGGAATCACCCTGGGAATGTTCACATCACGACGCCTAACAGGCATTTCAACTTCCAGTGCAGACTGACTTAAAGACTCTGAACCTTTTTACTGTTTCAGAAAACATTTAAAAATCAGAGATGCACTAAAACGTAGCAGAACCTTTGGAAGTCTACGGGTCGATGTGGGTGCCGTTGCAGTAATTTGACATTTTTCGAGGAGTGAAATTGAGTTTGATGGGCTCGTCAGGAGCCAGAAGGCCGGTGGTGGACAGCTTCAGAGGAACCTGATCAGAAGATGAGAACATTAAGAACAACATTTACCTAAACAGAGTGAACAAAAGTAAAGAGGGGAAAGTGAGAGGCTTTAATAGCAATACTTAATGCTGTTTTAGGTTAGCATTAGCCAAGTTATCACCAGCATCACCAACGTTAGCATGACATGGTTAGATAATTAGCTAAAGAAGATCCTGACCTTCGTTTCTTCAGAAAGACTGATGTCAAATCTCTGCAGTATCTCAACAATAGCCAGCTTCATGGCCACAAGGGCGAACCTCATCCCGATGCAGTTTCTGGGTCCTAAACCAAACGGCATGTACGCATACGGCTCAATGCTCTCCTTATTCTCCGCAGTGAACCTGGAACGATACGGAGCATCAATAAATGACATTAATTTCTCTTATTTTGCTGAGCACTCAGTCATAAGGAAATATATTCACAACAAAAGTGAAGATTTAGCTCGTGTTTAACAATCCTTGTGGAAGAAATACTAAGGCACGTTAGCAATGCAAACAAAACTAGCTAATGTAGCAAGGTTATTTACAAAACATAACTCGTTAGCTAAATTAACAAGCTAATGTACACATATTACTGGTATGTTGAAGGTTAAAATAAAAAAGGAGTAAAAACATGCCTTGTCGCTTGGAAATTGATTTGAGGTAGAATAAATGAGTACAAATTTTTCAAAAACAGGAATTAAGTGCAGTAAAACAGTAGAATTACTCAAGTATTTAACATCGCTGGGTGTCACCCTGAGAAGCTAATCCTGCTGAAATAGAGCTGAAGGTTCCTCCTAAAGTGGTGGACCAGTGGAATCTTGTTTAAAAATGAATTAGAATTGATTAGTTTTCCATCATTGTTTATCATAGATTACTCCATACCTCTCAGGGTTGAAGGTTTCTGGATCAGTCCAATATTCAGGGTCCCTATGTAGGGCATAAAGGGGGACCATGACGACAGTGTCCTTTGGGATGATAATGCCATTTATTTCAACCGTTTTCTTGCAGACTCTTTCCAGACGAATAGCGATTGGGAACAACCTGAGCGTCTCATTCAGAGCAGCCTCCAGATAATCCATGTTCATCACAGAATCATAATCAATTTCTGCCTGAAACCCAAAAGACAGACACACATAAAGCCCAGCACTGTCTCTGTCTCCTTGTTAACCCAGTCTCTATATAGACCTGCTCTAAGAAGAGCCCTGTCTCACTCTTGGTGTCGATCCCTGTCTCACTCTCAGTGTCGATCCCTGTCTCACTCTCGGTGTCGATCCCTGTCTCACTCTCGGTGTCGATCCCTGTCTCACTCTCGGTGTCAAACAGTCTCAGTCTCAGGTCTCATTCTCGGGTCTCAGTCTCTGTGTTGATCTCTGTCTCAGTCTCGGTGTCGATTCCTGTCTCGGTGTCGAACACAGTCTCATTCTCGGGTCTCAGTCTCGGGTGTCAGTCTCAGTCTTGGTGTCGATTCCTGTCTCGGTGTCGAACACAGTCTCATTCTCGGGTCTCAGTCTCGGGTGTCAGTCTCAATCTCGGTGTCGATTCCTGTCTCGGTGTCGAACACAGTCTCATTCTCGGGTCTCATTCTCGGGTCTCAGTCTCGGGTGTCAGTCTCAGTCTCGGTGTCGACCCTGTCTCAGTCTCGGTGTTGATCCCAGTCTCGGTGTCGATCCCTGTCTCAGTCTTGGTGTCGATCTCAGTCTCGGTGTCAATCCCTGTCTCAGTCTTGGTGTCGATCTCAGTCTCGGTGTCAATCCCTGTCTCAGTCTCGGTGTTGATTCCTGTCTCAGTGTCGAACACAGTCTCATTCTTGGGTCTCAGTCTCGCTGTCGAACCCTGTCTCGGTGTGGAACCCTGTCTCAGTCTCGGTGTGGAACCCTGTCTCGGTGTGGAACCCTGTCTCAGTCTCGGTGTCGAACCCTGTCTCGGTGTGGAACCCTGTCTCAGTGTCGAACCTTGTCTCAGTCTAGGTATCGAACCCTGTCTCAGTCTCGGTGTTGAACCCTGTCTCAGTCTAGGTATCGAACCCTGTCACAGTCTCGGTGTCGAACCCTGTCTCAGTCTCGGTGTTGAACCCTGTCTCAGTCTCGGTGTCGAACCCTGTCTCAGTCTCGGTGTTGAACCCTGTCTCAGTCTCGGTGTTGAACCCTGTCTCAGTCTCGGTGTAAACTCCTGTCTTGGTATATACAGTTTGTCTGTTATTCTCACTTTGTGTAAGGATAACAATCATCTAATCCCATACCACATTTTCACAGGTGATACATAATTTTTATGTCAATTTTTTATATAAATAAATTTAAGTTAATCACCTTATTAGAGAACGTTTGATCGATTTCTTCCTGTAGTTTCTTCATTGTCTCTGGATTCGTGGCCAGATTGTAGAAGAGAAACGACAACGTGCTGCTACTCGTCTCATAACCAGCAAAGATGAACATCATGGACTGGGACAGGATCTCATGATCAGTCAGACCTTCAGACATCACACACACACACACACACACACACACACACACACACACACACACACACACACACACGCGTGTGGATGTTCTGCCCTGATTTTAGATCTCTAACCCTATTGGTCTGATCTGATTCAGAGTGTTGAGTATGATGTTCACTGATGCACAGGGTTCAAATCTATTATGATCTTTTAATGTCATTTTATTTAAATTGATATTAATGCTACATTTACATGGTTGCTTTATTTAATTTTTATTTGTACTTGCTGGCCGTATGTTTAATTTCATGTTTTCTTTTATTTGTTAAAGGTATTTCATCCATGCTGCATTCTGCACTTTCAAAAAATAAAATAAAATTGAATTGAAATTGAAAATTAAATTCTATTCTACTTCCCCTTCTCTGCTTTCATCTGATGTCAGACTACTTTTTTCGAGTCCATTCACTGTCACACATACTACATTTCTGAACATTGTCATGGTTAATCCTGGTTTTATCCAGCTTTATCTCTCTGTATCTCTGTAATCCGAGCCAAACGCTGCAGAATTAAATCCACCCAAGCAAATAAAACCCCAGGGAGACACTCGAAACCAGTGCTGGTGTGTTTAATACTTTTTTTGCCTTGTTTTGCACAACAGAACTGAAATATTATCTTCATGGGAACGAATGAAAAGTTTAGAAAGTAGAGAAGTGAAGAGACTTCCTGCACTGTCGACTGTGGAGTCATTTAGATTCGTGGCTTTGCTGCGTTATTACTAATTAAGGGGCGGTGAGGTCTGGGCTGGACGTACCGCTCACAAATGGAAAGCGATGTGCAACATGATCACCTCTCCTTTCCAGGCGAAGTGATTGCCGCATAGTCTGGTCTGGCTTGCCAGCTGGGCTCATGCATATGGCCTCTCCTTCGCAAATGTGTCCATAGCAGCACCTTCCCGCGGTACCCCCCATTGCCACAGAAGCTGCTATGGGTGCGACCGAGTGCTAGGTGGTATACCTGAGCCAGGCGGGCTGCTCACCCGAACAACAGTAAAGACTGCTACGGCAGACCAGGCGGAGGAAATCCATTGCGGGTTCAACGGCTGGGAAGGCGCTGCAGCAAGGCATTGTGGAATGCTTAGGGCATGACAGAGCACAAAATATGTTACGGCCATCCACTGCGGCCAGGGAAGTCTCCAGCTGTGATGACTCTTCGTACCACTGGATTCAGGCTTCTGCAGCAGAGAGAGTGGGATTATCCCTGTGCAACGGCTTTTCCACTAAAATATCTTTCTCGCACAGGTTTCGTTGTACTCTCATCTTTCTTTTTCTTTTTTTTTCATTTCTACTCCTCTCCATTCTATGAAAGCCCTGCGGCGATGGGGGATTGGCGAAAGCAACAGGTGGAGGTGAATACTGGAAGTTGTAGTCAAGAACCTGCACGTAGGCGGCTGTGGACAGATGGTCGCTCTTTCTCTGTACCCGGGGCAGCAGAGAAGTCCGGCAGCATCCATGGTGACTGAGCAGCCCTTTTTAGGACAGCACTGCTCACCCTAGTAAGGGAGGGACCTAGAAAAGGTGGTCTAAACATTGCCTGCCCTACAAGAAGCTGGCCAGCATGCCGCGGCTGGCAGATCATCTATTTATGCGGTCGAAAACAGAGAAGAATCAGGAAACTCCTATTAGGAGCATGTAACGTCCGTACTCTTATGGACAAAGACAATGTAGCAAGACCCCAAAGGAGAACAGCCCTAGTTGCCAAAGAGCTGTCACGATACAACATCAACATCGCAGCTTTGAGCGAGACCCGCCTTGCCGATGAAGGCTCTCTCACAGAACAGAACAGCGGTTACACTTTCTTTTGGAAAGGAAAGGCAGAAAAAGAAGATAGGATCCACGGGGTTGGACTGGCAGTCAAGACAAGTCTGACTAAACAACTCCCAGACTTACCCACAGGTGTGAACGAAAGGCTGATGAAGTTATGCCTACCCCTCAGCCACAAGCGATATGCAACAATCATCAGTGCATATGTACTCACCCTTACGAGCTCGGAGGAGACAATCGAGCAGTTTTACACCGACCTCAGTTCCATTCTGAACTCTCTTCCTACCGGTGATAAGATCATCCTGCTTGGAGACTTCAATGCCCGAGTTGGTCAGGACTACAAACGATGGGATGGGGTGCTTGGCAGACACGGCATTGGCAAGATGAACAACAACGGCCTCCTGCTGCTGAGCAAATGCGCAGAGTATGACCTCATCATCATGAACACTGT
Organism: Cathorops aguadulce; assembly: GCA_026122135.1. NCBI lineage: Eukaryota > Metazoa > Chordata > Actinopteri > Siluriformes > Ariidae > Cathorops > Cathorops aguadulce. The sequence continues at coordinate 501 of JAPEIY010000450.1, read as the reverse complement.
GTTTAGAATGGCAGACAAGTACAAGACAACCTGGATACATCCCAGATCAAAGCAGTGGCATCTTATAGACTTTGTCATTGTCCGCCAGCGCGACATCCAGGATATCCTCTTCACCAGAGCCATGTGAGGAGCGGAATGCTGGACAGATCATCAACTGGTCCACTGCACTCTGAAACTGCACATTGCACCTCATCACGCAAAATGACCAAAGCTCATCCACACACCCTTCAACACAGCCAGACTCCAACAGCCTTTCTACCTTCAGAGGTTCCAGAACAACCTGGACGAGAAGCTGGCCGCCAAAGGACCACTGACTGGAAACCCAGAGGCAAAGTGGAACCAGTTCAGAGAGGTGGTTACAGAGACAGCCAAGTCAGCCCTCGGCCCCAAAAGGCGAAAACACCAGGATTGGTTCGACGAGAATGACAAAGAAATTGAAGACTTGCTTGCCAGAAAGAACAAGGCATTCATGGAGTGGCTAAATGACCCGAGCTCCATCCC
>JAPEIY010000386.1:0-11283 GCA_026122135.1 Cathorops aguadulce | reverse complement strand
GCCCATTCCTCCATACAGAACAGCTTCAACTCTGGGATGTTGGTGGGTTTCCTCACATGAACTGCTCGCTTCAGGTCTGTGACAGTTCGTATAAGTGGGAGGAGTACAGAAGGACGGCGGGCCAGAAATGAGTTGACAAAACTCTTTATTGAAGACACTTTTCAGTCGTCTTGTACTCTCAATCCCACCACCACCACACACACACACACACACACACACACACACACACACACACACACACACACACACACACACAGCGTCTGGTTGGGGAGAGAGAGCCCCCCTCTGCTCTCGCTCTCTCCTTAAATAGGGTACGGTCACTGGGAAGACACAAACACACGTTAATTGACAACAGGTGTAGTGAATCTGCCACTTGCCTTCCCTGACTCCGCCCTCTGGTCACAGGCTGACGCCTGACCACTCCCCTGCTGCCACATACCCCCACCGCCCAACTCAGGCTGGGCGGCCGTTCGGCCTGTAGCAGACCCCCCCCCCTTGACAGGAGAGGAAGTCCGCCATGGCCATCTGTGCCCCCGGCCTGTGGATCACCTTGAAGTTAAAGGGCTGGAGTGCCAGATACTAACGGGTGATCCACGCATTGGCATCCTTCATGTGGTGGAGCCATTGGAGGGTCGCGTGGTCCGAACAGAGGGTGAAAGGGCGTCCCAACAGATAGTAATGGAGGGCGAGGACCGCCCACTTGATCGCGAGGCACTCTTTCTCGATGGTGCTGTAGCGCCCTTCATGCACTGATAGTTTTCTGCTGATGTACAGCACTGGGCAATCCTCCACCTCCTGGGACAAAACAGCCCCCAGCCCTCTGTCTGACGCATTTGTCTGTAACATAAAAGGGAGAGAAAAGTCAGGGGAATGTAAAAGTGGCCCCCCTCACAGTGCAGCCTTCAACTCAGAAAAAGCCTGCTGGCATTGCTCCGTCCACTGGACCGGATCTGGTGCCCCCTTTTTAGTGAGATCAGTCAGCGGGCTGGTGACGTCCGAATAATTAGATGTAAACCTATGATAGTATCCAGCCAGCCCCAGGAACTGTTTCACCCCCTTTTTGGTCTTGGGCCTCGGGCAGGCTGCAATCACTGCTGTCTTGTTAATTTGAGGATGCACCTGCTCGTTGCCCAAGTGGAAGCCCAGATGGGTTGGCCGTGAGACCCGCTCGCCTCAGCGACCTAAGGACGGCCCTCAGGTGTTGAAGATGCCGCGGCCAGTTATTACTATAGATTATTATATCATCTAAGTATGCAGCCGTGTAGGTGGCGTGGAGGCAGAGGACCCTGTCCATAAGTCACTGGAATGTAGCGGGCATCCCAAACAACCCAAAAGGAAGTGTAACAAATTGGTGTAATCCAAACGATGTGGAAAAGGCTGTTTTTTTTTTCTCGGGATAATGGAGTCAAGGGGATCTGTCAATAACCCTTTGTCAAATTCAGTGTCGAGTAAAAGCGAGCCGTGCCTAGCCGATCGAGCAACTCATAAATATGAGGCATTGGGTATGTGTCGAGTTTAGACACCGCGTTGACTTTTCTATCGTCCACACAGAACCGGACCAACCTGTCGACCTTGGGCACCAAGACCACCGGGCTGCTCCAGTCACTGTGGGACTCCTCAACAATGCCCATGTCGAGCATGGCCTCAAGTTCTTCCCGAACCACTTTTTGCTTGTGTTCGGGTAGTCGGTAAGGGCGGCTGCGCACGACCACCCCAGGGGCGTCTCAATGTGGTGCTGTATGAGGTTGGTGTGGCCAGGCAGGGGTGAGAACACATCCGAAAATTCAGTCTGCAACTGGGCAATCTCCGCGCGTCGGGCCGGGGAGAGGTGTTCTCCACAGGGGACCAGAGAGGTACGCGATGCCAGTGTTCCCTTTTGAACCTCCAGCCCCAGCTCCACCTTCTCCAGAACCACCAACGCCACGGGGATTTCCTCATTCCAGAGTTTGAGCAGATTGAAGTGGTAAATCTGTAGTGCCCCACCCCTGTCCGTTCGTTTCACCCCGTAGTCGACGTCCCCGACTTGCTGTGTGACCTCAAAGGGCCCTTGCCACTTGGCGATTAATTTGGAGCTCGATGTGGGCAACAGTATGAGTACTTTATCTCCCGGTGCGAGCTCCCTAAGGTGCGTACCCTTGTAGTACAGGCGGGTTTGCCGTTCTTGAGCCTGCTGGAAATTCTCCTGGGTTAGGTGAGTGAGTGTTTGGAGTTTTGTGCCCAGGTCCATAACGTATTGAATTTCATTTTTACTTGGCGAAAGTCCCTCCTCCCAGTTTTCTCACAGCATGTCTAGGATGCCACGCAGCTTACGCCCATATAACAATTCGAACAGGGAAAATCCCATGGAGGCTTGGGGAACTTCTTGCACTGCAAATAACAAGAGTTCAAGCCATTTATCCCAATTACGTGCATCCTCGCTTACAAATATTTTAATGATATTCTTGAAGGTGCGATTGAACCGTTCGACTAGACCGTCCGTTTGTGGGTGATAAACGCTGGTGCAAATCGGCTTGATTCCTAATAACCCATACAGTTCATTCAGTGTGCATGACATAAACGAGGTGCCTTGATCAGTCAGAATCTCTTTAGGGATTCCAACTCGGGAGATGACGCGGAAGAGTGCTTCCGCAATACTGTGTGCTGAGATATTGCAAAGAGGCACTGCTTTGGGGTATCGCATTGCATAGTCCACTAGAACTAAAATAAAGCAATACGCTCATGTTGACCGATCTAATGGCCCGACGAGATCCATCCCAATCCTTTCGAACGGGGTCTCGATTAATGGGAGTGGGAGCAAAGGCGCTTTTGGAATGGCTGCTGGATTTACTAACTGGCATTCGTGGCATGCCGTACACCACTTACAGACATCGCCGTGAAATCCTGGACAATAGAACTGGGCCATTATTTGGGCTAGTGTTTTATCTTGCCCTCAGTGTCCAGGCATGGGATTAAAGTGAGCCGACTGGAATACCAATTCCCAACGGTTCTTTGGAATCAAAAGCTGCGTGATTTGTTCTTTACTTTGAGTGTCCTGCGTCACGCGGTATAATCTATCCTTCATAATAGAGAAGTAGGGGAAGGACGGGGTGGCATTTGGCTGGAGTGTTTGACCATCAATTACTCTCACTTGATCAAACGCATGCCACAGAGTCTCGTCTCGTGACTGCTCCAACGGGAAATCCTCGAGGGATTCCCTGAGAGAGGGAGGAGGAGCCGGTGGCTCCTCGCTCTGACACGGCGATGACGTAGACGGCTCTGCGACAGCTGCTCCCGCCACTGCTACCACGGAACCTTCTCCTATTACACTACGGCAGGACCCACTCTTCACTAAATGACTCATTAATTCCCCAAATCCCGGCCAATTGGTCCCCAAAATTATCGAGTGGGTAAGGCGAGGATTAACTGCTGCCTTTACTCTAAATTTTTTCCCTCGAAAAAGAATGTGGACTGACACTAATGAGTAGTTGTGAACATCCCTGTGCACACACAACACCACCAATTGTGCTCCCCCCAATGCCTCGTTTTGCACCAGGCTTTGGTGGATTGAGGTCTGATTACAGCCAGAGTCCACCAACGCCTGATATGTATCCCCTTGGACACTCACCGGTATACGATATGCTCCAGCCCGATTGAGGGCGGTTCCTGGTGCATCGTGGATCCGAACCACCATGCCCACTTCCATTGCCGAGCATTGCTGTTGGAGATGGCCCGGGTCCCTGCAGCGCCAGCAAACTGGCCCGGGCTTTCCCTCTGCACTGGTGCTCCGGGGCTCACTCACCTGGGGGGGGACAGACACAGAAGGGAGAAATGGGAGGGCACTGCGGGTGCGGCGGGCCGGCTGGTGTGGCGCCGGCCCCCGCCTCCGCGGTGGGGAAATAGGGCAAGGGCGAGACACAGGAGGAGAGGGAGAGAGCGAGAGAGAGGAGAGAGAAGAAGAGATTGTCTTCTGTCCTGCTTACAGGACAGACGCCATATGGTCCTCTGCCAGCTTGATGGCCTGATCCAGCGACGCCGGGTGGTGGCACTGGACCCACTCTGCGGTTCCTGCCGGTACACGAGCGATGAACTGCTCCAGTACCATCTGATCGATAATTCCCTCAGCGTCGTGGTTGTCGGCCCTCAACCACTGCCAGCAGGTGTCCCGGAGCTGCTGGCCGAACGCAAACGGCCGGCCGACTTCCTCCAGTCGCAGACCGCGGAAGCGCTGTCTCTGTTGTTCAGGGGTGTGCCCCACACGCTGGAGGATGGCCCGGTGGAGGTCTGCGTAGACCAGCCATTGGTCGGCGGGGAGCTGTAGCATGGCCAGCTGCGCCTCACCCATTAGCAGTGGGAGGAGGCGCGCTGCGCGCTGCTCCACCGGCCAGCCCGAGGCCTCTGCTCTCTGCTCGAAGAGCGTGAGGAAGGCCTCGGGGTCGTCCTGCGAGCCCATCTTCATTAGGGGGAGGGGGAGGGGCCCGCGGCGGTGGAGGTGGTGGACCCCGCCGACACGAGGAGATGCTGGAACGCCTGTCGATCTTCTTGCTGTGTCAACACCAGGGCCTCGAATCGTTGCTCTTGCTCCTTCCAGAGGGCGACTAGCACCTGGTGCTGGCTCTGCTGGGCCGTGGCGAAGGCGTGGACCAGGTCGGTGAAAGGGGAGGACTCCATGGAGCTGTTCTTTCTTCTGTGCTCCAACTCCCGGGTTTCAGCACCACTGTAGCAGTTCATGTAGGTGGGAGGAGCACATAAGGATGGCAGGCCAGAACTGAGCTGACAAAAGACTTTTATTTTTAAGACACTTTTTTCTTTTTTTTTTAATTCTTTTTTTTATTGAACAATAAGGAAGAACAAACAAAAACAGACAAAGCAAAAACAAACAAACAAAAAAACAGAAAACATCATAGAGACCAGGCATTTACATAAGTATACACAAATAGATAAAAATAGACAAGTAGTGCTTATTTCTACTATCTATGGATTTCCCATTCAGCCCATAGTTTCACAAACTTCGTCATTTGTAATCTATGTGAAAAGGTGATTTTCTCCATCAAATATATATCGTTGACTATATCAGTCCATTCTGCTATTGTGGGTGTGTCTGGTTGCAACCAGTGTCTTGTAACAGTTTTCCTACCAGCAGATATCAAAATACCAAATAAATATTTGTTAAAGTGTACTTCTCGGTTTGTATGAAAAGTAGTATCTCCTAGCACAAAGATGTTAAATTGAAAAGGTATAATTAAATCAAATATGCTTTCCATCAGCTTGTGTATCTCTGACCAGAACTGCGTAATTACTGGACAATCCCAAAATATATGCCAATGATTAGCCACCTGATTTCCACATAGTCTCCAACAACCAGCATTCCCCGCTGAGATATGTGCTTTCTGCTTTGGGGTGATAAAGAATCTAACCAAGCATTTCCATCCAAATTCTCTCCAGGTATAAGAATTAGTACATTTCCATTGGAATTCACAACAATTAGACCATTCTTCTTCTGATATGACCTGACTGCTTTCTACTTCCCATTTATTCTTAACATACTCTGAAGAGTGAACTTGTTTAGTCATAAATGCTTGGTATAGTTTTGATATGAGACCTTTATTCAAGGAGGAGTAGGCTCCTAACAGAACTACCTTGATTATTGTGTCCTCAGTATCTATATGTTTCTTAATATCTTGGTCAAAATAATGGCGTAACTGTAGATATCTGTAGAAGTCCTGCCTTCCTAGGCCATGTTTTTCTTGCAGTGTTTGAAAATCTTTTAGAGTCCCTTTCTCCATTATAGAACAGAATGTTGTTATACCATGAGTTATCCATACCCTGAATCTATTATCTAGTTTGTTTGGTTTAAAATGTGGGTCAAAAGCACACCATCTGAGTATCTTGAGTTTATCATGTAACTGATGGTCCTCTTTTACAGAATTCCATATTTTAAGTTGAAATTTTATCCATGGGTTTTGGATCGTATTTATGAATTTTTCAAGTCTGAGTTACCAAGTACAGTGTCTATGGGGGGGGTTCTTTATCAATGAATATTCTATGTCCTTCCATCTAGCAGAATAGTGTTGATTACACAGAGTTAAAAGAACTTTAATCTGAGAGGAGAGGAAGTACTGCTTCAAGTTTGGCACAGCCAAACCCCCATTTTTCTTTCCCAGTTGTAAGGTTTTGTACCTAACTCTTGGTTTTTTACCTTGCCAAATGAATCTGGAGATCATTTTGTCCCATTCTGAGAATTGTTTGGCGGAAATCTCTACGGGCAGGGACTGAAACAAGAACAGAAGCCTTGGGAGAATGTTCATTTTCACAGATTCAACCCTTTGAATAAGACTTAGAAATGGATTAGTGTTCCATCTTTGTATGTCTGATTTTAGTCTAGACACAAGAGGATCATAATTAATTTTACCGAGTAATGACATATCTTTAGGTATCACCACTCCCAGATATTTCAATGTTGTCTGATCCCATCCCAATGAAAGTGCGTCTTTAATTTGTCTTGGAGGAGTATAATTAAATGTTAGGATTTGTGTTTTATGAATATTAAGCTTATATCCTGCATATTTTCCAAAAGTATCCAGAAGTTTGAATAGTTCAGGAAGTGAGTTAGTGGGTTCTTCTAAATGAAGGACATCGTCTGCATACAGTGCAACCTTATGTTGATCTCCATTTATTGCTACACCTTTAATGCATTCAGACTGTCTTAACCACTGAGCAAGAGGTTCTATGTAAATTGCAAAAAGTAGTGGCGACAGTCCACACCCTTGTCTTGTGCCTCGTTCTAACTTGATCTTATCTGTTAGGTATCCATTTATTTTCACCCTTGCACATGGATTAGTGTACAAGTTGCTAATTGCCTCTATAAATTTTTTATGGAAACCAAAATTCTCAAGCACGTTGAACAGAAATATCCAACTTACAGCGTCAAATGCATTTTGTGCGTCTAGGCTGACTAATACCGCTTCCAATTTATTCTTTTGAATGTGGTTCAATATATGTAATGTTCGTCTGATGTTATCGTGAGTTTGTCTGTGCAGAATGAAACCTGTTTGGTCTGTGTGTACGATCTGTGGGAGAATCTTTTCAAGTCTTTTTGCCAGAATTGAAGTGTATAGTTTGTAGTCTGTGTTAAGAACTGAAATTGGCCTGAATGATCCGCATTCTAGCCTATCTTTTCCTTCTTTTGGGATAACTGAAATTGTGGCTTCTTTCCAGGATGGTGGGATTTTTCCCTCCTTCAGAGCAGTATTAAAGGTTCGAAGAAGACTTGGTACCAATTCAGACCTAAATGTCTTGTACCACTCAGAGGGGAACCCATCTGGGCCTGCTGATTTGTTTGCCTTCATTCTGGAAATCGCCTCATTCAGCTCTTCTTCAGTTATCTCTGCCATAAGTCTGCTGTTATGACTAGATGACAATTTAGGCAGGTTAAGTGACTCCAAAAATATTTTGGTTTGGTTCTCATTTGCTAAGTTCGGCTGTGTATGTAGTTGCTTATAATAAGTTTGAAACGCCATTTGTATCTCATTTTGTTTGTATACTATGGCTTTAGATTCAGGATCCTTGATTTTATAAATTGTATCATCTGCCTGTTGCTTCCGTAGCTTCCTTGCCAGGAGCTTTGCAAATTTAGGACCATTTTCATAATATTTCTGCTTTGTATACACTAAGTTTTTTTGTATCTCTACTGAATACTGTTCATCTATTTCCCTCCTGATTTTCTTCAGTTTTAAGGGGGGAACTGATTGTGGATCTCTTTTGTGCTCCGTTTCAAGCTTTTCTAACTCCTTATTCAGTCCTGATAATATTGCCTGCCTCTCTTTCTTTTTAAATGAGCAGTATGAGATAATCTTCCCTCTAAGAACAGCTTTCAGTGTATCCCATATAATATCTAAACCAACCTCTCCATTATCATTTTCTGCTAGAGTTCGTACTATTTCTTGTTTCATATTCAATTTAAATTGTTCATTGTTTAGTATACCAGTGTTTAATCTCCATAGTGTATTCCTAAGGTTGTTGGTGATTTGTAGTGATAAAATGAGAGGGGCATGATCAGACAGGTCAATGTTTCCTATTTCACAGTTCTGCATTCTATGGCGGTCTTGTTTAAAAATAAAGAAATAATCAATTCTGGCATACAATCCATGAGGGTAGGAATAATGGGTATAGTTGTGACTAGTTGGATTAAAATCCCTCCAAAGATCGATTACTCCCAGGTCTGACATGAGAGCCTTCAGTTTTTTATGTAATGGAGTTAAACTAGATGGTTTAGAACGGTCAAGTTTAGGGTCAAGGTGTATATTCCAGTCACCACCACAAATAACAATACCAGACCCTGCGGTCATTAAATCAAATATTCTTCTGTAAAAGGGAAAGTCGCTACCTGGGGGAACATATACATTTAGTAGTGTTATTTCCACTCCCTCTATCTTCCCTTCAACCAAAACATATCTGCCTTCCTTATCTTTTAATTCTTTGACTTTTTCAAAGTGAGCCTTGTGAGAAATCAAAATAGCTACTCCTCGTCTGTGACCTGATTTGTAGGATGAGTAGTAAACTTTAGAAAATCCCATTCTTTTCAGTTTTTCATGCTCCATAGAATTAAGATGTGTCTCTTGTAGGTACACTACTTGTGCATTTTCTTTTTCATTTTACTTAAAATCTTACTCCTCTTAATTGGGTTAAGGACCCCGCTGACATTAAAAGAAATTACTTTTAAATTAGAAGTGAAATTAGACATGGTCTCGTAAAGAAATTTAGATACATATCTGACATTGTGGTTACAAAAGAACTGAAATAAAAAGAAAAGGAGATATATAGAATACACTCAAAAAATACTCTCCTGAACATGGAGAGATAAGAATGGAACGAATATGTTATGAAAGCATCTGAAAATAGAACTTTAGCTTCCAAATGTGAGGCTCCTTCAAAATGAGCCCTTAAGGGGGTCGTGGTGGTGTCAACACACCCTGAAAGGGATAAGCCTCCTCTGCCATCAGCGAAGAGGGCCCCTTGAGATGGCTGTGCAGCCCACATGGCCATAACATAAGCTGTGACCCGGTCTTATTAAACAATTCAAAATTTAAACAAGAAACCTAAAATCATAATATTATCTACATAATTACCACCGTAGTGAATATAATAGAAAATAAACTCACTTAGCCCGAGACTTATCTTAGCATATTGTCCACTTTGATCACTTTTCCTAGTGAAGTAGGCCTAAATGTCAAGACCGTGGGTTTTCAGTTTTCTTGACGTCTTGAGTGAGAGGCTCCGGCGTTTCGGCCCTGCACCATTGTCCATGAGGATAAGAGCTGGAGCTCTCTGCTGTCTGGGTCGGGTTGAGCAGGTATGATGGAGACCTGGAATCCTCTTCTGGACATATCCTCTGTTGCTTCATTCGCCGTCTGGTACACGCATGTATCGTCTGGGGCGTAGAACACACGTAGCTTTGCTGGATAAGGCGTATGGAATTTGTTTTTCGCTTTCAATACTTTTTTTGCGTCAGCATATTCCATGCGTCTCTTCAGAACAGCAGCCCGGTAATCGTGGTCCACGTAGTAGCGGGTTGTGTTGTGGAAGATTTCTTTTTTCTGCCATGCTTTACGGATCACCTCTTCCTTTACGCCGTAGCTGGCAAACTTGGCGACGATCGAGCGGGGTTTTGCGTCAGGGTTAGTGGGTTTAGCAGTGAGGGCTCTGTGCGCTCTCTCAATTGTAATGTTCATGTCGGATGGCAGGTCCAGTGACACTTTAAAAAGATTCTGCACAAAGTCTATCATGTTTTCGCTCTCGTCTCCTTCGGGTATACCGTAGATTCTTATATTGTCCCGGCGTGCTCTACCTTCCTGATCAGTTAGTTTGGTTTCCAAGCTAGCATGGCGTTTTACTAGTTTTTCCAACAACGATGATGCCGCCATCAGTGTATTTTCCACTTCGTCAATCCGTCCCTCTGCCTCTCCCAGTCTATTATTCGTTCGACGCAGTTCTTGTTTAATCTCCGTCAGGTGGTGTTTATTGTCTCGTCTAAAATCCTTTAGTTCGTTCATTATACTTTGTAAGCTAGCAGCTCGCGCCCCCTCTTCTTCTTCCATGAATGGAGAGCTACTTCGGCTATCAGCCATTTCTGTAATTCTTTCGACGACAATCTCACCAGGTTGTTGTTTCTTGTTTCGTTTGGCACCCCTGCTCCTACTCATTTCCGAAAATCTCTACTTCATCATCTCCTTGGATGTATCAGGGGTATTTTAATCAAAACCACCGGGGAGCACTATGATTATGCAGCCATCCGAGATTTCGCTGAACCCTACATTCCATTTTTATTTACGATTTGTACTTTGTCCCAACTTTTTTGGAATCGGGGTTGTACTTGATGCAGGCCTCCACATCATTCCAGTTTGGTGGCTCACTCAGATCCATCCACATGAATGTTGAGAACTCTTCCATGGGAGTCATCCACTTCTCCCGATCCTCCAGACATGCACTGTACAGGCCTTGCACATCAGCACAGAACTGGTCACAACCCTTACCAAGTCCATCTTTGTGCTTTTGTGCCAGTAGTCCCTTAACTTTAAGAGACATGAAGTTGTTGCTCTTGCGTTGAAGAAGAATGGTGTGGATACTGTTCAATATTTTCTTTACCTCCATAATGGACATGTTCTCCTGTTCTATTTCTTGAATGTGGGTGTGGAACACAGACATAAGTGAGTGCATGTGCCAGAGGTAGATCTCAACAAAGTCGTTTTCAAAAAACTTCCTGAGTACTATAGGTGGCTTTTGCTGAGACAGAAAATATGCCTTTAAAGCTGGAAACATCTGTATCATCCTCTCAATGCTTGGGAACAATGACAGCCATCTTGTCTTTCTGTGAGAGAGCATCCTTTTGTAATCAATCTCAACAAAATCACAGTACTCCTTCAGGCTCTCAGTGTGCACAGATCAACCCTTGTTGCAATGCAAGCTAGCTTACTTAATAGCAAGCTCACATCACAAGCAGTAAGTGGTAGAAGAGAGCAACTGGACTTGATTGAAGATTCTTGAAGATGTTTCACCTCTCATCCACAAATTGGGGATCATTAGGACCTTGCAACACAGGGCTAAGACCATTCCTACAACGATAGAGGGAAAAGAGAAGGAGCAGAATCATATCAAGAAAGCACTTCAGAATTGCGGGTATCCCAACTGGTCTTTCCTCAAGAGCAGAAAAAGGAACATAACGGACAAGGATGACAACAGGAACAAACGCAAGAACATTGTCATTCCCTACATTTCTGGTCTATCTGAGAAACTCAGGAGGATCTTCTA
>JAPEIY010000030.1:22946-35054 GCA_026122135.1 Cathorops aguadulce | reverse complement strand
GCCTCTCCTCGCCCTCGTCCCATCCCCCAGCCTCTCCTCGCCCTCGTCCCATCCCCCAGCCTCTCCTCGCCCTCGTCTCATCCCCCAGTCTCTCCTCGCCCTCGTCTCATCCCCCAGTCTCTCCTCGCCCTCGTCTCATCCCCCAGTCTCTCCTCGTCTCCCAGGTCTTCCCGTCCCTTTCTCATCTCTCCTCGCCCTCATCTCCTTCGCTTCATCCCCCTTTCATCCATCTCCCTCTTATCTCCGTCTCCCTCTCATCTCTCCCTCCATGTACCTCTCCCTGAAGCCGCTCTCTCTCCCTCATCTCTCTCCATTGCTCTCGTCCACCCCTCGCTCTCATCTGTCCCCCACTCTCGTCTGTCTCTCCCTCATCTCGCTCCCTTTTATATCAGAATAAAAATCATTTTTTTAAATTAAACAATGTAAATAATTCAGATGATTTTAGATTGGTTCACAATGCCATTAGGGAGCCTGGGTAGACTTTTTGCTTTTTTGCCATGTTACCACCCCCCCCCCAAAAAAAATCCCAGTAAGCTGGGATAGGCTCCAGCTTGCCTGCGACCCTGTAGAACAGGATAAAGCGGCTAGAGATAATGAGAATGATGATGATGATAATAATAAAATCTGCAGAAGTAACTGCTTTCATTGTAACACATCCAACCTGCACCGCTCATCCCGTAACGCCTCCCGCGCATCATTCAAGCCACGTGTCAGTACACAGCCACCACTCCTTTGCTGTTATGTAATTCCATCCTAATGTCACAAAGTACATTCTGAAACCCCTCCGGGATCCGAGTCCTTGGTCTCCGCTTCACTTTTTAGTCAAGTCTCTGTATGCAAATAAACAGATACATGATAAATAACAGAGAAACCTGACTCCGTCTTTATCAGATTCTCCTCCAGGGCTTACGGTTTGAACAGAACCAAAATTACACCACTGTTCTAGGGGAGTCTTTAGAGCAGAGAACTTCAAACCTCCGACTGATTGCCACTGAACCCTTCATAGCTCATTAGCATAAAGCTGCCTGGACGCACCGCCACACAAGACACGCCAACAACCATCTCCTCACCGAGAGACGCTGCTCACACAGAACACCAGTGACTTCCTGTTGTTCTGATGCTCTCACTGTGTTGGTGTGGACGGAGGGTTCTGGGGAGCAGTAGGGGGTTAGGCGCCTTACTCAAGGGCGCTTCAGGCATTCCTGCTAGTCCAGGGACTCAAACCAGCAACCTTTTGGTCTCAAAGCTGTTTCTCTAACCATGAGGTCATGGCTTCCCCATTAGATCCTTCCTAGTTGGGAGCTTGTGGGTCAAATCTCCTGACCACACTGCTTCTCTAGGTCATCTCTATCCATCGCACGACAATCCATCTCCTCTACGATGAGGATGGCGATTTCCTGCAGGTTTCTGATGCAAGTTAGTCGAGATCTTCCTCTCCTGTTACAGCCCTGTGCTGTGGTGTATAAAACATGGCCATGTACGGTTGGTTGTCTTAGCCAATGTCTGAGGGCGTAACTGTCTGCCCATGAATACTCTATTACAAACAAAAGAATAATGTCCCGAGAATCACCACTCACTCAATCTCGTTTCTGTGAAGTCTGATGAACACACATCATGGTGCACCATAATGGGATACAATCTAGTCCACTATAGCATCCTCCTGAGCCACTTCCACTATACATACTGCCTAGAGTCTGTGATCATCTCAAAACTGCCTTCAGTCAGGGGTTGGGTGGGTTTTTTTGCGCTTTTGCATGTGTGTGTGTGTGTGTGTGTGTGTGTGTGTGTGTGTGTGTCATAAGCTACTCGATGCCTTAATTTCCTTCAGAATGAAGTATCCATCTAGTCATCCGTACATCCATCCATCCAGCCATCTGACTATCTATCCACCCATCCGTCTATTCTTCCATCTGCCCATCCATCCATCCATCCATCCATCCATCTGTTTGTCCATCCACCTATCCATCCGTCTATCTCTCTATTCATCCATTTGCCTATCTATCCATCCATTCATTCATCTGCCTATCCATCCATCCATCCATCCGCCTATCCATCCGTCCATTTGTCCATCCATTCATCCATCCATCCGTCCATCTCTATCTGCCCTTCCATCCATCCATCTGCCTATCCATCCATCCATTTGTCCATCCATTCATCCATCTGTCTCTATCTGCCCTTCCATCCATCCATCCGTCCATCTGTCTGTCTATCCATTCATCTGTCCATCCATCCATCCATCCATCCATCCATCCATCCATCCATCCGTCTGTCTATCCATTCAACCATCCGTCCAGCCATCCTTCCTGTTGCACTTTTTAAAGACATCAGGATAAGACTAGCTTTTACATTTCCAATAAATTCAGTCAACACTGACCACATCGTCACTGGACAAGAATGAGAGGATTTTTTTTTTTTACCTCAAAAACCATCCACATATAAAACAGTTCACTCGTCATCGTTTCTTTGTAGCCAGCTTGATTCCATGCTCTGGTTCCTGATGTTCTATTGAGGAACAACGATGTGTCATTCTTCGCATCAGTCTGTATTAATACTAAAGCTCTCTGAGTAACACATCAAACTTTAGAGTTAAATTCCATTCGAAACAGTCCTACAGCCAGGAGAGAGAGAGAGAGCGCACACTCACGCACAGTGGGTGAGCTCATGAATTAAATACAAACACAGGGTAACGGTTAAATCCGCACTCACCCACAGCTCGGACCTGAGAGTCCTGAGCAACCGGGTCTGGCTGATCTGCTGAAACCGTGGTGACACGCCCACTCTGGGTTCGCATGACTCGACATGACCTTGCCTGTGATTTCTGAGGCGTATCAAACCCAACGTTCTGGTTTTTACCCCAGGGCTTGGCGTGTAGGAGTGAGAACTCGTACCGAGTGTCACCACACAACAGGAACAGGCAAGGCATTCCATTCAAAAGCAAGCTTTCCACCAATTTACAGAAAACTCCGACCTGCTGTGGTAAACTGAAGACTCGAGCCAGGAATTAACCACTGTGTGTTGTGCAGCTTGGGGAAAATAATCAGCGACAGGGTGGTGTGATGAAGCAGGGTTCCTCGGACCAGCCGATGCTCCGATAGCAAAGCGTTTTATTGCCCTTCATACCACAGCGCAATACTTTTAACCATTTATAGTTACATCTCATGTTGGGAGACGAAAGAGTTCCTGACCTTGCAGACGTTATAGGAGCGATAAACAGTCCTTCCCTCACCTTCCCTTCATTTTTCTTCTAAAAACACAGCAACCGTGTAAAGTCTTCTGTACTGAAGTTACAGCTTTACCTGGAACTGGAGACTCCTTCCATACACCTCCTGACAGAAAAACTTCAAGTCCCTGTGAAGGAGCCATTACTATGGAAACGATAAGGTTTTCATATAAACCTGCGCTAATCTGAATAATCATGGAGTACCCTTTGGGTGTGGAAAATACAGGAGGTACTGACCACAGGTTCTCGAGATACGATAGAAGCAGGAGAAAGAGGGGGAAAAAATAAAAATAAAAACACCCCCACACTCGCTAGCTGTTCATCTGACTGCACAAGCACGACTTGAGGAGGAAAAAAAAAATTCAGACAAGCAAATATTTTTAAAACTAATCCAATTTACACAATTAAAAAAGTAAAATATGACGCCCGTTAATTAAAATTCTTAATTGTTGGCAACGTGCTGTGGTTTAAAGAGAAGACGTTAAACACTTCGGGAGGTGCTGCTGGAGGAAAATCATCAACTCTGAGGCAGGACGTAACAGGAACTCCGCTTCAGCACTGAGGAATTTCCTTTAGTATAAATACGCAGGCGATTATCAAAAATCGTGCACTCTGATTGGTCGAGAGATTCGGACAATTTCTCAATAATCACCTCAACAAAATGGCGTCCGATCACGTCGTCACTGTAAGTGAGGAAGAATTACAGATGGGAGAAAATACCGGTCCTAAAATCACTAAAGATGCTCCGAAGTTTGGTCTAAAGCTATTTAACGGTAAGGCGGAGTTCTGATTTATTTTATCGATTTCAAAACAAAGGATTTATGACTTGGCAGAGATCAGTGACAAGTCTGCGCTGCAAAGTTATTACATTTACATTCCGCTTTTAAAGACTGAAATAAATGATTATTTTTTAAAATAAAATCATCTGCGTATTTATACTAAACCAATCTGAATAATTGTTCCGTAACGGGACGGTTCTCCTGAGGATGATGGGTTCGATGCGATGTGATACAATACACAGTGATGAATTTCACTTTTCTGAAATTCTGTGGAGACTCTTCTTTTTTGCTATTTACTATTTGTTTGTTTACAACTTAAATAAATTTAAATCCTGAAAGTGATTAAAACAGTAAAAAAAAAAATTTGCTCCCTTTCCATTTTTCTTCATTCTCCTTTTCAGTACTTTTAAAATATCTTTACAAAAATATTTTTAAAATCTTTAAAAAAAAAATTTTTTACTACAAGTAAATTAGTAAGCATTATTAATAAAAATTTTCAAAAACAGATTTTTCCCCTTTTTTAATTTTACTTTTCTGAAATGTTGTGGATAAGGTACTATCCTTTTTTTTTTTTTTTTACTGTTTTTTAAATTTATTTATAACAAATTAAAATCATGAAAATTTAAGTGATTATAATTTTATACTTAATCTTTAAAACAGTTTTAAAAAAAATTTGTTCCATTTCCATTTTTTTTCTTCATTCTCCTTTTTAGCACTTGTAAATATCTTTACAAAAATATATTTTTTTTATATTTAAAAAATATTAATCATTTTGTAATCATTATTAATAGAAATTTTCAGAAACAGATTTTAACCTTTTTTAATTTTACTTTTCTGAAATGTACTATCCTTTTTTTGATGTTTTTTTATTTATTTATAACAAATTAAAATCATGAAAATTTAAGTGATTAATATTTTATACTTAATCTTTAAAAGTTTTAAAAAATTGTTCCATTTCCATTTTTTTTTTTTTTACTTCATTCTCCTTTTTCAGTACTTTTAAAATGTCTCGTCGTCTTCTGCTTATCCGGGGCTGGGTCGTGGAGGCAGCAGTCTGAGAATGGAAACCCAAACTTTCCTTTCTCCAGACACCTCGGCCAGCTCCTCGGGAAGAACACCGAGACATTCCCAGGCCAGCCGAGAGGCATAGCCCTCCAGAGTGTCCTGGGTCTTCCCCAGGGCCTCCTTAAAATGGCTTTACAAAAATATTTTTTAAATAAAAAAGTTACAAGTATTTTAGCATTATTAATAGAACTTTTCAAAAATTTCCCCCTTTCTTTTTTTAATTTTGCTTTTCTGAAATTTTGTGGATAAGATACTATCCTTTCTTCGCTTTTTTTGTTTGTTTATGACTTAAATTAAAATCATGAATGTTTAAGTGATTTAAAGATAAGTATAAAATTTTAAAACAGTTAAAAAAAAAATGTTCCATTTCCATATTTTATTTTTCTTCATTCTCCTTTTCAGTACTTCTAAAATGTCTTCACAAAAATATTTTTAAATATAAAAAATAAACAAATTACGACAAGTATTTCTGTAAACATTATTAAGAGGAATTTTCCATACATATTATTTTCCCTTTTTTAAATTTTGCTTTCTGAAATTTTGTGGATAAGATACTATCCTTTTTTTTGTATTTACTAATTTTTTGTTTGTCTACGACTTAAATTAAAAAGTTTAAAAGTGACTAAAAAGTTTTAGACTTAAATCTTTAAAACGGGAAAATACCAAGATTTCCCCCCTCCCCCCCTTTCATTCTCCTTTCCAGTATTTTAAAAATATTTTTACAAAAAAAAAAATTACTAAAAAGTATTTTTGTAAACAGAAATTCAAGCTTTTTTCCTTTCTTTTTTGAATTTTGCTTTTCTGAAAATTTGTGGATGAGGTACCATCCTTTTTTTTTTTAATTTACTATTATTTGTTTGTTTAGTATTTAAATCAATTAAAATAATTAAACTTTAAAAGTGATTAAAATTTTATACCTAAATCTTTAAAACCAGTTTAAATTTTTTTTTCCCTTCATTCTCCTTTACAGTATTTTTAAAACATTTTTACAAAAATATTTTAAACACAAAAAATAAACAATTACTATTACTAAATATTTTTAGAAAATACTTTACAATTAATTTTCGTAAACATTACATTTTTTTCCCCCCTTAAGTGCAACAATAAAAGTACTGAGACGGTCAGTGAGAAATATCACGCAGTGTAGAAATGTGGCAATATTTTTTGCGCCCCTTCACCTTCCCATGGATTTATTCCAGACTTACAGACGCGTGAAAAAGACGGGACGGAAAGCCGAGTGAACGAGGACGAGGTCTAGCGAGACACTCATCGATGTTATTAGTAAAGGAAGTCTAAGTGTGTGTGTTAAAAAAATATATATAAAAATATTTGAGATCTGTTTTCCCTGAGTTTGGAGCTGGAACATGCTGTGTTCTGAAATAAGCCCCATGTTTTTATGCCCCGAATGCGCGGTGTGTGTAACGCAGCAGAAAGGAATATTACAGAGTAACCCGACTCGAGCGCGTCGTCTGTGATCCTCGTATTTCTCTGAGCCCGGCTGCCTGTTTACGTTCGAATCAGCGAGTCGTCTGTGGTGTGGTCTGGGATTTCTACAGCGCTATCAGTGAACCCTGGCCTGTGTAAACGTCTGTGGTAACACTCCGAGCCAAACCTCAGCCGCCGCAGGAGCGTGTGCCAAAAGCACAAGGTCAGCGGTTCTCTGAGGATAATTCCCAGCTAAAAAGGTCAAGTGATGGATAAATAAAGAGGGGAGGCTTGGCCTGGTTTACGGCACGGCTAAGTGACTTAACATTCCGCGCTTCCTGCGAGGTCCGAAATTAAAACTACGGCTCGGTCGATCGCGGACATGAAAGAGAATGCCGAGTCGCTGAAGGCAGGAAATTACAGCGGACGGCTGGTTAATTATTCCGAAGACACTCTGGAAAAGGACAGCTCTCCTGTAATTTTCGTTCGGGGCACAGCGGAGAGGATTTCCACACGCGGGACGCTTTACCCCTTTGCGTTTCTCTTCAGTCTTCCATTTCCTCACTTCACAAACTTCCAGAAAACAAGCCACCGCTCTGTTTGTCCGCGCCTTCAGCCATGAAGTTTACCCATCGGCCTCCATTTCCACCACGAAGCCAGCTGTATGGAAGGAACCGCTCGGGTTCTGACCCGATTTTCCATCTTCCTTCGCCAGACAGGTGTGAGGTTCAGGCCCTAAAAACCGTAACGTCAAGAGAAACGAGGCGGAATTGACATCCGTGACTATTTATAACCGCTATGACGAAATATAAAATCAAACATCAGCCAAGAAATACTACCACGCTCACTAATTAATCCATCAGTGCCGTGATTATCGACGTGAACTTGCTAGCTAAGTGTGACAATATTCATTAGCTAGCTATTTATTGCTGACGTTAATCAGGAATATAGCGTTCGGATTTGTCGTCACTCGGATTTCAGAATATAAACAATGCTCAGTGTAGCAACCTGAACGCTGCTAATCACCAGATACGACTTATTTATTTATTTTAAATCGTGAATGACGTGGCACGGTTGCTGCAAGAAAAGTCTCAACTGTTCAGATGAAATAAAAACTTCAGCTAAAACCAGACTATAACGAATCTTCGCGATCCTGTCCATCAGTACGATAGGGAACGATTTACTAAAACGCAACCTCTTCGAGTGGGCGGAGCTAAAATAGTGCAGACCACCGATTGGCTGAACACACTTACGGTTCTGGAAGATGCTTTAATATACAGCATGTTGAGAATATCTGAAAATGTCTAGAAGAAAAACTCAACCTGATAACTTAACGTTGTGACATTTCTGATGGTTAACGTGAGCCATACAAAAGAAAAATACAACGAAAGTCCGAATGAAGGAAATGGGAGAAAAAAAAAAATTTCACCACAGATATTTATTTTATTGAGGCGTTTGAGCGCCGTTTCTCCGATTTCAAGGAGTCTAATAATCTGTAATTAGATATTAAGCTGTGGTTATTTTATTTTTCCACACAACCACCCGCTGGACTCGGCTTCCCTGGAATTTCGTAAACAATAACACAGCCAGATCACTGAGGGAATCCAACTGGTTTTGTCGGAACTTTATTGATGCAACTTTTGAATAATTTCTATAACTAGGGCACTGAGAGCACGATATCCCCCGCTGGGAACGCCGCTATAAATCCGGTAAACTGTGACTGAATTGAATGAAATCGCAATCTGCGGATTAACGACATAGAACAAAGACTCCTGTCAAGTTTCATGAAATTCCTCCAAAAGTTGAGAGGGGAGTTGATTTCAGAAGGTGAGCGCCCTTCCCGGGACGAACAGACAGACAGACAGACATCACCACGACATAATCCCCCTTCGGGTCTTTCTGCCAGCGGGGGATAAAAGTTGAGAGCGGAGTTGATTTCAGAAGGTGAGCGCCCTTCCCGGGACTCACCCCGAGCGAACTGAATTGGGGTGTCTGTGGGAACACCGAGCGCGAGTAGAGAAGCGTTTTATTCAGAATTACGAGTTACGACTTTCAGTCGCGCGCAGCACGGAACCCTTCTTCAGAGTTTATTATTTCAGGTTTAGCGTAACAGTTTCAGCCCCTGGACTTTTTCTTAAAGACATTAACTTTGAGTGTGTGAGAGAGAGAGAGAGAGAGAGAGAGAGAGAGAGAGAGAGAGAGACAGGGAAAAAGAGACCAAGACAGAAAGAAAGAGAGAGGGAGAAAGAGACCAAGCAAGAGACACAGAAAGAAAGAAAAAGAGACCAAGACAGAAAGAAAGAATGAGAGAGACCGAGCGAGAGACAAAGAGATCAAGACAGAAAGAAAGAGCGAGAGACTGAGACAAAGAGCGAGACCGAGCGAGAGAGACAGAAAGAGAGAGAGAGAAAGAGACCAAGACAGAAAGAGAGACCGAGCGAGAGACACAGAGAGAGAGAAAGAGACCAAAACAGAAAGACCGAGAGAGACCGAGACAGAAAGAAAGAGCGAGAGACTGAGACAGAAAGCGCGAGACTGAGACAGAAAGCGCGACACCAAGACAGAAAGAGCGAGAGAGAAAGAGACCAAGCAAGAGACACAGAAAGAAAGAAAAAGAGACCAAGACAGAAAGAATGAGAGAGACCAAGCGAGAGACAAAGAAAGATCAAGACAGAAAGAGTGAGACCGAGCGAGAGAAAGAGAGAGACACCGAGACAGAAAGAAAGAACGAGAGACTGAGACAGAAAGAGCGAGACCAAGCAAGAGAGAGAGAGAGACACCAAGACAGAAAGAAAGAGCGAGACAGAAAGACCGAGAGAAAGAGACAAAGAAAAGAAAAAGAAAGAAAGTGAACAAGCAAAACACACAATGCAATATAAAACTTTAAAAAGTCTCGTAGTGAAGCGGTATTCCTGGGGAGGGGTTTTGATCACACGCCATACTGTCTCAGAAATATACACACAGTCAGGAAGCTCTAAAAATTATCACAATAATAATAAAGGATGACTTTTCTCGCTGCATGAGCACCGATCCCGTCACTATTCCACTGCATTTCCTCCTGAAGCTGCAGGAATGGAATAAACGTACGTGTTTTCTTTACTACGATAATCACACACCGTTCATCTCCATCAGCGACAGAGCGCAACACTCTGCCGTTAATCCGGCTCCGCCTGGTACCCACGGCGGACTGCGTGCTGAACGCGTGAGGAGTTGAGGGATCGCTTTCTGCTGTGAGGTTGGAAGTGACTCGCCTGTGTGCTGGAAATCCACATCTACTTCCTGGTCTGTAGCGCGAGGACGCGTTTCCCTCCGCAACAACACCCAGCACCGCAACGCGACCAAAACACAGCCAGGGACTCGCGGGAACGTCTGGCACAGAGCACGCCGCCGGCTTCCTGAACGCAAAGCACGCTTTAAAAAATAAAAAACAGTCTGTGAGGAAAGGACGCAACTCCGACAGGGTGAGAATACCGCAGGAGAACGACGAGCGGACGCTGTTAGTGATGAATCAGACCAGGGTTCAAAACATGGACAAATCTGACAGTTTCAGGACAAACAGAGGAGCTTGAATTCACCACACGCATCACATTTACTCCATCTCCGGCCTCGAAGAGACCACCACCACCACCACCACACAGGATGCAGCGCCGCTGAAGAAATGCGAGAAATAATAAACCGCATGCTCATCAATAAAGACGTTTATCATAAAAACATTTTCTCTCATTTATGAAAACAAAAATTGAATCATTTTAAAGATTAAGTTAAAATTCTTGCTTCTCATGAACTGCTTCTAGTCCGTTTGCAATTATTTAAAAAATAAAAACATTACTAAGAATAATAAATTGATACGATACGACTGATATCTCAGAAAAAAAAAAAGTGTATGACGTGATTTTTCATCTCACGTCCCAGTATCTCACTGGGCTGTGGCAGCTTACCAGCGTCATTCACGAGAGAGTTTCAAAAGCGTCTTGAAACATTCGCGGGCCTTCTCAATTTCCTCGCACGAGTCGCAAAGTGTCGCTCATTCGTCGCTGAAATTTTGAATGCGTTCAAAAAATTTGCGCGACAAAATTTCTCTCAAAACAGCCGCAAATGCGTCGCGAACCCTTCTCAAGTCAGTTTCCGTGACGCTGCAACAGCTAGTTAGAGACGCAACAATTGCGGTAAAATATGCGAATATTCATTCAGTGCGATTCCGAGTGAAAATTGTCACCAATTCTAGAGATGATAGTGGAGCAAAGAAAAAAACAAAACCCTGGGTTCATGACTCAATTTTTCACATTTTTAGGGCAAAAAAAAAAAAAAAGCAACATTTATTTCCCTATTTATCATCGACTTTAAGATTGTTTTTGTTAAAAAAAATTCATTTTCTTAAAAACCAACCAATAATTGTTTACCCACATTCGTAAAGGTTGGAGTAAAATAACAGCGCAACAGCTAAAATATTCATTTCATTAAAAATGAAAACATGAAAAACAAATTCCTTTACTTAATAAAAACTTCTGAACATTTGCTCCGCCTCCGTTTGCTTCTCTTTCAGAAGTCTGTATAAAGAGAGTGAGCTCGCTCGTATTAAATCTATTTGTACGCAGTCACACAGCAGCTCTTTCGCATTTTCAATTTGTTTTTGTGCGTTCTTGCAGCATTAGAGCTGTGTTACTTCCGCCTACGGTGACGTCACGTGCATTCTCGCTGCTGTACATTATACAGAGCGCCCTCTGCTGTCGCAGTTACAGCAGGGAAAAACTCAGATTACGCAGCATTATGATAATCATGATTCGTTCTTTTTCATCGATAAAATTGCATCGCAATTCGTCATCGCGTGATACATCATTACAGTTAGCGTAGCTGCTCACACTCAGACAAACAACTTGGTTGTTTTGCTCATTTTTACGACCCAATAGAGTTCATTAGAGGTCGTGTACGACAGGAAATATTTTTCTAGCAACATCAAACAGTAAATGAGCGCTCGCTTCTGAACTGAAGAAACGTCGGCGCACAGGTACTACAGGAGTCAATCGAGTCGGGTTAGGAGTCGCTGGACGTAAATCATGTAGCTTGAGAAAGGTAATGAACTTAACACTGGGTTTAAAAAAAATAGAGAGAAAAGCACGAGAAGGTCAGCAAACCTTGTAAAGCTGGAGTGTGTTTTACAGTGACAGCGCTGCGGTTTTACACTCTACCTGATTCACATTACCCGCTAATGAGCAGCGTCTTCTGGAGACACAGTCACCGTGTTAAAAGAGGAGGACGCTCCCTGTAACGATGCACCACACAATCAACACCAAATACTAACCCATACACGGCAAATACAACCGTAACGCTGCGTATCAGACGCTCGCTGGCCACGCTGTGAAAATTCTCCATGCAGACGCTCATCTAAGTTTCCAAATCGGTCATCGCTTAAAGCAGAACTGGAGTCATTTTTAAACGTGCTTTATTTCTTAATTAACGTGTTATTCAATGACGTTTTCAATTTTAGTCACCTTATATCGTGACTCATATTGGCAACTAATTGCGATTAAATATTATACTTATTAACTATTTGGTTTTTATCCATGTTGAATTTAGTTCGTTTGGTCCACGGCAGGCGTCGCTTATCCGCGCGATCATCAC
>JAPEIY010000029.1:20236-32898 GCA_026122135.1 Cathorops aguadulce | reverse complement strand
TTAGATCATCATACATACACAAGTATGATGATCTAAAGTTCACTCCGGTGTGTTCTGCTCTATAATTACACTGCGCGCGCGCTTACACTGCTCATACAGCGCTCCTCTTCTATACACTGTAGAATTTTACACTAGTACTGGTGTGTGTGTGTGTGTGTGCGCGAGAGAGAGAGAGAGAGAGAGAGATGCTGCATCGGCCCGGGCAAAACAAACAAACAATTGACCGATATTAAAATATCTATTATCAGCAGAGTATACACAACGGGCAGAGTTCCCGTCATGCACCGCGGTTAAACAGTTAAAACAGTTTCCACCAAAAAGAGCAGCGACCTTCAACACTGAGCAGTTAATCCGGTCAAAGCGCGCCTCTCTCTCTCTCTCTCTCTCTCTAATCCGGGCTTTAACTCCTCGGGAGTTTTTGAACTTTGCACTTTTAAAATTCATTGCTGATTAGCGCGCGCACACACCCTCACACACACACACACACGCGCGCTGTTTGTGTAAATAAGAGGCGGGAATTGAAGGACACCGGAAAGTTTTTGTTTTGATTGACAGGCCGCGAGTTTGCAGTTAAAGTCTAACTCTGGCCTGAATCATCTGATCGATGGAGAAACAGACAGGAGGAG
Organism: Cathorops aguadulce; assembly: GCA_026122135.1. Taxonomy (NCBI): domain Eukaryota; kingdom Metazoa; phylum Chordata; class Actinopteri; order Siluriformes; family Ariidae; genus Cathorops; species Cathorops aguadulce. Next base: position 32,272 of record JAPEIY010000029.1, on the reverse strand, counting down.
GAGGATGAAGAGGACTTTTTTTTAATACAATTGGTCCGACGTGTTCAACTTTCCCCTCAAGTGGTTGGATTAATTTCTCATAAAGCTTTAGTGTTTAAAACGCGCTGCGTGTTTCTGCTTCGCCATCAGAAAAAGACAATTTCAGACAAAACTGGAGGGGGGGCTCTTCCCCAACACTAATTGAATTCTCTTTCATTGGACTTTGACGTTAATGGCATCCGATGCTCGTGCCATTAAAAGGAGAACGGGGTCCCGCGCTCTCGGTGACGGTGAGGCTCGAGGCAAAACTCCGGTAACCGATCGCTCGTGAATGCAGATTGGTGTAATGCAGAGCAAGAAAAAGAAAGGGGCGGGGCCATAGTGATGCGAGAGAGACTGTACCTATGCTGCACAATATAATACATAGTAATAAAACATATATACACGAAATGTGAAGTCACGTACCTGCAGTATAAAAACAATAGATTATATGTAAACTATAAATGATAACTTATTATTTTAAGACAAAACAAATCTAAATTCTGCAGTGAGAGGAAAGGAGAAAGTATGTTCTTTTATAGTTATTTTTCCTCTTTTCTCCCCCTCCTTGGTCCGTCTGCTCTGATTCCACATGTATATGGAACGTACATGTCAGTAAAACTGAACTGAATTGAGTTCAGTTTAATTGAAAGAGGGAGAGAAACCGACAAGGAGAACGGGCACGCGCACCGCATGGGACGCGCGCGCTTGTTTAGTGTCCGGGACTGTGCGAGGCCACACTGCGAAAATTCATCACCTTTCATTAATAAAAATGGAATTAATCTGAATTTCTGAGACATTATTTATTTTTCCGACTTTCTCCCGCGAAAACAAATTTAGGCTGTTTATCCTGTAAAATTAACCATTCATTCATTCATTCATTCATTCGTTTATGTATTTATTACCTCTGTAATAAATTAATAATAATAATATAATAATAATAATAATAGGTCTTTATTGCATAAGATAAAAGCACATATCCTATGTTACAATATATAAGAATAATAAAAAGCACAAAGTTAATTGAAATAAGAAAATATATATATATATATTCACCATTGTTTTTAAATTAAGATTAATAAAAAAAACAAGATTCTATTTTAGTTGTCTATTTTGTAATAATAACAACTAGATTTTGGTAACTTTATATCAAAACAACTTTATTCAAATTTATAAATCAATAAATAAAATAGACTCCGGGTTTGTGTTTTTAAACGAGGCTATATAAAATAGGCCTCACGAAAACATTAAAATGTCGCGAACGAATAAATAAAAAGAAACTGTAATTAATTATTAGCTAGTTGCATAAATTCCTCCTAATGGCTGAATGTTAACTTTCAGTCATCATTAACATCATTCTCATTCTGAATCTGAGCATCAGTGTGAGTGTTTATTTGCTGGGTGTTTAATCTCTGCAGCAGCTGCAGCTCTGTGAGTGAGTGAGACAGGAGGAGCGGAAATGTGATGCAGCACTCGGTGAAAGGTCTTATTTCAGGGAAACAGCTCTCGGTGTGCGCGCGCTGCCGGTGTGTGTGTGTGTGTGTGTGTGAGCCGCGTCATCGTGTATCCGACTCACGAACGCGAGCTGTCCGTGGTGGCGGAAACTAAACGTGCGCCGGAAACGCGCGTAATTTGCCCGGTGATGGATGGCGCGCGGCAGGAGAAAGACGCCTCGCATTACCGAAATGCAGCGTGACGAAAGCGCCTCGAGAGATAAACGGTGCTGAAGAGAAGCGCGCGCTCACAGAGAGGGGGAGGGGGAGGGGGAAGCAGGCCTGGTGATCAAAGCACGAGACTAAACACAATGCACATCTCCAAACCTCGGGTCTTTAACACAAATCAGTGTTTATGCGTTGAGTTAGCCGGAGTGTGTTCATTCTGCACGTGCACGGGTTTAAACACTGCCTGAGTTAATCCAGCTCTGTATGAGCTCACCCCATCCTGAAGCAGCTCCTTCAGCACTGCAGCAGTGAGGTGGTGTTTTATTCCTGATGTTTACTGAACACTGTGAATCTCAGGAAATGGTGCTGAGCAGCGCGCTCTCAAAATAACGGGCTCTTCACCTCTGAAGGACCTCACCACAAACAACTGGTGTGATGAGTAATTTATTGCATTTGACGCGACATGTGTCCTATAAGAAAATCATGAACGATACAACCTTCTTCTTTTTTTTTTTAAACAAATGTGTAGTCACGAGACCTGTGCTGATTGGACAGAACGAACAGAGAAAATCCGGTTAATTTTATTAAATACTGACACACTGCAAGCAGATAAAAATAAACGCATGCACGTTCAAGTTTAAATTTAAATATTCGTTTCACTTCAGTGTGAGTTAACCTGTGCGTGAGGACAAATTAATTTCAGTTCAGTTTTATTATTATTATTATTATTATTGAATTAGGTCTTTTTTCCCCTACACTCGTCACGTCACGTGACTCTAAGGAGGTTATGTTTTCGGTAGCGTTGGTTTGTTTGTTTGTCTGTTAGCAACATTACGGGAAAAGTTATGAACTGATTGCTCTGAAATTTTCTCCAGAGGTGTGACTGGGCACCATTACATTTTTGGCGGTGATCCGGATCACCTTCTGGATCCCGGATTTTTTAAAAGGATTCTTGGCGGAGGTCTGCGCTCTCAGAGTGCTTTTCTAGTTCCAAACTGAAATGTGTGAAACTCTGGAGCTCGTCAGTGAGCACTGGGGAAATCAGCAATAAGAAACATCTGCCTCGTGCGCCGGGAAAGGGTTAAAGCGCGAGCGCTCGGGATGCGCTATAGCAAAGGGGCGGGAGGAGGAGGAGGGCGCGAGTTCTCAAGACATTGTCATGTAAAGAGAGACCACCGCCTCGCTATTGTCTTGCGGACTGCCAAGTTTATTATAAACGCTGCGCGAGCTGCACCGGGCGGAGCAGAGCGCGAGACAGATACAGAGAGACAACGAGAGATCCAGAGCACGAGCGCGCAGAAGACTGTGGATGTGCATTTGGAGCGATAAAAGAACCGAGAGTGTGACCGGAGACAGTCAAACTCTGATCACCGAGCACACCGTCAGCTCCACGCAGTGGAGGGAGTGGAGTTAATTTCAGAGAGAGAGAGAGAGAGAGGAGGAGGAGAAGAAAAAGAAAAGAGCACGCGTTGCTGTTTGGTACCCGGTGCCCTTACCCGTACCGGAACCAGCTGACTCTGCCCTGCCCGGGAAGCCTCGCCTCGCGCACCCCGTCTCCACATGTACAAAATGGATTACTCGTACCTGAACACGTACGACTCGTGCATGGCGGCGATGGAGGCGTCGGCGTACGCGGACTTCAGCTCGTGCAGTCAGGCCAATACATTCCAGTACAACCCGATCCGCACGAGCTTCGGTGCAAACCCGGGCTGCGCGCCACTGGGTACAGCCAGCTGCAGCCTCGGAGCGCTGCGCGAGCACCAACCGGCACCGTATACCGCGGGTAAGCACCGGTGCAAAGCGCTCTCTCTCTCTCTCTCTCTCTCTCTCTCACACACACACACACACACACACGGCCAGAGAGAACTTTCCGCACGGTTCGTTGGTTCGGTAGGTTCAGGAATGTCACAGTCCAGGTTCTGCAGAAAATAGAGTAAAATCTGGCCGTCATTAATACTTATATTTTATCAGTAATTAAAATTTTATACAGAAAACAATTAACGAACCCCTATAATAATAATAATAATAATAATAATAATAATAATAATAATAATAATAAATGAATTACAGAAATCATATGTAAAGTGGCTTCATTATTTTCATCATCAGTTTATTTTAGAGAAAAAAATCAAAGCGGAAAAAACCCCAGGAAGTTAATGAACAGTATCGACACTAATCTACACATACTCCTTTAATTTAATTATTTAAAAAAATAAATTGATATGATGGCGGAAAATGCGTTGTTCTTGCATTAGAGGGAGTCCAGTAAAATGTCTCTAAAAGGAACTAAGAATAATAATTTAAAGAAACAGGTGGGAAAAGAAAAGATACCTTCAGACAGCAACATGCCTAATTCGTTTAAAAAAAGGAGCCATTATTATTATTATTATTATTATTATTATGTGACGTTGTTATAACCTCGATATCTGCGCGCGCTCTCTGTCTCCTCACAGTTCCGTATAAATTCTTCTCGGACCCTTCCGGTCTGAATGAGAAGCGGAAGCAGCGGCGGATCCGCACGACCTTCACGAGCTCTCAGCTGAAGGAACTCGAGCGCGTGTTCGCTGAAACGCATTACCCCGACATCTACACCCGCGAGGAGCTCGCGCTCAAGATAGACCTTACCGAGGCCAGAGTTCAGGTAATTATTATTATTATTATTATTATTATTATTAGACTGTGTGTATAACTTTTCCATCTATAAATAATAAACCGATTAACACTGAATAATTTTAAGGATGTTTATGTTGTGGGAGAACTTTAGGGGAACTTTAGTTGATGGTTTGTTTTTTATTTTAATTGATGGCATTTTATAGGTTCCTATGATAAGGCAAATGAATAAATTAATAAACATCTGAAACATTCTCCAGGAAGCTTTCCTGTTGTTGTATTTAGTGTGGAAGTTGAGAATATAATTTATTGTATTAACAATAACGACTTTTTTGTTTTTTAACGCGTATTTACGTAGGTGTGGTTCCAGAACCGACGCGCAAAATTCCGCAAACAGGAGCGCGCGGCCAACGCAAAGGGCGGCGGAAACACCGGAAACACCAGTGTTACAGCCAAGAAACCGGGCGAGGCGCGCGCATCCTCCGAGGATGACGAGTCTAAAGAGTCCACGTGCAGCCCGACACCGGACAGCACGGCGTCTTTACCAAGCTCAGCCAACACCACGGGCAGTCCGGGCGCGAGCAGCCTCAGCCCCAGTTCGTCTTCCGGCGGCTTTGGCAACGCTTCGAGCTCGCCTTCCGTTCACCACGCGCTCAAATCTCCCGCGTGGTCCGGGGTTGGTTCTGCTGCTCCCGCTCCCGCTCCGGACCTGCTGAAGAGCTGGCAGCCCGGAGACAGCGCGAACGCCGGACCGTTTGCCGGTGTGCTCTCATCTTTCCACAGAAAACCGGGCGCGCTCAAGACCAACCTGTTTTAAACACACACACACACACCGAGTGCGTAGTTTACTCTGCTCTCTACCACTTCCTGCTGAATTTTATTTGATTTTTAATTTGATTTCTGTTAGAGCTGGACTCCCGCGCTGTGTCCGAAATCACTCTCTATAGTGAGTTCGCCATTTTATAGTGATGTCCGAATGTATAGTGAGAATTATTCCATCCATCCACCCATCCATTATCCTTGACCACTTATCTTGTACAGGGTCGCGGGGAAAGCAGAGTCTATCCCAGCTGACTACGGGTGAAAGGCGGGGTCCACCCTGGACAAGTCGCCAGAAGGCGGACACACACCCATTCACACTCCCATCCGTACCGACAGCCACCAGTTACCCCAACCTGCATGTCTTGTCATGGACTGTGGGGGAAACCGGAGGAAACCCACGCAGATACGGGGAGAGAACATGCAAACCCCACTCATAGTATCCCACAATGCATCGTGAAAAGTAGTGTATAACCGACGGTCACGAACCAAGCGATATTTCCCATCATGCATTGCGGTCGCACATTTTCACAGAGCTGTAAAAACTTTCCTAAGGAGCGCTGAGTATTTTAGATTGAGTATAGCAGGAGTCTGTTTTTCCTTATGGCAACATGCACGAGACAAATTTATAAATTGTGGTGTGAAAATGGCAATCATATTGTAGTGTATTGGGGTGAATGGACAGAGGAAGAAACACATCATAAACGGACATTCAAATACAAATAAAATAGTAAGAGAATAGAAAACAAGCTAAAATAGGATAAACTAGATGAAATACAAGAATAAAAGTTACAGTGCAGAGAGAGGAATTAACCAAAAGCCTCAACTTTGATTGAATAAAAGGCAAAGAAGAAAGTTTTCAGTCTTGATTGATAAGAACTGAAAGATGCAGCAGACACAAAGTACTTTGTATTGATTAATGTGGGAAATGCGCTCAGTACAATATGGGTTTATCTCAAAAATACATGCATGTGTTGATTATTTTGAAAAGCCACCAGCCGACTGATCTGGCACGTTTTAATTGTGACAGTAATGACGGTGCTGTGGAGTAGTCTCTCAAAGCGGTTTCACATTTGACCAATGAGCTCACTATATAGTCCTCTATATAGAATTCCCTAGATAGTGAGTAGGGAATAGTGAATAAGTGAGTGATTTCGGAAACAGCTCCAGTTATTGTTTCTATGATCATGTGGGACTCAAACATCATTCACACTTCATTCAGTGCGGTTTGGGACAGAGCAAGCTCGGACTGTGTGTGAAAGCGCGACATGTTCACTACACTAGTGCATTAGTTTGAGAGATTTAGCCTAAAAACCTTTAACATAAAATAATCCCCCCTACCTTCACTCCACAGTGCAGTGTCTACACAGGGCAGGGGTATGGACTATTCCCTTCTGGACTATACGCACTTAAGAGGGTCCCTAAAAAGAATACGATTTCATCCACACTTAGTGAAAGAACTGCCTGACACATTCACTCCATTAAATCTGTATAAACTTTCTAAATATTAAAGTTAAGGTTAGGGTGGAGTTGGGGTTTTGGGCGTGGTGAGCATTCTGACATTTTCTTATGAAATGAACACTTTAATTTATTCACTGATTCAATTATTAAAACTTCACAGACTCACTGTGTCGAGTTTATTCCCACTGATGGCTCACTACTGGACCTAAAGTGACCTTACTCAGGCTGTAAATAAATATTCTGGAACTATAATTTAAGAGTACTTTTTCGAATTCAGCTTGTCAGTTTGAAGTGCTGTAGTAAAATTTCTGTAGTGTTCCCATTTTTAAGAGTTCCCTACATAAGTGCACTACTTAGGGTGTAGAAAACTTTATACAGCGTGTTTAACATGGAGACAATTGAGATGAGGCGTTCATTTGAACGAGTCTCAGAGGACAATTTACTGAACACATTCAGGAGAAAGACAGTGGAATTGTTACGAGTTACTCCTTTCATATTACAAACCTTTGAGGAAATAAAGCAGGTTTGATCACATGAGCAGCACAGTGTTCCTCACTGAGAAAACTCCAGAAAAGTTCTCTAGAGTCATAAAGAGAACCGGTTTAAATTGAAATTTTTTTTTTAAATGCTCATAACCCTTAGTGATCTCAATACTTTCACAAAACATAGTAGCTGCATTTATACAGTATATAGGCCTAAATCCTGACTCTTAAAAAGGTTTCAATATTTCAATGTTTGAAACCAGTACAGAAGGTGACTTATTGTAGAAGAAACTGATGGCTCATTCGATTCTCCATCATTCAGCCAAAAGGGACCAGCACACACACACACTATATATATATATATATATATATATTTTTTTTTTTCTAAATATTCTAGCAAGCTTATTATAGAAAAGCACTATTTCATATGCCAAGGCCCTCACCATGTGTTTTTCCTCCCCGTGAGGAATTGTCGGAGGACTTGTTCCACCCATCTTTGCAACCTCAGACCAGTCAAATCATTTGAAACACATCAAGCGCAGTAGTGGCATAATTAATGGCTATTAACATTTAAAGCACTATGACATTGAAAGTTTCTTTAAGGAACCATTCCTCTGTAAGTTTTTATTTGAAGGTGTTTGTACATAGAGACTGTAATAAGAGTGATTTCTCCAGCTCGTGTAGTGCACTGTGTGTCTAACACAGAGCCCGCAATGGTTCTTTATTCTGCTTTCGTCCGCTTTCAGTTCTCAGGCTGCATCAAATGAGCCGTTAATTCGGACACAAAGCGCGCAATGCATCCGAGGGATCCTTTCTGTGGTGTAACTGAAACAACATGGACTTTTGGTTTTAGTATTAGCACACAAAGCTCAGCTGTGTCCCAATCTGCAGTGCTTCATTTCACTTTTCCACGAGTGTGAATGCTCGAACCGACCACATCCACATTAACTTATTGAAATTAAGGGGAGCTACTATATTTTCACTTTCTTTTCTTTTTTAAAGCAAAAGTTATTACTTTTTTCAGTAGGCTTCTTAAAATACTAGAACATGGAACTATTTTGTAAATAGTAATATAAATATCGGGTAGTTTCTGGTTTTTATTCTGGTGCTGCTTCATTCCCCCCGCACTTCAGGGGGGCCGCGTCCCAAACCGCACACTCACTAGTCTGTTTAAATAACACTCTGTAGTAGTGCTGAAGTGTGATTTGGGACACAGCCTGTATAATCATTAAAGGCACTGGACAAGTGGACAAAAATAAACTCCATTTAAAGCACCGTCTCTGTGTGAGATTTAAATCTGCAGCACACTTTTTTTTTTTTTAGATTTATATACACTTTATTAACTCTTATTCATGCAACATTAAATCCACATTTTGGTGACTGTTTAATGAAAACACTTTTAGAGCCTGTAAATAGGATTCACAGGAAAGAGAAAATCTGTTTTTCACACAATTATAAATATAACATCCCGCTGTTTGTTTTGTCCTTCCGTGGTTTCATAAGAACTCGGAGTACTTTATTTCTATTATTTTTAAAAAGCCTCCAGCATGAAACTCCAAAAACGCATTTTGATCATTTAAATTTTTATATTTTAGTATTTGTTCTCTGATGATCAGAAAGCACCCTCCGCATTACAATATATAAAGAATCATAACGATTTTATAAGGGTGTAAAAACCGTTATGTCGTGTAGGTGGAACACCTGTGGAACGCCTTATGACGTCACTAGCGTTAAGAATGAACTCGCTACTCTGTCTCAGGCTTTTTTTTTTTCCCTCTCTCTCTGTCCTGTTAGAAATAACTCATATTAAAATAAGATGGAATTAGACGCGTCCTATCGAATCAGAGTTTTGCCCCATATCTTATAATAGGCTACACAATAGTGAAGTAATGGTTGTTTAAATCTGTAAGGCTTTACATTTAATAAAATAATTTATAACCATTAGACAATTTAAAAGGAAGAGTCAATTTTTCATCGACACTGAAGTTCTCTCTCTCTCTCACACACACACACACACACACACACACACACACCAGGTGAAGTATTTTATATTTAAACATTTAATAAACTAATAAACAAGAAACAGGTGGAAAATACAGGGTTAGTCAAAATTATGTTAACACTAAGGGATCATTTTCCTCCTGCACCATGGGTGACATTAACTGGTGCTGCTGGTTTTTGTGTGTTGAACACGATGGCGAACAGGTTGGAGGTTGAGACAGTCCTATAAATCATCTTGCACATCTGTATGTTTTGTGAATAAATGGTTTCTACCATTTAAGTATTAATTTTGACTAACCCTGTATTAAACCAGATGAAATAAAAAAAAGACACTATGTGAAACAATCATCTAGTTTAGTGTGTTTATCATTTATAATTCCATAAAATATCCAGCTGCTCAGTGATATCACCATCACTATTATACAGTTCAGTCTTACTCATAATATTAACTCATTGGATTCATTTACTGACACGTTATCATTACTTTGTCATGTGCTGGATTCCACTTTTATTAATGAAAAACTGATTCAATTACTTTAAGTGTTAAAACAATTACAGAAAACAATTAAAGCTGATATTAGAATGATTAAAACTACAACACGCACAACTTTACACAATAAATATATAACTTGATGTTACACAGTAAGGATATTAAACTCCACTCATATTAAACTCCTTTATAATCTATTCACACTCAAAGACAGGTTAAAGCCAGAACCTGTCTCTCCAGGAAGACAGTGAAAAACCCTGTAATAGTTTCACCGGTCAGAGAAAAGCACCTTTAATTGTCCCCTTTAGTTTCTCTCTACACATCCCAGTTTTCCTCTACTGTAAAAACATCAGTGATATGAAGAATAAGGTCTCAGTCAGAAGTGGATAAATAAAATTCACAGTAAAAATTTCATCCACACTTTGATGTCCAATTTAATTTACAGAACAATAATTAAAAATCAACTACTTAAATTAATATTCATACATTTACCAAATAAATCATGACAAGGATGATTCAACCAATCAGAAGACACCGACACTAGTCGTTAGTTTTTATTCACGACCTCATTGAACGCCAATTCACAATTATTACTTAAAGGCATTAATAAAAACAGAGTTACAAACGACAAACTGAACACAGAGAAAGTGTTTTAAAATTAAAACATGGCACAGTTTTCTCTCTCTCTCACACACCCTACTGTGGAGTGAGTCTGAAATCTAATAAACATTACTGTGTGTGTGGAGGCTTAATAGAAGTTAATGTTAAACTAATTTCATTCTAAACTTAATCTTGAACACACACCGCTTTTCTCACTCACATTTTATCCCATTTTTACAGGCCCAGGGACCCAGGGGTCAGTTTCCAGGTCCAGTGCACTGTTTAAATCAAACATGAATCCCTTAAAAATTTCTGCAGCGCCGCCTGGTGGCTACTTCCGGTAACTCCAGATCAGGTGGAGTTTAATAACAAAAAGTGTGTGCCTTTTAGACATTTCCCATTAACTGTGCTGCTCCCACTCATTTAGTATTTAAACTGGGTGTGTCTTTTATAAAATCGCACGTCTCCCACACATCAACATTAGTGTTCAACTTTCAGAAAGTTCGAGAAAACAGATAAGCCACAAAGAACCCAAGAGTATGCAGAAGAACTCTAAAAATGTCTCAGAACACACACGCACACACAAAGTTTACATTATAACACTCACTCACTGAATTTGGCCTCTTTCTTTCCCTTTTTTAATTAAATTAACTAAACACTAAATTAATAAACCAGTCTCCCAACAGAAAAAACATAAGGAATGTGGACGAAGCTCTCAGGCGAACCCTGAGATGTCACTTCCTCCTTGGTCAGGAAGCAGGAAGTTGATCCCCAGCTGCAGGCTTGAGGCCTGTAGGAAAACTGTATCGACTTTTTTTGAAACATCGCCAAGTGGAAGATAAAGACGGAAGTGGGACATGGAGGATGAAGATGTTAGTGATGCTGCAGTTTTTGTGCTCACTTCTGCTGCTGGTGTTGTCTCAAACTGGCCAGTAGGATCTTCTTGTGGGCGGGGTCTAGAACACCCGCCTCCTCCAGGTCCTCCTCAGTGATGTCACTGTGAAATAAAAGAAAGCTCAATAAGGAAAATGATAGGATCAGTTTAAGTGTTAATGAGTAACTTTCCACATAGACAGAAGTATGAATGACTACAGGACCAGAAATAAGTCTGCATCTACACTATAACCATGGAAATTAAACACAAACACAGAGGATACCAATTCACTTAACACACCCAGACAGAACACTAGTGAACATGTTCACTTAAGCAATATTGCATGAGCAAAAGAGTGCTTTTATACTAAACATCACTGTCGCTGTGATTCTGCTGTCGGTACGAGCCCTCAGGCTGAGTGCCACATGTAATTATAGCCATGTCAATATTCACTATAACCTCGCCGATGTTCACTCTAACCACACGACTGCCAGTATGATATTGCTTTTATAAAATAGTTATATAAACAAGAACTTAAGAAATGACTAACCAGCAATATGGCCAAATGTTCTGTTTATTTTTGCTCTGCTAATGGAAATAGATCTAGAATTTTCAGCTTCTGTTACATATTTGGCAAATTTCACCTCTTTTCATTTCTAAAAAACTCCTGATGTTCTGAAGAAGTGTTTAAACATTTCCTGGATGCCGACTCTGATTTTATAATTTGTCTGTTCAAGTTAAATTTGCTAAAACAAAGTGATTTTCCCCATTTAAAACAGACTCACACTCCTTCAAATGTAAAACTGATCTGGGGATGGGGCCATGCATAACCTCAGTTTGATATGCAAATTTTAAGGATGATGTGTTGTTAGAACAGATAATGGTACTGCAGTTACTCTCAGTTGGGACATTCCACCGAATGGGTACCATTTGCTTGTTGTACCACTCCCAAATTAAACTTAATTTATATCTTTTCAACACTGATTATAATAACACACACATTTAACTATTCAAAATGTG
>JAPEIY010000028.1:66908099-66920310 GCA_026122135.1 Cathorops aguadulce | reverse complement strand
TGAATTTCAGTTTGACCCAATAAACCATCATTTTGATCATAGTCACCACAGACTCTGGTGGTTGAGCCTGCTTTAGCATCAAACAGCCATTGATTTACACATGCAATAAATTCATTAACACTCAGCATTTTAGCTTGATACCAAATGTTGTGTTTGCTTGCTTCATCAGCAGGCAATAAACCCAATAAAGATGTGTGCACCTGATGTATGTTTCCACACAACCCATTAAAATTGCCAAATTCATGTTCAACCTCATTTACATGTTTGTTACCCATCAATTTCACAATAGATTCTCTTATGTTATTCAGTTTGCCAAATTCAGACTTTCTTATTTTTTCCAACAATGCCTTTGGTGTTAATTTAACCACACATTTTTTAGTTACAGATTTTACATCTGCACTTTCACAAAGTTCAGGCTCTTTGAGTTGGCGTTCTGCCTCTTCAGCCATAATGGCCACGAAAGGTAAATTAGCTTGGCAATGAAGCCCGCAACAATTCGTATCAACCGGCGAAAGTTATTTTTAGATGCACAAGCATTCGCAGTGTTCCACAATAACTCGTCTCAGCGAGCAAAGCTATTTTTAGATGCACACGAGTCTGTTACCAATGCATTGGATTTCGGTGAATGTGTGCACACAAACAATGGAAATTCAAAACATCAGCACTCATCTCCACATACCCCAATCGAGCGTTGGCCGGCTTTGATGAATGTCTCCTGGTGTGATGACGCTGGTGTTTGGCTTGGCCCTGTAGCTGGCTCCGATGTAGCTGCTAGCTCCAATTTAGCAGCTCCAGCAGTCTTCGGCAACTCCAAACATTTGCCCTGCTCACATCCGGAATTCCCAAACGAACTCGGCAAACAGTAATCCAACTCCAAACAAGTTGGATTTTGAAGCTAGTTTTCGACCTAGTGTAATTGACTAAACCCTGTATAGTCAATTCCTGGGTGCTGATAGATGGATTGTTACGATGTGTGCCTATGCACTTGAAAGTAACCAGACGAAGCATTCAGTTGATGAAGGTAAAATGATGTGCAGGTTTATTTCCCAACAGAACACTACAGCAAATAACTCATAATAAACTCAAAAATAAAAGGAACCAAAATAGCAACACGTATTTCTCACCGTAACCACTTGCAGTTTCAAGACACAGTCGAAAACTGTTTGCTTCCTATCAGCCCCTGCCCATGTTTGAGTTCACCATGGGTATTTAAATGCTTCCCAGTTTACAATACTTAGGAATCCCTCAAGTGGCATGGAGGCAAATTACAACAAAACACAAAAATAATGCAAAAGGAAAAATGGCTCATACACCCGCATAAAAGACTTTTGTCAGGCTCCAGTACCCCATTGTCATGTTCTAAACCCCCTGAAGATACAGTCAGAACTGGACATATGTTGTGTACTTAAAGTATACTAAAGTAAATAAATCGCGGAGCAAAGGGTAACATGAACTTCACTTTACTTCATCCATCTTATTCCTCCATATACATGTAATTGTACCACTGATTACCATATAGCAGCACCCCTAGAGGCTAGGTAGATACACCACAACATACCACAGCTTTCACATTCTGATCCAAATCAGCATCTTGCTTATAATAAGGCTTCAGGAGATTAACATGACAGAGTCATCGTACTTTCTTCCATCCAGTGGTTGCCACAGCACAATTAAATTCAGAAATTCTCACTGATTGTATATGGACCTATATATCTAGCCTGAAATGGTGAACCAACAGGCATAAGTACCAAAACTTGGTCCCCCAGACTGAACTCATGCCTCTCTGCATTACAATCATAGAACTATTTCATTTCACTCTGGGACACACACAGCTTCTCACATTCCATACATCCAGTCAGAAACAAATGGTGTCTAAACCCATTTATAAAATCAATTAGATTTTTTGGCAGCTCAGTATTGACACAATCATCCTTCAGGACTGCCAAGGGACCCTGCACGGTGTTGCCAAAGATCAAGTCACTGGGGCTAAAGCCAGTACTTTCTTGTACTGCCTCCCTAGCGGCCAACAACAACCATGGAAGCCCCTCCTCCCAGTCTCAATCTGACTCCGTACAATAAGCATGTAAAAGAGACTTGAGAGTCTGATGAAATCTTTCAAGGGCACCCTGGCTTTGTGCATAGTAAACTGATGATTGATTCTGTTTAATGTGCAACAGCTTCAACACCTGCTGAAACATATGAGATGAAAAATGTGATCCTTGATAGCTCTGTATTACCTTAGGGATGCCAAATATTGAAATGAACTGTGACAATGCCTTAACCACAGACTTGGTTGTAATTGACCACAGAGGATAAACAGCCAGATATCTGGTGCTCTGACATCACTATCAAAAGATATTTACAACCAGATTTAGTGCAAGGCAACAGTCCTACTCAGTCCACAATGAGATGCATAAAAGGCTCGCTCACCATTGGAATAGGCTGCAGTGGTGCAGGCTTGATATTCTGATTTGACTTTCCTATTAATTGGCACACATGACAGGTTTTAATATAATGGGACACATCTCTTTTGACAGACAGCCAAAATAAGTGTTTCAGAATGTTAAAATACATCTTCCAAACATTGAAGTGTGCATACTCATCATGTGCCACCTTTAAGAGCAAAGAATGAAACTTAGCTGGCACCACCACCTGGAAAACAGTATCCCTCACACCACCTTCATTCACAGGAACCCACTTCCTAAACAGCAGCTCATTATGCAGGAAATAGCCACTTGCAACATTACCTACATCAGAGGCAGGCAATGCATACCCCCTTATGTCCATCAAAGATGGGTCATTACATTGCCCCTGTATAACTACAATGTGTGACAGTGAAAAAGGAAGCTCCATAAGGATGGAAACTCCAATCCCATATTCTCATCATCACCCTCACATGCCACATCAGGAACATGTTTTTTCCATAGCACATGTAACCACACAGGATGAGAAAATGTTGGGTAATGGCCTAGATCCTTCATCCCCCACAGAACTAGAAGAGCAAAGGGTGACCACAGGAGAGGGAGGAACATCTGACCAAATCCTACTACCAACCAAACCATTGCCCAAAATGAAGTGGACGCCTTCAATAGGTATCACTGGCTGTACACCAACAGCCACTTAGCCACTAACTAGCTCACAGTCCAGAAATATCTCATGCAAAGGAACAGGGAGAACCTTTAATTCCATCCCCTGACTGAGAACACAGTCACCTGCATCAGGTTCCATGGAAAAAGGCAAGACAGCGCCAACAATATAAGAATCATAGGCTCCTGTGTCCCTTGGAATTTTAGTAGAGACCCTCTCTTTACTTCCAACCAGAGGCATAAAAGCATCTCGAATGAAAGGAGCATACTCTGCCAAAACATCCAGTTCACAAGAGTGTGAGAATTTCACAGGAACCACTGTTGCTCACAGGGGCAGCAAATGTAGTAGATTTAACACTCATTTTCACAACCTTAATTTTAGCTTTTAATACATCACAGTCTGCCTTCCAATAGCCTTTTTCATGACAATAATTACAAACATTACTAATGCCAAAGCTACCAGTAGCCTTAAAGTCAGATTTTGACCAACCAGCTTTCACTGAATGCTGCATGTCAAATGAAACACCATCAGACCCATGCCTGACAAAAGCATCATGACATACAGAGTACTCACTAACTCTGGTTTTGTGAAGCAACACACTCCTCAGCTAATACAGCTGCCTTAGAAGCAGATATAACTTTTTGTTCCATGATGTACATTGTAACAGTCTCTGGGAGATTATTCTTAAATTGTTATAAAATCATCAGTTCACAAAGCCCATCAAAAGTACTGACATCCAGTGCTGTTAACCACTGCCTACAATGCATAAACAAATCCCTAGCAAATTTCATACATGTGTGACCTGTTTTTCTTTCTCAGGATCTAAAATGCTGGCAATATGCCTCTGGTATGAGTTCATATGCTTTAAGCACAGCAGATTTTGTTTTCATGTACAGTAACTAGAGCTGTCCTTGTGGCTCAAAGATGAATAAGCTTCTTGTGCTTTCCCAGTGAGAACACACTGGAGCATAACCGCACAGTCTGCATCAGGTCAATTCCTAGCCTTGGCTACTTGCTCAAACAAAATGAAAAAGGTATCTGGTCCTGTTCATTGAAACTAGGCAATAAGCACAAATTATTCACATCAAAACTACCCTCAGGAGATTTGAAAGCCTGTCCATTCTGAACTTCACCAGACAACATGCTATCATTGACAAACGACAGACTTCCAAATCCAGTTTCACTTGCTCAGAATGTTGGCACATTCTGTTTACCTCCAGCTGCTTTTTAACCTCCAATTTATGCTTCATCTTATTTTCCATCTGCAACAGCAAAATCTATTTTTGTTGTTCAAAAAAAGTTAACCCCACTATGAGAAAAGATGAAGCAATAGAACTCTGAGGCTCACCTTTATTTTCACACATTATTCCAAGCTCAATTAACTTTAATAATATAGACGCTTTAATATTTTCTTTAACCTGTTTATCTCCTTCAATCACTATTGAATACTGCTCAGCAACCTCAAGCAACTGCTCTTTTGTGCAGGCATCCAAGGCTTCTTGGGATGGAGCAGTAATAGGCATAGCTTGTTATAATGTCTGGCATTATAACAAGCGATGCTGAAAAAAAACAACTTAAATATATTAAGGCTAGACCAACACAACGAGGTTACCTGTGTGCACAAAGAGGACACATTCCTCTAACAACCCACCCAGCTACCCAAGCTCCTACCTAGTCTTCATGCAGCTACTTGTGGTGGGAACTTATGCACTGAAGACTGCTGGATCAAGAAAGCGACTAGCAAGCTAGCAACCCTCCTGAAACCACAGACATGCTCCCAAGCAAAGCTTTACCCACGTTCACCACAACACTACACAAAATACGCATAGCTGAAAATGTGTACTTTCAGGTTAATAAAATAAGTCTTTATTCCCTCGAAAACTATTTTACATTTTGTATTATAGTGCAGTTAATCTGCTTTCTGCACAACACTTGGCAGCAACATTGTCTTTCTCTTTTGAGTGAAGATTTGTAATGGTGCTCATAAAAGCCCATTAAAATTAATCCTCTCCTGTTGTCCTTAAATTGCAGGTATTTCACATAGGGCACCAAGAGCCATATGGTAAAACCAGCCATACATGTTGTATGTGAGGCCTAACATGTCCAGAGGACAGTAGCCAGGAGAGAGAGAGAGAGAGAGAGAGCTGTGACAAATGGAGATATATATCCTGCAGTAATCTCCTCCCTGCTGGACTCAAGGTTACATTTCAGAGCCATAATACTTCCTCAGGCTCTGCTCGATACTCAAAGATAGTATCGCTAACACCTGATTATCTTAACAACAGTAGTAGAAAGGACCACCTAAACATCATGTTTGACCATGTTTGTCTATAGTTAAATCATTCTGCTAAAGCTCAGCTTTTAATGATTTTAATCATCATTTAACTATTGCATATTACAAAAATGTTCAGTATTTCCTGATCAGGCTGCACTGTGAGAATAGTTTCAGAACCGTGGGGGAATGCCATAGAGGGATGCTCTTCAATGTCTGTGAGACAGCTAAGAAGATTAAGAACAGTGCCAATAACCCAGCATTGGTCACAAAGAGCCAGGATGGGGCCTATGCATGATGGAGCAGTGAATGGCCTTCTTTCAAAAATAATTATTTATTCATTATTCAGTCCTTCAGTAATCTTCAGTTTATCCCTGTCAGGGTCATGGTGATAATCCTGAAAATTCAGTGAGGTGATGAGAATGCTGAGTGAGTTAAAGATGGTGTACAAATTATGCTCCCCTGCAAAGCTCTGCAGGCAACAAGATAGGTAACACCGGGTCTTTTGTGAACAACAAACTGAAGAGAAAATTTCACAAATATCTGTGTGGCAGCAGGGGCGTGGCTGAGCATCGGTCTGTGAATGGAGGGCAGAGTCAGAGAAGGTGAGTGGTCAAATCGCTACATCTGTTGTCAATTAATGTGTGTTTGTGTGTCTCTTGTAGTGACAGTGCCCCATAAAAGGAGTGAGAGGAATAGAGGAAGGGAGATTTTTGGACCAGAACACGAGGTTGTCTGTGTGTGTGTGTGTGTGTGTGTGTGTGTGTCTGAATGTTCGTGATAAAGATTTGTGCTGAAAAGCCAATTAAAGCAAATGTTAAGCTAATAACAGCCTGCCATACTTCTGGGCTCCACCCACATCCAGGCAGATTCTACAGTGGTGCCGAAACCCAGGAGTGCAGAAGGGAACAACCCCATGGAGTCCTTGCCATTTAAAGATCTCATCCATGCCCTCACCACAGCACAGCAGAGCCAGCATCAAGCGCTGATTGCTCTCTCAAAGGAGCAGGAACAACAGTTTGAAGCTGTGATGCTGGCCCAACAAGAAGACTGTCAGGAGTTCCGGCACCTGCTTGCATTGGCAGGGTCCACGACCACCACCAGAGTGGACCCTCCCCACCTCACCTTAACAAAGATGGGTCCGCATGATGATCCAGAAGCCTTCCTCGCACTCTTTGAGCAAGCAGTGGAGGCATGGGGTTGGCTGGTTGAGCAGCACACAGCACGCCTCCTCCCCCTGCTGACCAGTGAGGTGCAGCTTGCTGCACTGCAGCTCCCCACTGACAGCCAGCTCATATATGCGGACCTCAGAAGAGCCATCCTCCAGTGTGTCGGCCACTCCACGGAGCAACAGCAGCAGCGCTTCTGCTCACTGAGCTTGGAGGAGGTCAGCCAGCCAGCCATTCATGTTCGACCAACAACTCCGGGTTGTCTGCCGGCGGTGGCTGAGGGCAGACATCTGCAATGCTGAGGGAATTATTGACCTGGTGACACTGGAACAATTCATCACAAGACTTCCAGAAGGAACAACAGAGAGGGTCCAGTGTCATAGCCCAGCGTTGCTGGATCAAGCTATCGAGCTGGCAGAGGACCACATGTCGGCAGTTCTGACAGCAGGAAGATGTGCTTCTCCTTCTCCTCTTTCCTCTCTCTCTCCCTCTCCCTCTGCTTCCTGTCCTTGCCCTATTCCCCACTGTGGATGCAGGGACTGGCTCCTCCCCAGCTGGCCTGATGCACCTGTGGTGTCCTCCCATTTTCCCCTTCCTTGTCTGTGTCTTCTCCCACTCAGGTGAGTGATGTCTGTAACAACAGGGCAGAGGGAGAGCCTGGGCTGGTGTGCTAGTGCTGCAGGGGACCGGGACATCTCTAAAATCAGTGCTCCATGATGGAGGTGGGCATGGTGATCTGGGTCCCCAACAAGCCAGAAACCACCTTCAGGTCAGGCCAGAGAATATTGTATATGGGTAAGTGTCCAAGAGGATACATACCAGGCCTTGGTGGATTCCAGTTGTAACCAGACCTCAATCCACCAAAGCTTGGTGCAAGGTGAGGCATTCAGGAGAGCACAGGTGGTGAAGGTGTTGTGGTGCATGGGGATGTTCACAACTACCCTTTAGTGTCCATCCATATTCTATTTCAAGGAGAAAAGCTTAGTGTAAAGGCGGCGGTTAACCCTAGTCTCACCCACTCGCTGATTTTGGGGACTGATTGGCCAGGATTTAAGGAGTTAATGACACACATAGGAAAACGTGGTTCCTGCAGTAATCTGTCTGGGGAAGACCCCAGACTAGCATTGGCGGGAGAAGCTGTCACAGAGCCATTTACGTCAGCACTGCCTCAGGGCGATATGAGGAGTGAGGAGCACCCTGCCTCTCCTCCCTCTCTCGGGGATTCCCTTGGGGATTTCCCATTAGAGCAGTCATGAGATGAGACTCTGCGGCATGCCTTTGATCACGTGAGAGTAAGTGATGGTCATATTCTCCAGCCAAATGCGATGCTGCCCCCCCCCTACATTTCTATTATCAAGGATAGGTTCTACCGAGTGATGCAGGACACTCAAACTGGCAAAAAGATAACACAGTTACCAATCCCAATGAGCCACAGAAAACTCATATTCCAGGTGGCTCACTTTAATCCCATGTCTGGACACTTAGGGCAGGACAAAACACTAGCCCGAATAATGGCCCGGTTTTATTGGCCAGGAATTCACGAGGATGTCCGTCGGTGGTGTGCAGCGTGCCATGAATGCCAATTAGTAAATCCTGTGGCCACTCCAAAAGCACCTTTGTGCCCTCTTCCTTTGATCAAGATCCCATTTAAAAGAATTGGGATGGATCTCATCGGGCCATTAACTTGGTCAGCACGGGGATATCGCTTTATTTTAGTTCTGGTGGACTATGCAACGTGATATCCGGAAGCAGTGCCTCTCTACAATGTCTCAGCATCCAGTATTGTGGAAGCGCTCTTCCGCTTTATCTCCCTTGTCAGGATTCTGAAAGAAATCCTGACAGACCAAGGCACCACATTCATGTCATGCACACTGAGTGAACTGTATGGGTTACTGGGGATTAAGCCTATCTGCAACAATGTCTATCACCCTCAAACTGATGGCTTAGTAGAGCATTTTAATCAAACCCTCAAATCATAATTCGGAAGTTCGTAAGCAAGGACGCATGTAATTGGGATAAATGGCTTGAGCCCCTATTATTTGCAGTACAAGAGGTCCCACAAGCCTCCACAGGTTTTTCACTATTTTAATTATTATATTGGCATAAGCCACATGGCATTTTGGACATGCTACATGAAAATTGGGAGGAGGGACCATTATCTAGTAAGAACGAAATTCAATACGTTCTCAACCTATGCGCCAAACTCCATACACTCACGCACTTAACCCAGGAGAATTTGCAGCAAGTGCAAGAATGTCAAATCAGACTGTATGACAGGGGCATGCACCTTAGGGAATTCAGACTGGGAGACAAAGTGCTCGTATTATTGCCCACGTCGAGCTCCTAATTGATTGCCAGGTGGCAAGGGCCCTTCAAGGTCACACGGCGAGTCGGGGACATTGACTATGAGGTGAAGCAAACAGACAGGGGAGGGGCATTGCAAATTTACCACCTCAATCTGTTAAAACACTGGAATGAGGAGGTCTCCATGGCGCTGACGTCAGTAATCCTGGAGAAGGTGGAGCTGGGGCCTGAGGTTCAAAAAAGAAAATTGACATCACCAACCACTCTAGTCCCTTGTGGAGACCACCTCTCCCTGGCCCAACTTGCGGAGGTAACCCAGATGCAGAAGGAATTTACTGACATGTTTTTGCCCCTGCACAGCTGCACTCACCTCATAGAACATGGCATTGAGACACCACTGGGGGTGGTAGTGCACAGCCACCCTTACTGCCTGCCCGAACACAAAAAAAAAGGTGGTCTGGAATGAACTCAAGGCCATGCTCGAAATGGGCATAGTTGAGGAGTCCCACAATGACTGGAGCAGCCCAGTGGTCCTGGTCCCCAAGACCGATGGGTCGGTCCGATTCTGTGTGGACTATAGAAATGTCAACGCAGTGTTTAAATTCAATTCATAATCAATGCCTCGCATTGATGAGCTGCTCAATCAATTAGGCACTGCTCATTTTTATTCAACACTGGATTTAATGAAGGGATATTGGAAGATCCCCTTGACTCCTCTATCCTGAGAAAAAAATGGCCTTTTCCATACCGTTTGGGTTACACCAATTCGTCACACTTACTTTTTGGTTGTTTGGGGCTCCTGCGACATTCCAGTGGCTCATGGACAGGGTTCTCTGCCCTCATGCCACCTATGCAGCCACATATCTCAATGATATTATCATCTATAGCCACGGCACCTCAAACACCTTAGGGCTGTCCTAAAGTTGCTGAGGCATGCGGGTCTCACAGTGAACCCAAAAAAGTGTGCAATTGGGTGGGTGGAAGTATGGTATCTGAGTTTCCACTTGGGTCATGGGCAGGTGCATCCCCAAATTAACAAGACTGCAGTGATTGTGGCCTGCCCAAGGCCCAACACCAAAAAAGGGGTGAGACAGTTCCTGTGGCTGACTGGCTACTATCAGAGGTTCATACCTAATTATTCAGATGTCATTCAGACTGATCTCACTAAAAAAAGAGCACTAGATCCAGTCCAGTGGACGGAGCAATGCCAAAAGGCTTTCTCTAGGGTAAAGGCTTCACTGTGTGGGGGGCCACTTTTGTACTCCCCTAACTTCTCTCTCCCCTTTATTTTGCAGACTGATGCATCGAACAGAGGGCTGGGGGCCATTCTGTCCCAGAGGGGGGAGGGGGAGGAACATCCGGTGCTGTACATTAGCCGGAAGCTGTCAATGCATGAAGCCAGGTACAGCACGATAAAGAGTGCCTAGCCATCAAGTGGGTGGTCCTCACCCTCTGGTACTACCTACTGGGATGCTCTTTCACCCTCTGTTTGGACCACGCACCCCTCTAGTGGCGCCACTGCATGAAGGATGCCAACGTGTGGATCACCTGTTGGTATATCACCCTCCAGCCATTCAAATTCGAGGTGGTCCGCAGATGTTCTAAGTTTAGATTGACACATGTGGGTGTCATGTCAACATTGGAATAGGCGACGAACCCCAATCCCCAGAAATCTTTGTGTCCTGCAAACATGGTTGTTCCAGACTACATTTACATTCATGGAATTTAGCAGACACACTTATCCAGAGCTACCTACAGAAATGCTTTGAAGTCTCTGTCAATTAATACATCCTCATCCTGGTTTACTAGGTCAGGGATTAAGAGTACTATCAGTCTAAAAACCCTGTTGGTACAGAAGTACATTATGGTGAATGCAGCTCCAGCACCCATTATGGAAACAGTGGCATCCTCCTTGCCAATTGCAGCATCCTCCCCTGTCACAGCATGTGTGGTGCCTGAGCTTGAGCCAGAGCCATCATCCTCAACCTTTTCACCCATGTTCATCTGTCCACATCCAAAGATTGCACTAAGAAAGCAGACCACAAAGAGGGAAAAAGAAGAGAAACCACTGTCCTGACAGATATTCCCATGAAACAACAACAGCAACTGGAGGCAAAGAAAAGCAAGACTAAAGCAAAAAGAAAAATGAATTTCAGTGACAAAAAATACAAACCCAACAAGGAGCATAAAATTCAGGACTCATCTGATGAAGAGGAGTTGTGCATTGTGTGCCTTGAGAGATACTCTAGGTCAAGGGAGGTCTGGCTCCAATGCTGGTCCTGTAAAAACTGGGCATACAAGGACTGCACAGATGGAAGTGACCATTACACTTGCCACAACTATGACTCAGAATGATTCTGAACTTAGCATCAATTCCTTCTGTCTCTTGCTTTTAATTTTGTGATCTTCTGTTGCTAATGTTATCCTCAAACACATTTCTCATGTTGGGAATGTTACCCTCAAATGCATTTCTTGTGTTCCTAATGTTGTCTTCAGATGCATCAGTTTTGATTTCATTTTTAAACTTTTTGGAGGATGTGTTCTACCCATTAAATATTTTTTTTTCGCATTATAATTTGACTGCTTCCCCTCTTTTTTGTTATTTAATATGAAAAAAGGTAATAATTATTTTAAAAAAGAAATTATTTGGAACAATAATGTGAATGATAATATTTTTCATTTTGATTGATTAAATAATGTGTATTTTAGACATGTTGCAACCATCCCTGGCATGTGTTCCAACCGTCCCTGTACCCTGGGACAGTGGTAACAATGGAGTGACTGGATTGAACTCAGTTTTGCAACCTGGACATCTTTCATAAAACCACTCAAATACATTATTTCAGTAGATGACAAATTAAACTTTATAATATAGCAAATTGGCTATTCAAGTGTAAATGAATTTTGATTTATTGGGAAATTCACAAAACGTGTTACAACTGTCTCTGGTAGGAGGAGAGGCAACATGTTTCTGTCAGCTTTTTCCTGCAATCCAATTCCATCAACATGTTTATTAAAGCCATTATTTATTGGTTTCCAGTGGAGAGGATGTAGAGTAAAGATGAGTGCTGGCTCATGTTTTTTTTTTTTTGGTTGTTTGTTTATTTTTTTAACCTGCAGAGCTGAAAAAAGACATGAACACAAGTACCTATGCATACAAGCAAACAAACCTTTAAAAATGTTTGTCATTCACCATTTGTTGCATCTTCTATAAACAGGCAGTAAAAGCTTCAACAGGTAACAATGGTTATTTCTTACTGTACTAAATGGTAATATGATTGGGGAATTATTATGAATTATATACTATATTGCCAAAAGTATTTGCTCACCTGCCTTGACTCACATATGAGCTTAAGTGACATCTCATTCCTAATCCATA
>JAPEIY010000028.1:66685753-66698198 GCA_026122135.1 Cathorops aguadulce | reverse complement strand
GTGTGCGTGTGTGTGAGGTGGGGGATGGGTGTGTGTGTGTGTGTGTGTGTGAGGTGGGGGATGGGTGTATGAGAGAGGTGGGGGATGTGTGTGTGTGAGGTGTAATGTAACACGCTGCATTAATGTGGTGTTTGTGCTCAGGCAAGCATGCAGAATGCATCGACTCCTTCTCATCATCATCATCATCATCATCATCTCTCTCTCACTGGATTCCTCACAGCCCTGACAGTGAGCAGGTGGAGGAAACCTGCAGTGCAGAGCTGCATGGAGCACGGGATCAGATCCGGCTCAGCGCGCGCGCATCCATTCCAGTGGATTTGAGGAAATATTTAGAACAGAAAAGTAAAAAGTGAAAAATCAGTGTTGATAAATTAGAAAAAGTTTACATTCTGGATTAAACAAACAAATAATGCACAAAAGCTCATTATTATTATTATTATTATTATTATTATTATTATTACATTGTAATTAAAAATAAGAACAGCTTATCTATTTATTTCCCTGGTGTGTATATGATCTCCGAAAATCTGTTATATCTTATTATTTTATAAACTTTCCCCTCAACGTGACGAGGTTTAAATTTCTAAACGTTTTCTGTGCATTCCGATCAAACCCAGACTCCTGACTTTTTGGCCCCTGCGGCTCTCCATAGCTCCATTCCAGAGAGCGCAAAAGAGGGGTCACGTGGTCACAAAACGTCCCTGGGCACCGACGTCATCGCCCTCGATCTCCAAAGCAACCTCTCCATCAGCACGCGCGTCAGCCGGCTCTGTGAGGCGCGACGTTGCCAGGCAACGCTCGGACGGCGCGCACGCTCGCTCAGAGCGCTGACGCTGGTGTGACGTTAATGAGGCGGGGTGGGCTTCCCATTTCGATACGGGCATATGGGAGGGAGGGAAAAGGGGGCGGAGCTCGGTTCGAGGGCACAGAGTCCAATCAGAGAAGCCGCGGCTTGCAGTAGCGGCGCGAGCTGAGCTCGAGAGAAGAGCAGGAGCGTCAGTGATAGGCGCGCGCTTCCCGCCTTTCTAACGGCTCTGTGTGGAGGAGCGCGCGCGAGACCCGGATTAACACCGAATAAACACTCAGAGAAACACCGTCAGCCTGAGGGGGAGAGTTCCTGAACCCCGAGGAGAGTTCCTGAACCCCGAGGAGAGTTCCTGAACACCGGGAGGATTCCATCTCTCCGGGGAATGAGAGACCCGCGCGCCGCTTTGGGCTCTGAGGCAGGAGGAGACTTCACTAGCGCAGCCACGGTGAGTAAAGCACAGAAGTACAGTCCACACACACACACACACACACACTAACACACACTCACTGACACACACACACACTCACTGACACACACACACACTCACTGACACTAAACACACACACTCACTGACACTAAACACACACACACACACACTAACACACACACACTCACTAAACACACACACACTCACTAAACACACACACACACACTAACACACACACTAACACACACTCACTAAACACACACACTCACTGACACTAAACACACACAAACACACACACACTCACTAAACACACACACACACTAACACACACACACTAAACACACACACACACTCACTAAACACACACACACACTAACACACACACACTCACTGACACTAAACACTCACTGACACACTTCACACCCTTGTATACATTCCTACAGGAGGACTGTGTTAGTGCAGGACAGTGAGTAGAAACCACTTACTAAAGTAACACTAACACACTTCTCACACTTACATTTATATGCTTTATTCTCTTTATTCGGATCTCTCACACACACACACACACACACACACACCACATTTCAGCATTTATACAAACTTCATCCTGCTGTCTGAGTAATTCAGTTATTTACAGAATGATCTAATGTAGTTCAGTGGGATTTAACATCAAGTAACATTATTATTATTATTATTATTGCTATATAAAAAGGAATTTCCCTGTTTATTACATTTATTTACATTTTTTAATTAATTTATGAATATTCCTTGATGACTGCATTTACACCTGAATAGTAAACCTTACTGTTTTATGTACAACTGAAATATAATAGTAATAATAATAATCTATTGTTTTATGATTACATTTTTTTCTAGTGGATTTATTCCTCTAGAGTTATAATAATGTCCATGGGTTTATACCTGTACACAGCACATGATAAAAAAATCTGTAAAACACACAGACACTAATGTACAGATGTAAGTGTTGTAATTTACATCAACATTGTTAATGCAGTGTTAGTGTTATGTTAAACGTTTATTTCTGTTCATTAATGCATCGACATTGAGCTGATTGAGGATATAAACAGAAGTTATTAATTTTCCCTTTATTATTAGAGTGATTGTTGAAGGCAGATGTATTTGTGTGCGTTGCTTTGTGTTGAAGTCTCTCGGGTGCAAAGCGTTGCTCTAAGCGCCACTCTTCCTTCCTCACAGGCGTGAAACTGAAGTGAAGCCGAGGTGTCCTTGCTTGCACGCAGTAATCGTGATGGTGATCATGCGAGAGGCGAGTGCAGGAGGTCCGGCGGCTGTGTCTGCTCAGGGCCGACCCCTGCAGGTGGGCTTCTATGAGATCATCCGCACGCTCGGGAAGGGCAACTTCGCTGTGGTCAAACTGGCCAGGCACAAAGTGACTAAAACCCAGGTACACCATCGTCATGGTCATGATCGTAATCATCATCTCTATCACCACCATCACATCACAGGCATTTAGCAGACGCTCTTATCCAGAGCAACAGATAACAGACCCAGAGCAGCCTGGGGAGCAGCTGGGGGTTCAGTGTCTCGCTCAAGGGCACTTCAGCCATTCCTGCTGGTCCTGGGAATCAAACCGGCAACCTTTTGGTCCCAAAGCTGCTTCACTGATCATTAGGCCAGGGCTTTCCCCATTCATCTCTCACACACACTACAGCTGAATAAACCCGAGACACCAGAGGAGTTAATTCATCGCTGGGCTTTTCTTAAGGGAGTTTAATTTCCATTTTATTAACTTTAGTAGAAATATTTAATTAATGCATTTCCCCCCTTTCTTTTCTTTTACAGGTTGCCATTAAAATAATCGATAAGACCCGTCTGAACTCGTCCAATCTGGAGAAGATCTACAGGGAGGTGCAGATCATGAAGCTGCTGAATCATCCGCACATCATTAAGCTTTACCAGGTATTTGTGCTTAATATAACTGTTCACTGAGTGTCTCTGCTCCAACACCTCCACCCTCACATCAGCTGGCCTCAGGAGGAACAAAATCGACTCGGAAGTGAGAGTTTTTCAGAAGGTGTGATTTCAGATCAAAAAAAGTTTTAAATTTTGGGGGTTTGGGATGATTGCGTCATTTTTTTAACCCTTTCGGATCTGATTTTTTTTTTAGTAAAAAAATCCCTCCTCAACATAAACAAAATAGATATATTTATTATTAATAATAATAATAATAATAATATCTCACTCTCAGAATCGTAGGGCTGAGGTGATATGACGGAAATATCGTATTATGATACATGGAGATGTTTCTGTGATGTGCGATCATAAATAGGATTTACAAATATATTTCCTGGAAAACAATAAATAAATAAATATATTTTAATTCTGAAAATAAGTTTTAAAAATGAAAATTCTGAAA
Source organism: Cathorops aguadulce (assembly GCA_026122135.1). Lineage (NCBI taxonomy): Eukaryota > Metazoa > Chordata > Actinopteri > Siluriformes > Ariidae > Cathorops > Cathorops aguadulce. The sequence continues at coordinate 66,694,568 of JAPEIY010000028.1, read as the reverse complement.
TGAAATTAAAAAAACTTGCAATTCAGTTTTGTCTGAATTGTCTTTACATTTTACAATTTTAAAAATTGATTCGGTCCAAAATTTTAGCATCAGCTTTTACCCAGAGTTCCTCATAATTAAAATATTAAACATATATAACGATGGCTTTATTATAAAAAATACAGGTCTATATCGTCATATTGCCCTTCAGTCCTGTGTGTGTGTGTGTGTGTGTGTGTGTGTGTGTGTGTCCCTTTCTGTGTGTGTGTGTGTGTGTGTGTGTGTGTGTGTGTGTGTGTGTGTTTTACCGGACAGTGTGAATACAGTGTACCTTTAAACATAATTGACTGTGAATAATTGAACCTAAAGGACCACTGATGGTGACAGATACACACTAAAGGTATCAAAGTTCCTGAAGTACCCTTGATGGTACCAAACTCCATGGTGCACTTTGGTCCTTTTTATTTCTGAGAGTCTCTGTATGTGTGATTCTGTAAAGCTGCTGCTCATATTGTCCTGTTGCCGTGAAACTTGGTTACAGCTGTGTGAGAGAGAGAGAGAGAGATTAATTAGCCCTGGTTACGCACAATGTGTCGGCTCAGTCACGTGAAACGATCTCTCTGTAAGTCTTTAAGTCGTGTAAGCGTCTTTATCTGGTAGAACAGGTTTTGACGCATGTACATAGCGCACACACACACTGAGCCTGATGCCAGCATGCATTCTGTTAGCACGTTTTTGTCCTCAGTACTCTCAGCCTGCACTCCGGTGCGTTCTTTAGTTTGGTGCAGGTTTGTGGTTGGATTCTGAAAGTGATGTTGTGACGGCACAGTGGTGTAGTGGTTAGCGCTGTTGCCTCACAGCAAGAAGGTTCTGGGTTCAAGTCCCGTGGCCGGTGAGGGCCTTTCTGTGTGGAGTTTGCATGTTCTCCCCTTGTCCGCGTAGGTTTCCTCTGGGTTCTCCGGGTTCCCCCACAGTCCAAAGACATGCAGGTTAGGTTAATATGGGATGGCCTCGGGCTGAGGTGCCCTTGAGCGAGGCACTGAACTCCCAACTGCTCCCCAGGTGCTGTTAGCATGGCTGCCCACTGCTCTCTGTGTGTGTGTGCTCATTGCTCACGTGTGTGTTCACTGCTTCAGACGGGTTAAATGCAGAGAGGAATTTCACAAGCGTGTGATGAATAAAGTTGTTCTAGAAAGTGAACTGAATCCCTGGAAACTGGCTCAGGAGGAGGATAAAGGGGATTTCTGTGAACAGAGCTTGTACTGTATCCCAGTTAGGGTTGTGACGATATGATATCACAATACATACAGTAAAATGTCTCATGGTATTTAAAAAAAAAGTACTTTTATTGAACATGTACCAAAATGAACAACTGAACATAGGAACCTGAGGTAGAAAATATTTAGTAATACTCGCAGGCGGCCATTTATATGTGTCCTTCGTATTGGTGTTGGTTGTGGGTGTGGCCTGTCTGCCTAAATTTTTCTTGTGTGTTGAACAGTAAATGGGAAATAACGGCAGGGTTACGTTGCGAGCGAGGAAGTGAAGAAGGCTCGGTTCACACGCAATGCAGGACTGCGACTAAGAATCATTCAAACCAATCATTTCACAGCATCAGACCTCATTTGCATAGAAGTGAGAAAATCTGGAACTGTTGCTGAAATGGAGGCTTTGTGTCGTGTGTAAAGAAAACGAATGAGCAGCAGTGAGAGCAGCAGCGTGTCAGAACAGCATTTATCCTGCTCGGTTTACAGCGTTTAAAAAGCCATGAGAGACAGACACCGTGTGTGTGTGTGTGTGTGTGTGTGTGTGTGTGTGTGTGTGTGTGTGTGAGAGAGAGAGATGGTTCTCACATTCCCATCCCCCATAAGAAGCCAGGACATCAGGAGGTCACGTCTCGCATGCCTGCATTCTCCGTTCATAGCTGCAGCTCTTCCCGAGTTTATTTAAAGGCCATGAGGATAAAACACACAGCTGATAAACGCCGCTTTACACACTCCTCTGTCCTGTGCTGTAGGTGTGACAACAGGCCGATCTGTCACACACCAGGAGAGCGCAACAGCTGTGTGTGTGTGTGTGTGTTGTGAGCTTTGCCATCATTAAGTAACGCAGAAGACTCTCTCATGGCATAGAAGTTTATCTCATGGCAAGTTTCCCGAATGGCCACATCATTACCATATCACACTCCCGGAATTGTGTGTGCGTGCGCGCCAACATCACAAGAGTCGAAGCCATTGTGCAACATCCTCCCCTTGCATTCCTTTAGGCTTTCCCAGGAACAGTCACAGTGTTCTGAGGTGAAGTTTGACGTTCAGCTGCTCGTGAAGCGTAATACACAAGCTGAGACTCGTTTACTGGTCTTACTTTTCTTCTTTCTTGGATTCTCTCACAGGGTGACGAAAGAAAGACGAACTGAACAGACAACATGCTCCAACCGAAAAATACATTTTCACATTTTAGCGTGCTCACACACTTCTGGCAAATCAGTTTTGAAACCCCAGCGATCCTCCCAACACTAAATCAGCCGTGTCCACTCAGAGTCTGGAAACAAAACATCGTGTACCTGTGATATCTCTAAAATGTGTATTGTGAAATAACATTACGTTGTCCTATTGCCTTAGCCGTGGACCCTTTCACTACTTTAAACAGAATTGTTCTTTCTGTTTCTCTGATCCATTCTGGCTGTACAGTATTTATATTTAGTCAGAACATAACATAAGGGTAACGTGATGCTACCGCCACCGTGCCAGACAAGCAAACTAGAGAACCTTCTGGCAAACTCCAAAAGAGATTTCATGCAGCTCAGGCCAGATTTTAGTTTAATCATGTGCATAGACCTACAAATTCACTTTATAGCATTATAACAAACTATAAAACCAGAGCCATCGCAAAGTGTCCATAAATAATGGGACACAGATAATACTGTACATATGGAAATGTATGTGTGTGTGTGTCACACTATATTTTTTATATATATATATATATATATGTGTGTGTGTGTGTGTGTGTGTTAGTGTATTCTGGTGTTTTTGCAGCACTGTGTGTGTGTGGGAGGGGACACGTAGTGTTCAGTGACTCTATCAGAAAGTTGTGGTGTGTTTCTCTGCATGAGTGTACATAAGGGACGTTCAGGAAGCAGCTCCATGTGCTGGTGCTTATCATGGGAAAGCAGGACATCACATCAATAAGAACTGTGTGTGTGTGTGGGGGGGGTGGCTATCAGTCTAAGCTCTCTTCACAAGCCCTACTAATGCCACCATTAAAGTTTAATAAGGCTGGAAAAGGAGATTTATTAGGCTGCTTAAACCCGGCAGCACCTTTCTGATCTCGCCGTGTGTGTGTGTCTTTGCAGGTCATGGAGACCAAAGACATGCTGTATATCGTAACGGAGTACGCAAAAAACGGCGAGATGTTCGGTGAGTACAAAGTGACTGATCCACTCCTGTTTCAGGCTGATGAGTCAGACATGACGGGTTAGAGGAGAGGAAAAGAGCACCAGGTGGTGGTGGAACAGGTGTGGGGTTTTTAGGCTTTTATGTAACTAATACACACACACACACACACACAGGCTCACCTGGGATGACAGACTGTACTGCCATGAGAGAGAGATAGAAAGATTGATCTCTCACAGCCACTCAGAACTGATCCACACACTAATTGGAGCGATCGTGCGTTCCTTGACCTGAACCTCATCCTTCCTCCTCCTTTTCCTCTGCAGACTATCTGACATCTAACGGACGCATGAGCGAGGCCGAGGCAAGAATGAAGTTCTGGCAGATCCTCACAGCTGTCGACTACTGCCACCGCCACCACATCGTCCATCGAGACCTCAAGACCGAGAACCTGCTGCTGGACGCCAACATGAACATCAAACTCGCAGGTGAGGAGAGCCACGACCATAACACGACTACGTCAGATGGGAAGAACCCTCCAGGACACCATTTTAGCTAGATGTTGAGCTAGTTATCTAGTATGTCTCTATCAGTCATTTTTATTTACTGGTTGTCATGCAGGAATTGTTTAAAAATGGTTAGAAAGTCAATTGTAGGAAAAAGTAAATGCATGTGTAGGGATAAAACTAAAATCATACCTTAAATATAAAAAAAAAAAACAATTTCAAATGTGTTTTTAAAGGGCTGCTTGAAATAAAACTGTTCAAGTCTGGCACAAAAATATATCTTTAATCAAAAATTGTAGTTGCTTTTGTGTGTAAAGATTAAAGATATAGTAGCCTGATGATCAGTTAATTTCTCTCGCACCACACGGATGTAGCCGACGAATCAGTACGCATGGCACACCAGTGGAGCAGGATGGGAATGTTCCCGGTTCATCCAAAGGAAACAGAAACAGGGTCGGATATAAAACCGTATTACATCAGCCCAATAAGCTGTGCTCAAAGAAGAGGCTTATTTTTTGCATAAACACACCTCATTCAGTTTCGGCTTGTTTATATAACACACACACACACCCCAAGCTAGGAGTGAAGCGCAGCTGACAGAACCGTCATATGATCTCTCTCTCTCTCTATCTTGATCAGACTTTGGGTTTGGAAACTTCTACAATGCTGGAGAGCCTCTGTCCACGTGGTGTGGCAGCCCGCCGTACGCCGCACCCGAGGTCTTCGAGGGAAAAGAGTACGAAGGACCACAGCTGGACATTTGGGTACGTGTCCTATAGTCTCCTGCACTCTCTAGTGGAGAGGTGATTCTGGATAAATGATAGAACCGTGTACTAAATTGTGTGTGTGTGTGTATAGAGTCTGGGTGTCGTGCTGTACGTGTTGGTGTGTGGCTCGCTGCCATTCGATGGAGAAAGCCTGCCAGTGCTGAGACAGAGAGTGACGGAAGGACGCTTCAGAATACCCTTCTTCATGTCAGAAGGTAACAAATTACACGCTGGGCGTTGTGCGGGTACAGGAAAAAAACATCAACACTGTTCTCTTATTCTATTCTTCTTTAATAACAGCAGTGTTTTATTCCTCTGCACTTTACGCTATGCACAAGTTATGGATATGGCGATGATCTGCTACTATAGTAACCATAACGTTATCCGAGCGAGCACATTATTATAAACCTTCTGACCAATCAGAATCCAGAACAAACCAGGTATGCATTATGATACCATTTAAAAGCCCCGCCCCTCTCCCTGTCCCTCTGTCACAGACTGTGAGAATCTGATCCGGAAAATGCTGGTGGTGGACCCGGCCAAGCGGATCAGCATCGCTCAGATCAAGCAGCACCGCTGGATGTTGGCCGACCCCAGCGCGCCCCACCAGACGCTCTCGCACTCCCTCACCGACTACAACTCCAACCTGGGGGATTACAGCGAGCCCGTCCTGAGCATCATGCACACGCTGGGCATCGACCGCCAGAGGACTGTGGAGGTGAGAGACAATAAATCTGATGAACCGAGTTTCACTTTACTGAGAATTATGGCGTGTTACGGAGTGTTCTCTGTGAGTCATTGCTTTAGATTATGGCAGCTCTGGGGTCAGGGGTCAGGAGTAGAGCTTAATCAGCATCTCTGAGAGAGTCAACTTGTCAGTTTTGTCACGTCGGTGATGGTGGAACCCTGGTGTTTATCCTAGCCTTTAGCCAAGACTTTAAATACATTTCCCTTCTGGCAAATAGGCAATAAACTCAGCAGCGTCTTCTCTAAAGTCAAAATGTTAACAGAAATATACTGTATGATGGTGATGCAGGGACACCAGGTGATTGGAAATCATATATATATATATATATATATATTCTGTTTTTATTGCTCAGTAGAGTTGATTTGATATCCAACCAATCAGAACAGGGAGGTGTGTCTATTTTCCTGCCAATCGTGATGGCACTCATGCTTCTGTTCCTCCACTGTCCCTCTACAGTCTCTCCAGAGCAGCAGCTACAATCACTTCTCAGCCATCTACTATCTGCTGCTGGAGCGGGTTAAAGAGCACCGGAGCCAGCAGCTGACCCGGCAGTGCGGCAGCGCTTGGACCCAAAGGGGCAGGAGCATGTCTGACTCGCCGTCCAGCCCAGAGGTCAGTCTCTCCTCACAGTCCCTCTCACTTCCTCCTCCTGGTGTGACATTACATCCCTCCGGCTCACTCCGCTCTTCCTCCGCCCCCCTCTCGTCCTCAAGGTGATGGTGGAGTCATCCGACAGCTTCTGCCCAGCCTTGCCCATCGCCACGGCAATGAACACAGCGGTGCACTCACAGATGGAGTGGGACCAGGGAGGTCTGTTTCAGGTGAGGACTGTGTTCCTCTGTGCTCAGTACAGAGCTTTCATTCTCTCAGCCTGCTGTTAACACCCTCTCGTGTTCCCCCAGCGGGTGGTGTGTCCCGTGGAGGCCAGTCTCAGTGGGCTCCTCTGGAATCGCTCCATCTCTCCCAACAGTCTCCTGGAGACCACCATCAACGAAGAGGTGCGTCCCGGAGACCTGGAAGAGGAGGACGGAGTGCTACAAGTCCCACCCACGCTCTTCCCAAACACCGCTTCACGTAGACACACCCTTGCTGAAGTCTCCACCCGCCTCCATCTCTGCAACCCTCCCTGTGAGTAACACGAAACTGTCTCATCAAATAAATCTGTGTGGATTTGGATTTGCCTTCTGATAAACGATATGCGACCTCTCTTTCTCTCAGGCATCGTGATCAGTCCATCAGACGGAGCTTCATCAGACAGCTGTCTGAAGTCATCGTCCAATCCAGCTCCGCCCCTTTCCGCCGCCGCAGTAGGAGATCTCTCGGCACTGATGGTGTCCGGGTTTGGACCCGGGACATCGGGGCCAGTCGGAGCCCCTCTGGCTCTGTCCTCCAACCGAATCCTGCAGAACCAGGATGGTCTCCATGCAGCCAGCTTCCAGGAGGGACGCCGAGCCTCCGATACCTCCCTCACACAAGGTGTGTGTGTGTACTTACATTTCTTACTTTGTGTGTGTGTGTGTGTGTGTGTGTGTGTGTGTGTGTGTGTGTGAGAGAGAGAGAGAGAGAGTTAATGATCTTCTGAGGATGGGGTAATTACGCCCACCTGAAGGTTTTTATTGCAGTCTGAATACAGAGAAACATGAAATGATATAATTTATAATAATTTAATAATTTATTAATTTCTATAGCGCATTTTCCATAAAAATGAACCTCCTACTCATGAACACAGCACTTTAGCAAATGAGCTGAAGGTCTGTAATAATGCTGTGTGTGTGTGTGTGTGTGTGTGTGTGTGTGTGTGTGTGTGTGTGTGTGTGTGTGTGTGTGTGGTGAAACCGATGTTGTGTGCAGGACTGAAAGCCTTCCGTCAGCAGTTGAGGAAGAACTCTCGTACCAAAGGTCTCCTGGGCCTGAATAAGATCAAGGGCCTGGCGAGACAGGTGTGTCCTCCAGTCTCGTGCTCCAGGGGAAGCAGGGGGTCGTTAGGGCCGACCCTGTGCCCCCTGTCAGGCCTGCAGGGTGCCGGAGGACCTCGAGAGCGACGCAGCATGCTGGAGGAGGTGCTGCATCAGCAGAGGTGAGATGCTCCACTCGTACAGCCCTTAAGAGTTGCGGATTATTTTAAAAATAACAATTAAAAAACAGAATTTAAGATATTAAAGCCTACAAACATTTATTTCAAGGTTGTTTTTAAGAAAATATAAGATTGTGTCATTTAAAAATTCTCTCTAAACTGTTCACCATTCACAATCCAGCACATCCCTGCTATATCTAAAAAACCTCAATCACATAAAGTACATATTATTTAAAACTTCGGATTTTATCTTAAGAATTAGCTGCATGATGCATCAGTCCTGAAGTCTGTAAATTCTCTCCATTTTAAGATGTGAAATTATTAACTACGTTAACCTGAATGTTTCTTTCTAAACACAGACTGTTGAGTCTAAAGAATCAAAATGTGTTTTTAATTAAATTAAATACTTTAGGCATGAAAAGGTTTTAATAACCTTGCTGTGTTTTTTTTTTTTTAGAATGCTACAAATCCAGCACCAGTCCCAGCAGCAGAGTGCCGTGTTCTACCAGCTGCCTTCCTCTTCCTGTTCTTCCTCCTCTTCCTGTTCTTCCTCCTCTTCCTCTTCACCTCCCTCCAACAGCCTGTTTGCTCCAGCTGCTTTATTCTCCAGCCTTCCAGCCCAGGCTCCCCAGACCCAGCTGATTCCTGCATGCCATCAGAGCTCTGCTCCTCTTCAGCACCATGTGTGGCAGCAGAGTACGGACTCCTCCTCCTCGCACTCGTCCCTGTCCCCGGTGGTGTCCGCGGCTCACCTGCTGGAAGCCCGATTGCACATCAGCCAGCAGCCGCACCTCCAAGCACATCCTCATCCTCAGCCACAGAGCTACACCCAGGGACAGCTGTCGCTCTTACCCCAGCAGGTGGGCTGGAGCCTGGGGGTCAGTGGGGGCCCCGACACGCCCGAGCTCCAGGAGCAGCTCAACAGCTGTGTGATGGTCAAATAGTGATGGGGAAGTGTTTCCTGATCTGGAGTGGAGCAGCACTGACTCGCAGGATGAGAACACTTCATATCCGAAGTGTGTGTGAGAGAGAGCAGAAATTCAAAAGAAGACAAAGAAGCAATAATCAAACTTGACAGATGTCACACTCGTCCCCCATCCTGAGAAAGCAATAACACACACGCACAGAGGACAGATGTCTGTGTTTTAAAATAATCTCGTCACACTGGTAAATTTATTAATTCTTACAAATGATGTATGAACAATAGGACGGTCTTCCTCACATGGATGGATTTTATTATTATTACTTTTTTCCCCTTTGGTTGCTGTAACTTTTCCAGGGATTAAAGTATTCCGGCCCCAGGCCGGATTTCCGGCTCGTAGCAATTGCCCGTGGGTAAAAAAAAAAAA
>JAPEIY010000028.1:66442402-66456862 GCA_026122135.1 Cathorops aguadulce | reverse complement strand
CAACATTTATTGAAAAAAGATCAATGGAATCACTTTCAACATTCAAAGCATTTTATTAACGAACGAAACACTCAAGCGCAATAATTTCTACCACTGCTGTGCGTAAATGCGCACATTGCTCTTAATTAAAAGGCGCTCCTTCCGCCATGTATTGGGGAAACGCGGGCATTGCGGGGAAAAAGGGAAATGAATGAGATTTTCACTATAATTACAAGTTCGGCGGGCCGGATTAAAAAGCCTGACGGGCCGTAGTTTGCCCATGTCTGGTTTAAAGATTTAAAACACTTTTATTTTATTATAATGTGTGGTATAAAGGATTCTGTGCCAAAATACTATATTGTAAGATGTTTACTTGTGTTAATTTTTTCGAACAAAATAAAACAAATTTAAGAAAAAAAAACTTTTTCCGACCTACCGACCCTATTTTAGTATTTCATGTTACCTGAAACACACTTTTTTTTTTTGGCTTAAAGCAGTTCATTTTTAGTCCAGTCTTACACACACACACACACACACACACACACACACACACACACACACACACACACAGAGAAAACAAGATACTCTCATATTCTCTCGAAATAAATGTTTTAATGGTTGTATGCAGAATAGAAATAAAAATTAGCATAGTACAAAAACCTAAATACATCTAATTCCTTCAAAATCAACAGCAATATCAAGAAATATTGTGTGTGTGTGTGTGTGTGTGTGTGTGTGTGTGTGTGTGTGTTCCATAAAATTGACAATAGATAAAGTACAGAAGAAACAGTACAGAAGAATCTGATTGAAATCGTAAATAGTTCTGTAAATAGTGGCAGTATTAATCATCTCTGTTTTGTTAAACGTGTCTACATTAGTTGAATAATAATAAGAGGGAAAGTACAGTAAAATTTCTGAAGTTTCTGAAGTTATGTATTTTTTTAAATCACTCTGTAATGTAATTGTCCAGTTTCCTGAGCAGCTTTGATGCGACGTTCACCGCCTCTTCTGCATCTTGGGTTTTGAACTGATCGTTTGGGATGCGGGGTGACGGGTGGTGGTTTGGGTACTGGGTTTTCTTTGCATCAACACCAAGTGCCCTCAGCTGATTCACAACAGAGGGCAAATCATTAAGGTCGGTAGCATACTGTGATATCTTCTGGGCAAGGCCTGCGATGGTCGATGCAGTCCCAGGATGCTGTCCATTCCTCCGGAACTCTGTGGCTATTAGAGCCTTTTCCACGGCCTGATGCACTTTAAACAGACACCACTCCGGGCTCACGTTGTGTCCAAGGTCACTCTGAGCAGCAAGAAGGTCACACTGTGCTTGTCTGTACCAGCGTTTAGCTTCTTCTTTGTTTGGTCTTGGTGTTTCTCGGAAGTGTGACCAGAAATTATACTGCCCTCTGAAATTGTTACGATAGAATCGCTCCCGCCCCCGTTTGTGATTCCCAGCCTCGTAGTTCCATCTGTCATAGGAGTCTCTGAAGTCAGCCCGGTGTGATGGGTTTGGTTGTGTTGATGTGTTGTGTTTGGTCTTTCCTCGCTGCAGCTCTTCAATTCTGTTTTTCAAATATTTAAACGCCTCGCTGGCGAGCTCTGTGTTGTCCGGGTTCTTGTCTGGATGCCACCTTAAGTACAGGCGTCGAATGGCCTTTGATTTGTCCTCATCTGACATCTTCCATATCTGTTCCAAGCTCTGGTCAATCTCTGTTTTAACCTCCTCCAAAGTCTGTGGTAAAGGCCTCTTTGGGGACGGTAGAGACCGTGAAGGCTCGGACCGTGAAGGCTCGGACCGTGAAGGTTCAGACCGTGAAGGTTCAGACTGAGAGAGTACAGACAAAATGTCTACATCTGTGCAGTTAACATTTCCAGCTGGACCTAATCTTTTTTCTCTCTTAAACTGATAAAGGTCAAGGGAGCTAACGTCAATGATCTCTTCATTTCCAATCTGTATTCTATATCTTGAAGGGTTCTGCCTGGTCTGTCCCGAATGCTCATCCAGACACTCCACGACAATCGCAAAAACATACTCACTTTCCGATTCATCTTTACAAAACCCAACATACTCTCCTTTCTCAAAACTGTTGAGAGGGTCCATATCAAGGGAGTCATGCCATTCTTCTGGTATTGGAGTTCCAGGGCTTGGACGGAAACCGAGTCCCTCTTCAGCACTCACGGTGTTACGGACTCCATGTTGTTCCAAGGCCCTTTCAACATCCTCCATGTTTTCACATAATAAAAGATGTCCAAGTACTGGTAGGCTTAACGAATTAAAAATGTTTCCCAGAAGTGCATTTATTTCTTTGGTAAGATATATATTGACCTCATTCACCACTTTGTGTGCCATGTTATCGTTGTGCTTCAAATAGAACACACACTCGTCTTTCTGCTTTTCCACGTAAACCTGAGTTTCAGTCTCGGTACCTTCTAGCGGCTGCTGATTTAACGAGAGCTTGGTGTGTAAAACTTTGCAACAGACAATCTGAATTTTACCAAATATGCTTTCGCACATGTGTGCAGCTTCAGTCTGGGAAATGGCGCCCTTGCTTTGTTCTCTGATCAAACACATCAGACCGTGACGGAACTCGTAAGAGGACAGACGTTTCTGAAACCAGCCACTGAATTCGCATGACTTTCTGTAATCACAGTGTTCCACGTCTTCACCAACCAGGCTCACAGAAATGACTCGAGAGAGCAGTTTGGGACGGGTCCGTTCAGGAAGCAACTGCAACAGCTTTTGATGTTCATAGGGGTCTTCCTGAAAGTGGCACTGGTTTAGTTTCTCAAGTAGCTTCAGTTTTGTTTTCAGTGAATCCTCCAGTCTGTTGGCCTGAAAGAAGGTGTCGTTGAAGAACAGCGTGCTGGACTCATAGAGTTTTCCGTCTGTTGATGGAAGATATAGTGTGTTCTTCTGAAAGTGAGTTACTGTTCCCTCCTCTTTTATCAGACAGAAAAGCTGGTGCACAGCACGTTGAACAGTTCTCAGCTGGTTTGGGTGAAGTGTCGTCTTATCATAGCACTCTGTGCAGATTTCCTCAAGCACAGTACAGTATTGTGCGACAGTAGGTTTTTCTTCAACACCAATCTTCTTGAAGAATTCTGCGTACATTGCATGTTTTGGTTGTATGGTGTATAGGTATGGTCTAAACTCATTAGCATTAGGTAGCGTCAGGACGACCTGACGAACTTTCACAAGATCTGCGTCATTTTCAACAAGAACAAGAGGGTCGTCAGCCAACAAAGACGGATTAAAAGGCACAGACTGTAGGTACGCGTAGGAGGTCTTGAACACTGCAGCTCTCGTCTTGACCAGTTGGTCTGTTCTGCACTGAGATCGACAGATATTTTTTAGGTTCTGCATGACCTGCTCTGAGGGTGGCTCATCCAGTGCTCCAGCCTTCTTTAGGGTCTCTAAGTGTCCTTGAGTGAAGTTCTTTGAGGGCAGTATTGGCATGGCAGTCCATATGAGAGTCTGATGTTCAGGCTGCTTTTCAAGCAGTGATCCTTTGATGGCAACCAGATCCCTTTCCTGGGCACATGCTTTGTGATAATTACAAAGCTCTGGCTCGATCTGCACAGCCAGGATAAATTTTATGGTTGCAATTCTTTGCATTATTTTAGGTTCTTCTTTAGCACCCAAATCAAGCGCTGTCTGAAGCAGTGTTTCAGATCTGCCTTTAAGAACCTGCAGTTTAGTGTTACTTCTAGCATCTGATTCAATCTGACGAGCAAATTCAATCACCTCCTCTTCAGATACTTCATGCTTTAGTCCCAGGTCATGTAGAAGAGATTTGGCTTGCCAAGTGTATTTAAATTTTTCCAGAAAAGACTCTGGGACAAACTTCTCCTTTGGAAGCATAACTCTGTAAAGCTCTACAGCATCATCGAAGAAGTACGAGGCCACCTGAAGACAGCCGTTGATGTCCTGAATAAATCTGACATCTCTCAAGGCGGAGGCAATGTTGTTCCAATCTTCTTGACAACCACCCCTTTGTCTCAGTTCCACCAGCAGCCTCATTAAATCAAGAAGCTGAGTCTGTTTAAGCGTGTGTACAGAAGGCATCACAAATCTTACACAGTATTCCAAGTCATTCAAAATTTTAATGTCCAGACATTTAGACAGTGTTTCATTTAAATGGTTGTCTTTGAGAAAAATGCAATTGCTGTCATCAAACATGTACAGGTCTGGAAATACTTCGTGGAATTCAGATTTCAGGATGAAGACGTTCCTGGGAAAATCGATCCTTTGCCGCGTTCCACATATTGTCTCAAACAACGGTAGAGACTTGAACATTGTCTGACACTCGCTTTTGTTTTTAGCTTCGCTGATGCCAGATTGTAGGAATTGTTGAAGCTCATCACTTTCTTTGCCCGAAAGCTTCTCAAACTGTGAATGCGGAATTGTGATCAACTGCTTCAGAACGGCACTGCAGTCCTTGATATTTAACAGCTCCGGTCGTACATATGTGTACAAAAATTCATATTTGTACAAAAATTCACCAAGGTTTAGGAAGAAAAAGCGGTCTAATGCCATAGTTCCAAGTTTAGTGAGAATGGGAGAAATGCCCTCTTTGGGATCGTCAACAATACTATGTAGATTTCCAATTTTCTGGAGAAAACTTGTTTCAGTTTGACCTGAATAAATGACAGGCACGATGGGACTGCCAGAGAAGTGTTTCTTTATTTCACCAAAGACCGGATTTTCTTCTTTACCTTGGAAATCTTTCACTTCATCCCAAAAAAACATCCACAGTTTCTTCAGCCATTCTTTTGTTTCTTTTCCTGCTGTATAAAGTTCATTCCTTTCATGAAGCAGTGAGTGTTGGAGCTGTCGTTGAAGAACTGGCTTTATGAACTTTGCTGCCACTGGGATGGTTAATTTCTCAATGTATTTTCCTTTTAGCAGAATTGAGTTGTCACAAACGCGATGATCTGCAAATTCTGATTTGTGATCCTGAAAAATGTCTGCAAATCCTGAGATTAGCTTTGGAGAAGCAGAGCTGAACTTCCTCAGCATCTGATCTTGGGTGAGTAGGAGGGGTAGCCCATTAAGGTCAACTGAGCTGGACTTTTTTTGATCAGCAGAGCTATATGCTTTATCATTACTCAGGCAAAATTTCAAGAGATTTGAACAGCTGTTTGAATCTTTGAGCAAAGTCTGGTTGATGGGTAACGGTAAATCATCATGAGTTTGTGAGACATCGTTCATTCTTTTCTTCTTCAAATATCTGATCACTGATAAAGGACTGACTTCAGCCACTTCCACACCTGCAGTCTTAAAACTCTGCATGATGTTTTCGATTCTCCATGAAGATGGTACCAAGTTCATTCCAGTGCGCTCTAAATCTTGAAGAATGGGATCGTGGCTGTCACTTGTAAAATGAGGTGAATCTGTTGAATCTGGCTTTGAAACACTTAACCAGTTAAATGTGTACTTTGGACCATGGATATGTGATGAGTCATCAGGAACATGTTTAAGAGTTGGTATCACAGGAAGGTTTCGTTGATTGATTGACCGGTACACTTCATTGATCATATCATGCCAAACTTGGGCAACATGTTTTGATGCAACTGGAAAGTACTTCAAGCCAAAGTTCAGGTGTGATTTGAGATGTTTTAACATTTTTGGTTGACCCTTTTTATAGCTTGTGCAGATATGTATTAGGAGGTCAGCATACAGAGGTGCAATGGTCTTCAGTTGCAGTAACTGATTCCATTTGGTCTTTAAACTCTCACCATCTTCTTTCCACAAATCCCTTCTGGAATGATCCACTTCAAAGTTTCCATTCACATGGACAGGAAGACCAGTTTCTCCTGGTAATGGCAGGGAACAAAAAGCTCTTCCATGAAATTCTTTTTCTTGAGGTTTTGTGCCTACACAAGCTGCCAGGCCTGCCTGAGGTACTTTCACATGCGATTTATCCTTTTCTTCTTCTTGGTTTTGCAGAAAGGATCCATATTGCTCTGCAATAATCCAAAGGCTTTGTTTTTTCCCTGCTGCAATCTCAACTTTATAGATCGCGCGGTCTGGAGTTTCCGTCCCAGATTCGATGGAATTGCGAACATGGTTATAAAACTCTTCCTTTTGCTCCATTGTACTCTCAGTAACTTTTTTCTCAATTAGGAAATTTCTGACTTCATTTCCATCCTTGTTGATTTCATGGAAGTGTATTTTTGTGATGTACTTCAAAAAGAGAATCAGTTCTTCTGGATCTGTTTTTAAAGCCTCGAAAAGGTCGTTCATTTCATAATCTTTAACTGCATTTATAGATATTTCTGATTCGGCTGCCATTTCTTCTGTCCTGAGTGGAAGTCTGAACATTGTTCCAGAATTTAGAGGAAATTTTTCAGGAAGAAATGTATGGTAAACGTCCTCAAAAGACTTTATGAAACGTTCATTGATTGAAAACATGCAGCCAGGTGACATCTTTGTTCCAGTTTCCACATATTTCAGGTTTGGATCAGATATGCAGAGATATTCATCGCCAGTTAATATCGATGGGCAGTCAGTCAAATGGTAAACAGAATTAAAGCCAAGACCATATTTCCCAGTTCTACCCAAAGTGCCATGTTTTCCTCCTTCTCCTAATTGCTGAATACCTTTCAGGTCTTCATCTGAGAATTTCTTGTTGTTGTACACACAAAGTGCTGGGCCTTGAAGCAACTTCCATTTTTCACCGAACGTTTTCTTGGTTCCATGCTTTCGTTTGTCCCATATGAAATGGATTTCTGTTGCCTCTGCATCATCAGCGTTCTGAATGAGTTCCTTCAGGATATCTTTCTTGGCTGGATATGCTTCGATTATATTTTTTATCCGAACGGTGAGTTTCTCATGTTGTCCAAACTCCTTAGAAAAGGGTGAAAACTCACTAACTAGATTCTCATGCATTGTATGGTGTTTTGTTGTTTCTACACCAAATTTGAGTGCGACTGGTCGAGGTATTTGTTCATGGCAGAGAGTTACTCCAGCTTTCACTGGCATCCAAGGAGTGTCATTAAATTTCAGCTTGCTTGATTTCACCAACACACCTCTTTCATCAGGCATTAGACAGTCTTCAACAGCTCCATCTTCAGCACTATACAGCCCTTTTCTAATTATGTCAAGACAGACATCAAGATCGGTCTTTGAGAGTGGTCTTGAAAAAGTACTGATTTCTTCAAGGACAGAAATAAATTGCTTTGCTGTAAACTGTCTTTTGATGCCAACGCAGTTCCAGAGCTTCTCATACTTGCAAAGGATGGTGGGAAGAAAGTAGAGGTATGGCTTTTCCTCGAATTCACCACTCATGGCCACTGACTGCACATTTACAAAGTGGTCTTCAATCAGAACAAATGGGATTGATTGTGCATGCTCAATAATAGCAGTGGGCTCGCCATCATCCAACAAATGTCTGTTGAGATAGTCATAACAGCTTTTGGCAATGTCAAGGATTACAGAATTTTCAAATGATTTGACACGATGGTGTGCTAATTTGAGTTGTTTGAGTACTGTCTCAATTGGTGGGTTCTTCATCACCCCCAGTTTTGTGAGAACTGGGTCATCTGGCATTAGGCGTAGTTTTACCAGATCGACAGTGAATTCTGTCATGTTTACCAAGTGGTAGTATTGGTCATCATAGATTTCAGCCGGCTTTTTAAGTGTGGTCATCACTTCATTGTGCTGATTGATACCCTGAGCAGGAAGAAATGAGATCTTTTTTAGGGTTTCCCAGTGCAAAGAATCAACATGTAAGGACTTTTTCATTGAGTCAAAGAGACACTGAAGACATCTGTATGCCTTATTTTTGTCTTTTGTCCAAACGTTGGAGATTGTTTTTGCTCTCTCTATGACTTCCTCTAATGTGAGTACATCAGTCAACATTCCCAAACTTGACAGTCGATGAATCCTTTCTGGAGAGAAGTAGTCATTTTTGGTCCCATCGAGAAAGCGTCCCTCCTTTGGCTCATACAGACATGCTACTTTCCCCTGAGGGTTCACCAGTTTGTTGGGGAATTGAAGTTTTCCTACTTTCTGCGTTGGAATGCATGCATGACTTCTCAGCAAGCTGTCAACCACACTATCATTCAAGTCTATGGCCTTCAGTATTAGAGCATTCCTGCAATACGCATCCATTTTGTTCAAGTTCTTGAAAACTACTTGATAAAATTCAGACCAGCCAAAGGTTCTCTCTTTTACCATGTCGCCAAATCCACACTGAATTAAATTCTTTCTTGCCCAGGCTGGCAAAGGGACAGCACAATAGCTTGGTTCTGAATATTTCAAGAACACCTCCATGAAAAGTTTTCCCACTGCCTCATTTTCTTGGATACTTGGATCGAGAAATCTTGCATTTTCAAAGGAGCACCAGGTATTTCCGTTACTCAAAAGCTCCAGGGATCTGACATCCGAGCTCTGTACGATGGCTGAGTAAAAAGCACGAACCAAAGGTTGAAATCCTTTGTTTACTTTTTCAATATCAGGCCAAAATGTGTAGTATTCATAGTTTTGAAGACTCCCACTTTGAGATATTTTCTTCAGCTCAAGCAGTGTGGTGATGTAGGCTGTAGCAACTGCATCTTGGAGCAATGCTTTGTTCCACTCCAGTTTTGGACCAGTTTCCCATAGAGCCTTCCTGTTTGATGTGACTGCGAAAGATCCATTAATATGAACTGGGAGGCCTGTATCAATTGGAAGAGGAAGGAAACAAAAAGCCTGGCCTTCTGCACACCTTTCACCCGGGGACCACGTTTCCTCCGATTCTATTTGGAGAGGGACGGCAACCCCTCCAATTGGCAAGGAAAATTTGCATTGATTCGGTTCTCTCTGAAACATTCTCAGTGAATCTTTTGTCCCAAAACATGAATAAAGGAGCCAATATTTGGTGCAAGTTCTCTTGGCACACTTACAAACCATTTCCACAATGTTTGCAGCAAAACAATCAACAATCTCATGGCAGTTTGGGTCGAGGTTTTTCAGAGCGTCCCTGATGTCCTGCAGATGCCTTTCATTTGAAATTTTAATTGAACATATTTCCTCTTTGGAGATTTTCAGGACTGTCTCAATTGGTTCCTGTTCGAAGATTTGCAGAGACAGTGACTTTATGTGCTTAAGAAATAACAGAGGAGTTTGAGAATCATCTGCGAAGTATTGCTGAAAGGCATGAATGTGCTCTTTGTCGTACACCTTGGTGCTAATTTCGGACTTGTGGGCCTCCTCTGCCGTGCGGAATGGCAGTTTAATTAGAGTACCGTTGTAATATTTCTGTTCATTGTTTGACAGATCACAACCAAAAATCCCCTGATGAGATTTGAACTGTCCAGGAAACCTCCTAAACAGTCTCTCGTGGAACAAGTCAAGTTTAATTCCAGGCTCTGCTTTACTTCGGATGTGCTTTTCCAAGTGTGTTACATTTGGGTCAAGAATTAGAAGATTTTTTCCGCTCAAAATAGACGGAATATCTGTCAAGTGGTAAACAGCATTGAAGCCGAGTCCAAATTTCCCAATTTTCTCAAATTTGTTTTCTTTCGATGCAGCGCCAACTCTAACGATGTTTTTCCAATCTTCCTCTGAGAAGAGCTCATTGTTGAAAGCCCAAAGACAGGGACCGTTACATAGAGCCATCCCATCATCGATAAGCCCTTCAGAAGGGTGCGTTCTGAAGTCCAGCATGAATCCACAGGTTCTCGCACCAGCATCTTCAGCATTCTGGATGAGTTCTTTAAAAATGTCACGCTCATCATCATACTCTTTGAGTATGTTTTTGATTCTCTGAGTGATCGGCTCTGTTTGACCACACTGCTCAATTCCCTCATACGTTTCCTTGTCTCCAATTGACTGTGGTTTCAAAATACGCGTACTTAGAAAGGGAATTTTCAGCCACCTTGCAGTGACCGGTAGCACCTCCTCATGGATGACATAGAACTCCTCGTTATCTTGCTTTAGGTCATCCAACCCGTCAGCACTGATATCACAAAAAACGGTATTTTTCAAAGACTGTAATGTGAAGTTTTGGTTTTGTGCCGTGACTGGTACAGGCGTACTGTCCTTTAAAGACTTTTCATTTTTTCGCATCCAGTCAAGGATGGCTGTTGACAATTTAAGTTCACAGGGTTTTCCATAAGGTGGCGTCCGGTCATCAATTTCTACTTTAATGTCAGTGAGTATGGCTTCTATTTCATCATCAGCAAGTGTTTCCCTTACACCGCACTCTCTTAGCAGGTCATCATATTGTAAAAATTCGTCAGGCACTTTCTTGATGTAAAGGCTAAGATCCAGTTCAGCTGGATAGGTGAGCACGACGTCCCGAGGTGACACAAACTCCGTCTGCCTCCAGAGCCAAGGAATGCTTTCAGTGTTCATCTCCTGTCTGAAACGCTCGATATTGTCTTGCATGAATGTGTAGATGCTGTGCAGCTGGTTTTTGAACTCATAATCGGAATCTGGGCCGGCCATGTTTAAAGCTAATGATCTCAGTACAGACAGATTCTCCAAGACCTTTTCGACTGGAGGAGGATTATACAGGTCAAGTTTTTCACAGATACTCTCATTTAGGTCTGAAGCGATTGGCATGACATGTCTCACAATGGTAGAATATTTCGAAGCCGTTATTTCAGTCGGCTTGTAGAGACACTTCCTCTGGCTGTTTGTAATTGAATTTGGACGTTCACAAGGAACCCACTGCAACCCAAGGAGCTCTTGTCTGTCCTCCTCAGAGAATTTTGAGAGCAAGTCATTTCTATTCAACACCCGAACAAGAACTTCAGCCTTTTTAAAAGCTCTGTTTCGTGAGTGGATGTAGAGCCTTTGAATTTGTGAGGCAACATGAAGTACATTTGCTGGGGATAATTCTTCTTCTTTTGTCTGTAGACCAAGTTGTTTCAAGCTGTCGAGCATCTTCGCTGACCTATAAACGTGTGGTGGGAAGAAATCATCCTCAAAAAGATCAAGGAAGGGTTTTTTTGTGGGATCAAAAATGCTGGATGGTCTTTTGCGTTCACCTCGCTCTGTGAGAATGAAACTGAGATTCTTGCTTTTCCTGAGTAATTCTTCACTTTGGGAGAAGAGGAGATGCCCATGATTCAGTATCCAAGACATTATTTTTTGTTCATTCTCTTTGGTGAAACGCATGGCATCAATGCAGTCTACCAAGTGCGCGGCTAACTGAGCAGCATCCAGCAGCTCAACCTTTAGGAGAGTCAAAAGTCTGCGGTCGGTTTCATTTGCACACTGGACTATGGTGTCAGGCACCGGTAAATCATTGGGAACATCTGGGTTGGACTTTAAAATAACTGCTCGTTTTGACTCAGTGGCGACATATTTTCCAGACATCAATCTGAAAACGGGCAGAGCTGACAGCAAGCCTCGCTCCACCTCAGAGAGACAATCCAACGAAGAGACATAGGCTTTAAACTCTTCCTTTTCATGGATTGAAGAAGAAGCGATGCCACTGACAACCTTGTCTACGTCCAAGTTCAGAAGAATTCGCAGGACGTTCCTCGGGGATGGCGTTAGGACATAACTTTCCATGTCGTGATGTTTCAGACACTCATCTTTCTTAATGACAGTACCTCCAACTGCCTTTATCACTTTCTGAATTTGATCTGACAAGGTGGAGTCTCTGCTGCTCTGGAAGATCAGGGTGGGTTTCCCCTCCAGTCTTGCTAACGTGACGGTACTGCCTGCTTGGTGAAGTGGTTCCAGAGGTATTAAAGGCATGCCAATAAAATCCCTTAGCTCTGTCCAGTGAGTGTTCAGAAACTTCCAGAAATCTTTCAGCCATGTTTTTGGTGGATGATCATCTTTAGCAGAATTCCACATCACGTGACCTTTTGTCTCTCTCCACTCTCGGGGTAAATAGTTCTTGGCAAATGCAGCAACGTTGTTTTCATCCAAATTAATCAGCTGATAGAGTTTTGAATCTATAATTAAGCAGAGCAGATATAAAACTGTCAGTGTCATTGTATTTGCATTTTTACAAATCCTTAAATAGTATTTGTTTCTGCTTAAGGCTCTCAGTTCATTTTAAGCAACAAAACTACTTTATTTTTCGTACAAAATTTATTGAACAGTACAAGCTAAAAAAAGATAAACAGTTTCTGCATTAGTCTCGTAACATTCCCATTTTTTTTCTTGTTTCAGTCAGGCACCACGCTTTTGGATAATCAGACACAAGGTACACCACCACTCTTGCCAGAGCATTTAGGGGTCGGGTGCCTTGCTCAAGGGCACTTCAACCAGTCCTGCTGGTCCAGGGAATCAAACCAATGACCTTTTGGTCTCAAAGCTGCTTCTCTAACCATTAGGCCATGGCGTCCCTAATCGTCCCATTTGGTCTTGTGCGTATGGTATCAGGCTTGTGCTACTCGAGTCCAGGACTCTGACTCAAGTCCGATTCGTGCCCTAATTTTAAGGACTTGTGACTTGAGTTGGACTTGAGTACTGAGGACTCGGACTCAGATTCGTGCATTAACTGCATTTGGACTTGTAAATTGGAGACGAGGACTCTGATTTTTTCCTTTTTTTTTGTAACATGCCATAATAATTTGGTGTAAGATATTTATATCTACATTAATTTTATATTAATTTTGTGCAAGAAAATGTTTATACGTCAAGTTCAAGAACAAACTAACGTTAATGGTGCTAAAATGCCTGGAGAGACACGCCTAGGATCGTCCGCTTTGCTTCTACAGACTTCTCATGCAGTGGGAAAAATGCACTGCTGTGTGTTCCATATGTAGAAGAACTATCGAGGAGACGACGGGGACGACCTCGAACTTCAATCGTCATTTGGTAAGACTCCACCCAGAGAACGAAGTGACACGCTATGTTCATTGCTCTGTTAATAGTGGGTGGGGCTTGTTGAGTGATGAACTAGCTAGTGTTAACCCCCTCTCATGTTATTTGCACTGTTGATGGTGGGCGGAGCTTGCTGAGTGATGAACGAGCTTTTTATCTGTAGCCTGTTAACTAAAATGGGGCAGTCGAGCAGGAACATTAGTCCAACACAGTAACAGAGATGCTTTCACATAGAGACAGCAACAGCCACCATCACATGGTACCGCTGGAGTTTTGTTCTCGGACTTGAAGAAGAAGAAATCTTTACTCGTCACATGCACCCTGAAATTCATCCTCTGCATTTAACCCATCTGAAGCAATGAACACACGCCCATACTCAGAGCAGTGGGCAGCCATAACAGAGCGCCCAGGGAGCAGTCAGGGGTTCTGTACCTCGCTCAAGGGCACTTCAGCCCAAGACCACCCCACGTCAACCTAACTGCATGTCTTTGGATTGTTGGGGAAACCGGAGCACCCAGAGGAAACCCACGCAGACACGTCGGAGAACATGCAAACTCCACACAGAAAGGCCCTCGCCACCCACGGGGTTTGAACCCGGAACCTTCTTGCTGTGAGGCGACTGTGCTAACCACTACACCACCGTGCCACCAATAAATAGTGTCCTCGACTCAAAATTTTCTTTAATGACTTGGACACTGGGGACTCGAGACTGGACTCGGACTTGAGGTTTAGTGACTTGTCTATAACACTGGTAACAGCAGTGAAAGAAACCGCCCAAAAATTGATCCTATTTAGAAAAGTGAACCATGGGAAGACCTGGCGACTTGTCCAGGGTGTACCCTGCCTCTCGCCCGTAGTCAGCTGGGATAGGCTCCAGCTTGCCTGCGACCCTATAGAAGGATTAAGCAGCTAGAGATGATGATGAGATGAACCATGGGAAGACGGTGTACTGAAGGAACAAATTAAAAAGTTATATGAATGTAATAACCACCAATAAATGAGAAAACTTCAAAAGGAAATCAAGAAAAGGAGAACATTCCTAAAAAATGAGTACTAGCTTGGCCTAATGGGGGAAGGCCATGGCCTAATGGTTAGAGACGCAGCTTTGGGATCAAAAGGTCACCGGTTCAATTTCCTGGACCAGCGAAAGTGGCTGAAGTGCCCTTTTGAAAAGCGTATAACCCCTAGGCTGCTCTGGGTATGTTATATGTCACTCTGGATCAGAGTGTGTGCTAAATGTCTGTAATGTAATGAACTATAACTTGCTGTGAATGTTAATAGCTCGTGCCCTTGCAAGAGCTGTTGAAAAGTAATTCAGTGTCGCTAAAAAATATCACGTCTTCAAAACATGCAATATCAAATGAGATATTGAAAATCATTATGCTTGATGAAAAATTCCAATTCCACCTGAACTTGAGAATCCTGATAAGTTCCCTTCTTTAAATGACAAACCTGTCCATGTTCATGAGGAAACACCTGTTGAGGAGGAAGTTATAAATGTCCTACGCTCCTTCAAAAATAACATGAGCAGTGGAGCAAATGTAAAAACTGAAGGCTTGAAATACAATGACAGTAAAAACCTAGTGCGTCTCATGTCCTCTCACGTTGATATGGACATTAGTACAACCCCGATTCCAAAAAAGTTGGGACAAAGTACAAATTGTAAATAAAAACGGAATGCAATAATTTACAAATCTCAAAAA
>JAPEIY010000028.1:65884062-65894112 GCA_026122135.1 Cathorops aguadulce | reverse complement strand
TGAGCTCCTGGTGCCACCATTAAACTTTTGAATTTTGTCAAAATATTTCACCCAGTGTGTTTTCTTACCAAAAGGAATATAAAAACAAAAATGCATCATGATCATTTTTAGGGGGCAACTGATGCACCCTAGTGTACCTCGCCTTTCGCCCATAGTCAGCTGGGATTGGCTCCGGCTTGCCTGCGACCCTGTAGAACAGGATAAAGCGGCTACAGATAATGAGATGAGATGAGAAATATAAAAAAATTAAAATAAATACAATTTTATTTTAATTTTAGACATCATAGTTAGAGACAATGAAATTTCTGTGGATAAAATTAAAAGCGAGTGCTTGTGTTTCGACTCTGGATTTCCCCACACAGATTGTGACACAACTTTTGGACTAAAGTCATCAACTGTGAATAAATGTTGCCGGATTTCAGCTGTTTCATGACCCTAAATCTCATTCCATTTTTCCAGTAAGACGTTGGGAGGATGATGCATGGGGAAGTATTTAATCTCCATGAGCTTCAGTGACGTTTTTCACATGAACACACCAGCAGATTAGCGAAGGTTTAATCGTTATCAACCTGAGACCCTTCAGAGCTTTTATAAACCTGTTCCTGTGAGCCCCATAATCCCACATCCCCTTTTTATCCGTGAAATAAGTGTGAGATATAAAACTGGAAATTGAACGCCATGACCTCTGGATCTGAGCATGTATCGCTCCACGCCCACACCTCGGAGAGAGGGGGATTCTGGGAAGGCAGCGGGGCTGAACAGCGCAGAGCAGGAACAAACATGGCCTGTGCTGCTGTGATGGAGAGTTCCTCCTACGCCTGCTGCAGAGGTGGAGTGTGGTATGCGACTCTCCCAGCAGCTCAGGAGCCTGACAGGCGCTCACACACACACACACACACACACACACACACACACACACACACACACACACACACACACACACATCGTCCTCCACTATGACTTGTCGCATTCAAATCCAGCTGCGTTTTCATCTCATATGCATATAAAGTGAGATACGGGTGATTGATACGAACAAAATATCAAATCACAATATATTCGGCGATGCTTAGGTTTACTGATAAACACCCAGCACAAGAACAGTGCAGCATTTTCAGAGTTTAAATTTTTTAATCATCGTGATAAAACTTTTCTTACTAGCAAATCATCATTAACATTTCCCGAATTTTCTGAACAAACGACACCAAGTTGAACGATCCTCGACCACCCTGCGTACCTTTATTCCACATTTATCCTTTCTGTTATTGTAACATTTGAACATTTTATCGTTCTTCAGTAACGTACATGTAACATCAACCCACACGCAGACCAAACCCCTCAAAGACATGCCTACTGTCTGTTCTCTCAGTGGTTTTATTTTCTCCGTGGAATTTACCATCATGCTTGTGGATCCATCCATCCATTATCTGTAGCCGCTTTATCCTTTTCTACAGGGTCGCAGGCGAGTCGGATCCTATCCCAGCTGACGACGGGTGAGAGGCGGGGTACACCCTGGACAAGTCGCCAGGTCATCACAGGGCCCTGCCGAGAAACTAGTTCAGTGAATTCAGAGAAATGAGTCCTGTGTTAGTGCAGCGTATCAAAGCAATGAGAGCAGTGTATTTACTGAATGTGAGGACTTCTTCATCCAGCAAAATTTCTAGTCTGTAGTTGCAACATCAGTTTTAAAAATAAGTGGAGATGAGGAATTTTTCTCATGCCCCTATTTGTAAATCACCCTTGAGTTGACTTCTAGTTTGGGAATTCCTGCTTTTGGAAAACGTTCATCCTCATGTCCATGACTCATATTTTAATTCCATTTCGCCACATTTGGGTGCGATCAGGACTCGACAGAAGATTGGAGTCTGTGTGAAGTGACCACTGAAACCATGAGCCGATGAAATAAATCAGTGTTTTATATTACTGCTCAGTTTATAATGTTTAATCAGGTCTGGGTGAATTATTTTGTTAATGATAGCGTAGCGGCGCTCCATACTTAAGAGAATCTGGTAAAAACACCGACCTGATTTTCGATGGCTTTTGTGACTGTACATACGAATGATATCCGAGTCCCACCGCAGGGAACCCGATCATAAACGCAAGGCAACATACGGTATCTCATAAACACCTGACCACCAGACAATGAAATCGGTATCTTTATTTCCATAAGATAGATGAGTTTTTATCCAGCACTTGTATTTAATTTTCTTTTTAAAAAATAACGTGGGATTATTTACGAACACCTTTTACAGAAAATATTCATGACAGTTTCATATAAAATGAGTTAAAACAGTTTTATGAGTCGACTCGCTGGTTGGACAGGTGACAGTTTGTGTTGTGTAAGGGCTGATGGACGGATGTAATCACAGGAAGAGTTTTACTGAAAACACGTGAGAAAACAGATCCAAAACGGAGACAAAACCAGGCAGTGGTGGAGTGAGACCCAGACAGGATGTCAGAGGGATACAATACTCACAGTCCAAACACACAAACAGGGGGAAAACCAGAGAAGTGACACAAAATACAAGGCTTTCACAAAGTCTGTGTGTTACTGAGAGTCCTTATATAAATGTCTGTGCTGTGATTGAGCTCTAATCAGGAACAGGTGCATGGTTATTAGTCCTAATGGTTGTGAGAGATGAAACCAGACAGCTGTATGGAGTGTGATATTGGATGGTGACTCTACAGTAGTGGTGTAAAGTGAAAGCACTGGTTCACTGCTGTCCCCCAGGCACCCAGCAGAGTCGCACCGTAATAAATGTGCTGGTGTTGTTTCTGGCGCATGGCATGCGGCATCAATGAAAACAATAAATCTGTATCGTAACTGCGATGCGTCTCTCATTATTGGTCTCACTGTCAAGACAGTGCA
This sequence comes from Cathorops aguadulce, assembly GCA_026122135.1. Taxonomy (NCBI): domain Eukaryota; kingdom Metazoa; phylum Chordata; class Actinopteri; order Siluriformes; family Ariidae; genus Cathorops; species Cathorops aguadulce. The sequence goes on along the minus strand of JAPEIY010000028.1, from coordinate 65,891,246 downwards.
GTGATTTGTATTGTGTTTATTTGTTTTCTGTGTGTTTTCTGTGTTTTTCTTTTACACTTTGTCCACCCAGAGTAAGATCAGATGAGTGAAGTGTTAACTGACATTATGGATGACTTCACACTCACCACACTATCAGAGTTTCAATCATTCTTTCCCTCCATTGTGTTCCACTCCGTTGCTCACCGCCTCCTCACTTGTGTTTTTCTGTTTCTCTTGTCGTCTCTTGGCTCAGGTCATGGCAGCGACTTTGCCCAGGACTCTTGGCGAGTTGCAACTCTACCGTATCCTGCAGCGGGCCAACCTGCTGTGCTACTACGACGCGTTCATCCAGCAGGGCGGCGATGACGTGCAGCAGCTGTGCGAGGCCGCTGAAGATGAGTTCCTGGAGATCATGGCGCTGGTAGGGATGGCCAGCAAACCGCTACACGTGCGACGCCTCCAGAAAGCTCTGCGTGACTGGGTCACCAACCCGGCGCTGTTTAACCAGCCACTCGCTTCACTTCCTGTCTGCAGCATCCCTGTGTATAAACTTCCTGACGGTCCTGTGCTTCCTGTCAAAGTTCCCAAAACAGACCCACCAAAAACCGAAGCAGGCAGCGGGAGTTCCTCAGCTACCGCCTCGCCTCTGCAGAGCAGCAACGAGCCACGTTTCTGGCCGGAGCGCAGTCTCTCGCCTGCTGAGCTTGGCTCACCCTCATCCCCGCTGCCTCGCGACACCCTCGAGGCGCTGGACATTGCTGCCGTTCAGGCTGTCAGTGAGTGTGTCGACAGGATGGCACGTGCGTTGCCCAAAAGTGACCCGGCAGACCTGAGAGAGCAGCTCAAAGCCAACAAGAAGCTCGCCAAAATGATCGGTCACATCTTTGACATGAGTGACGATGACCCGCGCCGAGAGGAGGAGATCCGCAAATACAGCGCCATCTACGGACGCTTCGACTCCAAGAGGAAGGACGGCAAACATCTCACACTCCACGAGGTTGGTATGATGCTTTATGCCACAGCGCTGTTGAGTTCCAGATTCTGATTGGTCACAAGGTGGTGATTAAATTTCCCCTCGCAGTGGTTCTGACAGTAGCGCAATGTGCTGGTTCTAATAGATTGTCGTTTCTATAGGAGCAGTGGACTCGTAAACAGATTAAAACATTTCTGTAATTGTTGAAGTTTTCTTGAAGTCAAGCGACATTTACATCACATTTATGGAAGGAGTCTCCAGTGTCAGAGGTGAAACCGTAACTTTACGTTCGATGTGACAAGCTGCACGTAAATGTAACTCGCAAAAATATTACACTTACATTCTTTAATAAATGAAAATAATTGTTATGGTGTAAGAGGAATAAAACAGTTGAGGACGTCCTGTTCTAGGAAAATAATCAACTTCGTCATTCTGGACTCCGCCTCATCATGTCGCACTGTTGTTGATTATTTTACCATAACAACACAGCACACTGATTTATTCCTTCCTTATGTTTTACAGCAAACAGCCTGATTCTATATTAACTACAAAATGAAAAATATACAAACTGAATGACCTCCTTAGGCCACGCCCACAAAGAGTGTGATACCTGAGTGTGACTGAGCTGCGAGGCTGTTTCTGCCTCCGTGACTGTGTGCTGGTGTGTTTATAGAGTCAGCAAGTCTGAACATCTCCACACGCGTCACGACTCCGCGTTCCACTCGTAGCTTTTGTGTAACTGTGTTGTTGTTTTTTGAATCTGAACTGAAACGCTGTCTCGTGCGTCTGACCCACAGCTGACGGTGAACGAGGCCGCAGCACAGCTTTGCATGAAGGAGGTGGCGCTACTGACCCGCAGGGACGAGTTATTCGGACTCGCACGCCAGGTCTCCAGAGAGGTCACCTACAAGTACACATACAGGACCAGCAAGTACGCACTTCCTGTACTCCTCAGGGAACGAAACCCATAACCTGTAATCAGTCAGGGTCTGCGCTTCAGGATATTTAATCTCAATTATTACATCACTTTATTCAAAAAAATCTATATTTATTTATCATCTTATTATGTTTACATGTGCTGGTGGCTTATTATTATAATTATTAATCAATCATATTTTTGTTAATTTAATTTAATTCTCACTTGCTTGTGTCTTGCGTGGTTTCACTCTTTTATTTCTTCATTTTGAAAGATTTATTTCCTTTTTATTTTGAGTCTCTCCTTTTATTTATTTACATTTAAAACTTTTGGTGTTTTTTCTTATGTCTTTCCTTTTTTCCTTTCCTTCTCTTTTCTTTTTCTTATCTCTTTCCTCTTTCTCTTTTTTCTCATTTTCTGTTTTCTTTTATTTTTTATTTTCTTTATATTTTTTCTCTTCTGTTTTTTCTTCTTTTCCCTTAACTTTAGCTGTCAACAGGATAAAGCGGCTAGAGATAATGAGATGAGATAAGATGTTCTGTTTTATTTCTTAATTTTGAGAAGTTTGTATCTTTTTTTTGTTTCTTCTTTTAAAACATTTTGCATTGTTTTGATTATTATTATTATTATTATTATTATTATTATTATATTTAATGGTGTGATGTCAGCACTGGCTCACTGATCGCTACGCTTTATTTTCTCCAGTAAAAGGTATTTTTGAAGCTCTACCCATCTGCATGGTGTGTGTGTGTGTGTGTGTGTGTGTGTGTGTGTGTGTGTAGGAATAAGAGCAGCTCTCAGGCTTAATAAAGTCTTTACACATTAAGTGTTTAAACTCCACTTGAGCTTAATGAGCCTCTGAAATAGATCTCAGTGTCCAGGTGCTTCCTGTCCGATACGCCTGGCGGAGCACGGGACGGAAAATTCCACTCTGCTCTTTCACAATCACCGTCTCTGAGCTCACACTCGCACCTTTCACACTCATCACGGCTCATCACATCAGACTTCAGGAAGTGAAGGAGAGAGTAATGCTCACACCTCAACCATGAGTCAGAGAGAGAGTGTGTGTGTGTGTGTGTGTGTGTGTGTGTGTGAGAGAGTCAATTAAACGTGTGTGTGTGAGTGAGAAAGTGACATTTCACTCAAGATGCAATAACAAATCCAAACACTTAGCTCGAGTGATTGCTGAGACCTGACGAGGAGAAAACGCTAACCTCGCAAGAGAGTGATCGCTTACTGACGCTAACATCATGAGCGAATGCTAAGCTAGAAAGCGTACGATGGTAAATACAGTCGCCCGGGGTTACCGCTGCCTCTGGGGAGTGTACGCAGCTGGTACAGTTCGCTTTCTTCACTCGTCTTTGCGAGTGTCAATGAAGTTACTCTGAAGCCGAGCCCATTTTAAATACACTCTGTAATAAATTGTTGTGTATAAAATGTATAACGCGCTGGAGGTTATTCATCAGGCTACGAACTGTTTCTCAGCAAAATTTTAAAACGTTGGAGAGGCCACACCCATCATATCACGTCTTGTTCTGTCATGACTTATTATATAATATTGCTTTATATCGTGCCGTACCGTATTGTACCATATTGTGCTGTATCGTATATCATATCGTATCATATCGTATCGTAGTGTGTTGTATCGTATATTGTATCATATGGTAGTATGTTGTATCGTATATCGTGTTGTATTGTATATCGTATATCATGTCATATCCTATATCATGTTGTATCGTATCGTAGTGTGTTATATCGTAGTGTGTTGTATTGTATATCGTATCGTAGTGTGTTATATTGTATATCATATCATATCGTATCGTAGTGTGTTGTATCCTATCGTATCGTAGTGTGTTGTATTGTATATCGTATTGTATATCATATCGTATCATAGTGTGTTGTATCATATTGTATCGTAGTGTGTTGTATCGTATATCATATCGTATCGTAGTGTGTTGTATCATATCGTATCGTATTGTGTGTTGTATCATATCGTATCGTAGTGTGTTGTATCGTATATCATATATCGTAGTGTGTTGTATCGTATATCATATTGTATCGTATTGTGTGTTGTATCATATCATATCGTAGTGTGTTGTATCGTATATCATATCATATCGTAGTGTGTTGTATCGTATATCATATCATATCGTAGTGTGTTGTATCGTATATAATATCGTATCGTAGTGTGTTGTATCATATCGTATCGTAGTGTGTTGTATCGTATATCGTATTGTATATCGTATAATATCGTAGTGTGTTGTATCATATCGTATCGCAGTGTGTTGTATTGTATATCGTATTGTATATCGTATCATATCGTAGTGTGTTGTATCATATCGTATCGCAGTGTGTTGTATTGTATATCGTATCACATCGTAGTGTGTTGTATCATATTGTATCATAGTGTGTTGTATCGTATAGCATATCGTATCGTAGTGTGTTGTATCGTAGTAGAGTGTACTTTATCATATCGTATAATATATCGTATTATGTTGTATTGTGTTGTATCGTATATCATATCGTATCGTAGTGTGTTGTATTGTATATCATATCGTATCGTAGTGTGTTGTATCATATTGTATCATAGTGTGTTGTATCGTATATCGTATCGTAGTGTGTTGTATCCTGTCATATCGTAGTGTGTTGTATCATATTGTATCGTAGTGTGTTGTATCGTATATCATATCTTATCGTAGTGTGTTGTATTGTATATCATATCGTAGTGTGTTGTATTGTATATCGTATTGTATTGTATATATCGTATCATATCGTAGTGAGTTGTATCATATTGTATTGTAGTGTGTTGTATCGTATATCATATTGTATCGTAGTGTGTTGTATTGTATATCGTATCGTATTGTATATCGTATCATATCGTAGTGTGTTGTATCATATATCATATCGTATCATAGTGTGTTGTATTGGATATTGTATATCGTATCATATTGTAGTGTGTTGTATCATATCGTAGTGTGTCATATTGTATCATAGTGTGTTGTATCGTATCATAATGTGTTGTATCGTATCGTAGTGTGTTGTATTATATATCGTATTGTATATCGTATCATATCGTAGTGTGTTGTATCATATCGTATCGTAGCGTGTTGTACTGTATATCATATTGTATCATAGTGTGTTGTATCATATCGTATCGTAATGTTTTGTACTGTATATCGTATCGTAGTGTGTTGTATCATATCGTATCATAGTGTGTTGTATCATATCGTATCGTAGCGTGTTGTACTGTATATCATATCGTATCGTAGTGTGTTGTATCATAACGTGTCGTAGTGTGTTGTATTGTATATCATATTGTATCGTAGTGTGTTGTATTGTATATCGTATCATATTGTATATCGTATCATATCGTAGTGTGTTGTATCATATATCATATCGTATTGTAGTGTGTTGTATTGTATATCATATCGTATCGTAGTGTGTTGTATCGTATATCGTATCGTAGTGTGTTGTATCATATATCATATCGTACTGTGTTGTATTGTATATCGTATCGTAGTGTGTTGTATCATATCGTAGTCTGTCATATCGTATTGTAGTGTGTTATATCGTATCATAGTGTAGTGTGTCGTATTGTAGTGTGTCGTATCGTAGTGTGTCGTGTCATATTGTAGTGTGTCGTAGTGTGTCGTGTCGTATCGTAGTGTGTCGTGTCGTATCGTAGTGTATCGTATCATAGTGTCGTGTCGTATCGTAGTGTGTCGTGTCGTATCATAGTGTGTCGTATCGTAGTGTGTTGTATCGTATTGTAGTGTGTTGTATTGTAGTGTGTCGTATCGTAGTGTGTTGTATCGTATCGTAGTGTGTTGTATCGTAGTGTGTTGTATTGTAGTGTGTCGTATCGTAGTGTGTCGTATTGTAGTGTGTCTTGTCGTATCGTAGTGTGTTGTATTGTAGTGTGTCGTATCGTAGTGTGTTGTAGTGTGTCGTATTGTAGTGTGTTGTATTGTATCGTATTGCACCATATTGTATTTTCAAGACAAACTACAAGTAATCCACGTGAACCTGCAAGTGTGATCATATTGTACTGTATCGCATTGTTATCATATCAGATTAATTTACCGTTACAGTATGTGATTAAAAAGAGAATAAAATCAGTATAATAAGACTGTAATATGTAGAGAGTTTGAGCGAGCAGGTGTGTGTGGATAAGTGGAGTGAATCAGATCAGATGGTATTCAGGATTTTAAAGGATGACAGCAATAACGAGGAAATTATTGAAGATGTTGTTTTTTCTTGTGCAGATCTCGATGTGGAGACAGAGACGAACCATCACCGAAGAGGATTAAAACAGAGGTGAGTTAAAGATCTTCCTTTCTCCTCAGGCTTCCTGTTAGTGTGTGTGTGTGTGTGTGTGTGTGTGTGTGTGTGTGTGTGTGTGTGTGTGTGTGTTTTTCCCCGTGTGAGTCCGAGTCGTTCCTCTGAGTGAATCACCTCACTGCACTTCGTGAGCTTCTCGTTAATGATGAGCGTGCTTCAGTCCCATCGTGTTTCTGCGCTCGTCCGTCCTCGGTGTGTAAGCGCTAACCTCTCGACGACTTGGTGCTGGGTGGGTCCTGTGGCTTTTGTTTGTGTAGCTGTGTGTTAAGCTGTGTGTGGAACTCGTGTGGGCGGAGTTCACATGGATCGGGGATTGCGTGTCACCGTGTGGAGGAAAGGTTACGCTTTGAGAGCAGAGAAGTGAGCAGAGAAACGTACACTCCTTCACCCCACACCTTACGGGCATGTTCATCCTGTCCCTGTGTGTGTGTGTGTGTGTGTGTGTGTGTGTGTGTGTGTGAGAATCCTCTATCTGTTGAAGAGCTCTTTGTGTACAATGGCAGCTGTCCATTTGTTAAATCAAAGGCATGAGAAACTTCTTCCTTCACAGTTTTCATGAATATCGACATTACGGTTCATTTGGAGGGAACTTTATCCTTCACACTCGCAGATTTCACAAACACATGTTTAAATTTTAAAAGTATTGAAACAGGAACAGAATCGAGTCCCTCTGTGGATGTTGGTCAGACTGATGAATTTGAAACACTTTAATGTAAAACTAAATTGTGGAGATGACTCATAAAAAGCGCCGTCATTTCTGAGGGGCGGCACGCTGGTGTAGCGGTTCGCACTGTCGCCTCACAGCAAGAAGGTTCTGGGTTCGCGGCCGGCGAGGGCCTTTCTGTGTGGAGTTTGCATGTTCTCTCCGTGTCTGTGTCAAGTCGAGTTTATCTGAATCGCACTTTTAACAATAAACATTGTCACAAAGCAGCTTTACAGAATTTGAACGACTTAAAACATGAGCTAATTTTATCC
>JAPEIY010000028.1:60560112-60571480 GCA_026122135.1 Cathorops aguadulce | reverse complement strand
GTGGACAGGCGTTGCGGTACGATATCGATACACTCGCGCTACACAAAAGCAAATGTGGACACAAACTAGTTTCGTATTGCAACAATTTATTTCGATATAGTTATTCAAGTATCGTTCAGGCATGAGTCTGAACAGGGTATAAATAAAGAGTTTTGGAAACTCAGTTCTGGCCTGCCGTACTTCTGTGCTCCACCTACCCGCTCCAAGTTCTACATGGGGTTTCATACGAAAGGGGTTGAATACCTAATGCACACTCCAGATTTCTGTTTTTTCATCTTAATTTTTGCTTTTGTAACAACAATAATAAAAAAAAACAATTTTCACCTTTAAAGCGGTATGCATGTGTAAATCAAATGGTGCTAATGCTCCAAAAATCAATTTTAATTCCAGCTTGTTATGCAGCAAAACAGGACAAACACCAAAGGGGATGAATACTTTTGCAAGACACTGTATATCTATCTATTAAAAGCGATGCAACAGCACTTTAATCCTTCATTCTGTCCAGGTCTCTCACCTTCTCATCTGTACAGTCTGCTACAACAGATTAAAAAAAAAGGTTCATTTTTCAGACTAATATCACTGTCAGTGGCATCATACTCATCATCTTGTCGATCACTAACTAGCTAAGCCGAGTGTCAGTCGTAATTCAAGGTCATCAGTCAAAATAACATATTTTACTTTATAACCCAAAAACAATTGCAGAGAGAGATGTTTACTCTAATGAACATATAGGAACTCCCATATGGCCTTTCATTTGGCACCATGAGCTATGACCTTGAGTGACCTTGAAAGGACAAACTGAAGGTCATGTGTTTTCAAAAGGTGATAACTTTAAAATGGTTAATGATAGCCAGATGTTTACCATTACCAACACATAAGAAGCTCCATATGGGCATTCAGTTGCCACCATGACCTTTGACCTTAAATGACTTTGAAATGTCAAACTCAAGGTCATGGATTTTCATAGGACGTTAACCTGACAGCTGATGATTAAGAAATATTACCATTATCAACATATAAGTATAAAATAAGTGCTGCCCGATGAGGTTTGTTTTGCCTGGCAACACTTGTTATTCATGAAACTGCTAAAAGGCCACAGGCTCATGATGAAGGTCAAAAACAGTAAAATCAACCTCCATTTGCTTTTTACACAGGCTGATCACCTTCCATTAAAAGCCAGCAAACAATAACATATCATGAACAAAATATACACCAAGCCTCTGTTGTAGATCATATACTGTGCCTGAACACCACAGGTGGGGTATTGCATGTGAAACCTCTCTCCTCAGGATGTGGTAAACGCTGCTGTTACTCCGAAAACGGCCATCAAAGTGGCCAGGATGGGTATATACCCCCTGTCTTAATCAAAACTGCAATGCCCTGTTGTTTCATGGTTATATGTTTATCCGTATGCATTAAATGTAAGCTACCTTTGGCTTATTAAAAGCCATTACATACATAAAATATATTCTTTGGTCTGTTATGTTTACACCTTAAAATCCAGTTACTGAATGAATCTCGACTCAAATATATTTTTATGTTGATTTCTTTCTAATTGTGCCTTGGTTCCTGCCTGCAAAGACCATGTTGTTTAAACAACCAGTTCAACCAGTGTATGAGTAAATTCAGTTTACTTAAATATTCTGAAAATTATTATTCATTTTTGAACACATGAATTCTTCTCTGCTCTGTTTCACTTTTTTCTCTGTTTTTTTTCTGTTTCCGCTTGCTCTCGTCTGTGGTTTATCTCTGCTTTAACACCAGTCTTCCACTTCAGCCAGTGCCTCGACTTTAACACACGGACATCATCATCAGATCAGAATGTTGTATTTTGCAGTCGTCTGGTTTCTTGTATCTTGTGCAGGTATTCAAGTTTCACTAATTATTTTGACGCGTTTCTCTCTCTCAGGGGTCCGATGTGATTGTGTTGAATAATTTCAGCAAGAAGTGTACTTCATGTTCATTAATAACATTTTACTAGCACAGCGTAGCCTGAATTACATTTTGATTATAATTTCAGATTGCTTTAAAATCTACATGAACAGAGTTATAGCTGAGACATGAAGCATCCTTTGTGTTAATGAAACCATTTTCTGCTGGACAACCTGATTAGTTATCAGTAAACATGTGTTATTCTGGTTGCTGGTAATTTGACTTCACTGTAAACGGCAATGTTTTTGCAATATTTCTCACTATTATATGAATCTACTGCTATGCAAGTTTAACTTTTGTAGATGAGGCAACAAATTAAATGAATGTTCTACATCACTGAAAGTCAGATTCAGATCAGATTCATGGAGAATAAATTGAACTAAATGTAATTATAATGTAGTATAATGACTGCTGGTGAAAGGTTTTTTGGACCGGAGCACTGGTACTGATCATTGCACTAATTTCATTATTCATCTTGGTGTGGAGGTGAAATAAATCCGTAATTAAACTCTACTATGGGTGTGCTCACAGGAGAGTTGTTTGTTCAGTCTTAAATTCCATGTTTAGTTCATGTACAACGATTTTTGCCTGAGAAATTCAGACACAGAATGAAAGTGACTTCTCTGTTTCATTCCTGCAGATTGTACCAAGTCATATGAAAGAAATATTCTACACCAGATGAACAGAACGGCTTCTCAGGGGGAAAATGTTACTTTACACTGCGATAGAACTCGAGATGACGATAAGAGATTTTCTTTGGCGTAAGGACGGGACTCTACTTTTTAACTACAGCCCAACAACAAAGAGGACTCTCACAAACTACACATCACGTAGGATGCAGGTCGACCCCACAGATCCCAGAAAACTTCAGATATCTGATGTACAACCTTCAGATGCAGGATTATACACGTTTTCCATTAAAATTACAATGGATATTAACCATAGAAGGTACTGTAACAAATTTAATGAAATGTACATTTTATTAAGTTGTAACATTAAAATATTAATGTACTCGTGTGGACGGGGCTTCACTTTCTCCTTTCAAATTGAAGTATTCCCATACCTTTGACGAACGAGTGCCTTGCACTTTTGAAACTCTGAAAAAGCCACTCGCATCACTACTACTCTCCGGTACCACCATCTTTGTTTTGGGTCCAACACATTGGCATGCAAATTTTGTGTCGACGTCATTGATGACGTCGACGCATCGCCCCAGCTCTAGAAATTTGTAATAAAAACTTTACGGTTGGCATTTTCGACGTGGAAATTCTCGATCGGTCGGGTTACCGGAAACACTATTTTATTTATTTTTTGCTGTTTGTCTTCACTGGTGAGTGACTTAAATCATTTTAAGAACATCTTTGGTACAGTATTTAACAGTCAACTCCAATGGAAATGTGGTGAAATAGGATCCAAAAGCAGAACACAACACAGACAGTCAGTAATCCAATAAATAAGGGGGTTTAATCCAGGGAAAAAGGGTGTGGCAAAAAGTTGAACAAGATGAAAAAAGTAGCAAAAATAGTCCAGGTGAAAAAGGAGACAAAAAAAATGAGGCAGACAAGGACAAGAGAAATGCTAGTGCAAAAAAAAAACATGAACTGCACAGAAATGGCTAGAGTAAAAAACGAGATGTTCTGGCAAAGTCTGAGAACGGCGTTTAAATAGGCAGCGGTGAAAACCAGGAAGTGAATTCAGGTCGTGGGAGATCCATAATCTCTGGAGTGGATGTCTGGGGTGGAACATGACAATTGCTGAAACTGGCATCTTCGACACGTGCTGTCTGACTTTGTTGACTCGGGGCAGAGGGGAATTTCATCAACTGCTCGATCATCCAGAAGTTCGATCTGCCCACAACCCCTCTGCAGAGTTCACTCAGCATCAGAACCACTGACAGAGGACCATCAGGGGATGGCTTTGTTACTACTTGAACCGCTCCCTTTCGTATTCAAGTGGGTGCACTTCATTCTGAACTCATTTCTCTCTATGTGACCACTACCGTTAACCATGATATCATCCTGGGATATACTTGGCTACAGCTTCATGACCCACTAATCTCATGGCAGAATAAGGAGATCCTCCAGCAGTCTTCCACATCCCCAACTCTGTCTCTCCTCTACTTTGGTAGACAGTCCACAGCCCGATTCTATGGAGAGTGTTATTCTGACCTCAATGAAGTCTTAGCAAGGGTAAAGCTTGTGGCTTACCACTACATCATCCATACGACTGTGCCATCGATCTTCTGCCAGGTACGTCACCTCCATGCAGTCAGATTTATCCCCTTTCTCAGAAGGAACACACTGCCATGGAGGAGTACATTCAAGAAGCCCTCAAGCAGGGGTACGTCCGTCCATCAAAGTCACCAGCATCAGCAGGGTTCTTTGTGGAGAAAAAAGGTGGAGGTCTCTGATCCTGCATAGACTTTAGGGGACTCAATCAGATCTCTGTCAAATACTCCTATCCTCTTCCACTGGTCCCCTCAACTTTAGAACAACTTTGTACTGCCAAGATCTTCTCCAAACTTGACCTGTGCAGTGCCTACAACCTGGTCAGAATCAAGGTGGGTGATGAATGGAAGACCACCGTCAGCACTACCGCCAGCCAGTTTGACTACTGGGTAATGCCTTCTGGGCTTTCTTCAGCACCAAGGGTATTCCAGTGTTTTATCAATGGCGTGCTATGGGGTATGCTGGGCAAGTTTGTGATGGTATATATTGATGATATCTTGATCTACTCTCCTGATGAAAAGAGCCATCTGGAACAGGTCAGATCAGTTCTCCAATGCCTGTTAGCTAAATCACCTCTATGTGAAAGCTGAGAAGTGCAAGTTCCACTTGCTTCAGATCTCCTTTTGGATTATGCCATTGGCACAGAGAGAGTCAGTATGGACTCCTCCAAAGTCTCTGCTATCATGTCCTGGCCAGTACCCACATCTGTGAAGGAGTGCCAACATTTCTTAGGTTTTGCCAACTTCTATCATCGCTTTATTAGAGGTTTCAGTACCATTGCTTCTCCCCTTGCTCAAAAAAGGACCCAAACACTTCCACTGGAACCCTTTGGCAGATGAAGCTTTCAATCGACTTAAGAATGCCTTCACTTTAGCCCCAATCCTGCAACACCCTGATCCAACCAAACCATTTGTGGTCAAAATAGATGCCTCAGACACTGGAGTAGGAGGGATTTTGTCTCAGCACTTCAGCAAGAGACCCAAACTCCACCTGGTGGCTTTTTTCTCAAGAAAATTCATGTTGACAGAGAGAAACTATGACATCAGGAATAGAGAATTACTAGCCATCAAGCTTGCCCTTGAGGAGTGGAGACATTGGGTGGAGGGAGCCACACATCCCTTTGTGATATTGATTGACCATAAGAACCTAGAATATTTCAAGAAAGCCAAGAGACTTAACCCACGCCAAGCCAGATGGGCACTCTTCACACATTTCAATTTCATGATCTCCTTTCATCCTGGTTCCAAGAATACCAAGCCTGATGCTCTATCCTGAACCTTGAACTCAAGTCATAGTCCTGAACCTCACCCTATTCTCTCACCCGACTGTTTTATCCAGTCCATTACTTGGGACTTAGATCAAGAAATAAAGAAGTCTCAACCTCAGGAGAGCCCAGTAAACTGTCCACTGGGCCTTATTTATGTCCCGAAGCACCTCCAAGGGAGATTCATTACACGGGCACATCCGTCTCCCGCCATGGGTCATCCAAGCAGCCAACAAACTTATCAAATGCTGAAGCACAAGTACTGGTGGGAGACCATGCAAACAGAGGTCAACCAGTTCATCACTTCCTGTTCTGAGTGTGTCCAGGCTAAAGTTCCACAAATCCCTTCTGCGGGTAAGCTCTGTCCCCTCCCTGTACCTCAAAGACCCTGGTCCCACCTGGCCATTGATTTAATTACAAATCTACCACCATCTCAAGGTAACACCACCATCATGGTAACTGTAGACAGATTTTCTTAGTCACTGAGGCTCATTCTGCTACCTGGTATCCTCACTGCATTTCAAACAGCTGAATTACTATTTCAGTATGTGTTCACATACTTTGGCATCCCAGAGGACATAGTCAAATGAACTGGTGACCATGGTCACTCACGATTATGGGCCTGTTTCATGGAACGATTAGGAGTCTCAGTGAGCCTCACATCTGGATATCACCCCCAATCCAACAGCCATGTGGAACGAGCTAACCAGGAGATTGGGTGCTTTCTAAGGATTTTCTGCATGAGGAACCAGGAGGATTGGTCCTGATTCATTCCATAGGCCAAGTATGCACAGAACTCACTCAAGCACTCTGCTACCCAACTAACACCGTTTCAGTGCATGCTTGACTACCAACAGCCCCTGTTCCCATGGGACAACACACCCACACAGGTACAAGCAGTTGAAGAATGGTTCTCATGAAACCAAGCAATATAGGAGGATGTTCACCAGCACATTGAGTCTGTTAACACCAAGTATACAGAGTGTGCTGACAAACACAGAAGTAGCAACCCAGAATTTTCTTCAGGCAACAGAGTATGGGTCTCCATGAGAAACCTCAAGGAACCCAAAACATGCAGAAAGCTGCAGGCATGCTACATTGGTCCATACAAGGTACTTTGGCATATCAACGAAGTGTCTTATAGACTAAAGCTCCCACCGCACAGCCGGATAACTCCCACTTTTCACGTTTACTGCCTGAAATTTGCTATTCAGTTTCCTCTTGCAGAGAATACTCCCATCCAAGACCACCCACCTCTGAGCCTAGAAGGACAGCCCATCTACCAGGTAAACAGAATACTTGATTCCAAATGCAGCAGAGGTCAAATTGAGTATCTGGTAGACTGGGAGAGCTATGGACCAGAGGAACAAAGCTGGGTGGGAGCCAAAGACAGTCCGGACCCTCTTCTAAAACAAGAGTTCACACAACACCCTAACAAGCCTGCACCTAGGGGTAGAGGGCGCCCCAGGAAGAATGTAGCTCCCAGAGGGATCTCCTCAGGGAGGGGTTCTGTCAGTAATGGCGTTGAGAGTGACAGCTGTAGCCAAACTACAAACATGGCTTCTCAGAACTACAACACCCAAGAACCACAGCACCTCCTCTCACCAGCTTATTGATTACAGCTGACTCTCATTCACGCACTATCAGCCACGCTATTTAAGCCTCTCTCACTGTCATTGTAAAGTATTATTCTGAGTTTACCCAGTCATACCGAGCCTTTCTAGCTCTGTCTGCCTCTAGTTTTCCTGACCCTCACTATCTCTTTACTTCTATGCCTCTTGTCTTCTCCATATTGCCCCGTTTGCTGATCAACCGACCCTTGCTTGCTTTTTGACTACGATTCTAGTTTTGTGACTTGACTATGTTCCCTGTTTGGTTCCCCGCTCTCCCCTGCACATACATCCATAAGTGCCGACACCCTGACAATTAACACATATTTGGAAACTTTATTTTTCATATTTTAGTAAAAAGCTCACAGAAATTAAACCAATAGCTGCTCAAATACACAAGACAGTGCACACTAAGTAGACAGGAACATCCAGGCTATACACAGAATAAGCACCAGGGTTGGATATGATCTCAGGTATAAGACTCAGGTTTAGAAAATGATCAGAAGATTCCAAATACAAATCAAAAACATAAAACAGAAAGAAGAGCAAAAGTGACAAAAGCACTATACTGCCACAGAGACGGAAATCCCAGGTGAAGTTCATAATCAGATGATGTGTGGTGTTGTGGTGCTGAGGAGAATTTTTCCTTGAATACATTAATGATAAATACACACAGGAATTACACCAGAGATTTAAACAGTATCACACCTTTATCAGGACTGGGAAAAGATTCATTACAGTCTATGACCAGCTTTGTGATTTTTGTGATTTTCATTGCAGGAAATGGGAAAACAACAGAGGCTGTGCTCAAACTGGAACTGGTGATGAACTTGTAAGTCCTGACACAGCACAAGAGGCATGCGATTGGTTTGGTACATTTATTTTAGGAATACTGTAAATTAGTGTATTTATTGTTAATAAAACTATTTCTAATAAGATGAGTGCTTTTACAATTGATAAAATAATCTCAGACACTTTGCCAAGAACTGGAGGAACCTTGATGACATGACTATCCAAACTATAAATTTGTCATCTGCTAGAACTTCAGCGAATAAAAAATATAAGTAACGTTTAAACCTTTGTGTAAATATGGTTTATTCCTTCTTTACTGAGATATAAGTGGATGCGACCTATTGTGATTGTTATTCAAAAGTCACGTACTTCTATTACAGCTGTAAGTGAATATGCTTCCAAATGACATTTATTAAATTGTTAAACTTTCATTATATTTTTGTTAAGAGAGGTTTCCTGAAGTGTGTAATCTCTGGGTCTCCTAAAGATTACAGTCATATAAAAAATATAAAGGGTTCCTATTGTGGTTTTCGGACATTGGTTCATTAAAGGTGCGATATGTAAGGACTGGCCACCTGCTGAAACAAATAGGGGGCAGTATCTCACCGGAAAGTTGGGTGGTCCATGGTGTCTCCCTTCCCCTATATATAACAGGAGGGCAAGTATATGCAAAATTCAACCATACTGCTGAAATTCTGAGAGTCGGTTAAAATAACAAACATTGCTATGTTATAATCGTCACATGTGATGTCAGCCTTTAGTTTACATTATAGCTGGTTTAGCTCAGTTTTTAGCATTAACATGTTAGCAAGAAAACAGCCACCACAAAACCATATATCAATGTCAATTGGAATGTTTTTTGGCTCTGATTGTGCTGTCATTAGCTGCACTAAAAATCTGTTTTGAATTGTCCAAACAAGGTCAGTATGCCTTGTTTGTTTGCGACATAAAAATTGCCTCAGTTTGGTATCTAGTTACAGGACGAGCTAATTGAACGAGTCACATATAGCTGTTCTAACTGTTCTGGACCTCATATCAATAAACAGGTAACTTAGCAAACATATGAACACTGTCCGTAACATTATACAATTAGCTACCTTTAAAAGATTTTGCTAAATTGCCAACTTTAACAGCTGTTTATTTACCAGACAAGAAGAAATATTGCAAGTTCAGCATAAAACTTTATCCCTTTACTTCCCAAGAGCCGTCTCCAGCAGCGGAAAGCAACACGAACGTTAATTCATGTTTTGCTTCTGTCAAGTCTGACGCCAATAAGCATTTTCAGGTTCAAACACTTCTTTGGCGTTGCCAGCTTAAAGACTTTGTCACTAGATTTGGTGAATGTTTCCACACCTTTCATGACTTTAATTCAAAACAAGCCTCGGGACAAATCTCGTAACTTTGCCAGCACACGGTAGTAACGATTTTGACCTCTACATGGCTCTCCAGTTCACATCACAGCCACTGTTATACGACTTTAGAAAGCAGGTTCTCTCGACTTACCATCAGTGTGTAACACCTGACTGAATTCTTCATGCTCTGATGTTGGACTGAGGGCAGAAAGGATGCTACAGTGACTCACTATCGCCTCTTGAGGTACAAAGCAGTATTACGGGCTGGAAGGGTCAGGGCGAGCTGGTTAGCCTGCTAAGTGCAGTAGATATTTCTGCAACATGATACATCGATTGACATAATGTCAAATCTGTTACTTCATATTCTGTTGATAATTTTAGTTAATTTTTGAATATTTTAAACTACAGTTATTACATAGAGTATAGTACCTTTTAAAGTTTCTGATGAAAATTAACATACAGTATTTTAATGATTTTTTTTTAATCTGTCCAAAGGCAAAAGAAGATTCTCACAGTGAGTTGATAACTTCCTGTGTAAGTTTCTTACCAAGTGAACTGACCCACTTACACAACTCCTACCCTTTCACTCACTCTCACTGAACAAATCAACTCTCAGTGAGATACAATAATATAGTCAAGCTATTCTTTTTTGAAATGTACTTTTATTGACTTTTTTCACAGGTATACATCATGACAAGCTCAAATAACGGTGCCACTGACAACAGCGTCGGATCTTGAGCAGCTTTACAGAGTCACCATTACATTCTTCTGAAGAATTGCTTTTATGGTACTCATACTGAAAGGATAGATAACTTGACTGGCCTTTTTAAAGTGTCCTTTAAGAAGCCTGCATGTATGATCATTTAAAAAAAATAATGAACAAATGTCGCAACAAACTATGTGTAAATTCAGCCAAAGCTATTTTATTCATTTTATTATGATTCTGTATATTTACTAGGCGGCCTATTTTTAATCCAATCTGCTATAGATGGAGTGTGCAGCTTTATTTGTCTTTCAGTTCTGTAAAAGAATAGCTCAAACATCAGGACAATAAATTATCTACAGTGTCTTGAAAAAGTATTTCTCATCTTCCTTATTTCTTCTATTTTTGCATCAACAACACCAGGTCTAAAAAAATAAAACTGAAAAGAAGGGATGCTGTGTAAAATATAAATAACAGAATGCTATGCAGGGGCGTAGCTGGACCCCCGTGGACCCCCCCTTTGTGGGATCATACATTTTTTCAATAGCCGCATAAGAATATTAGAAAAGTGCCCACTGTAATTTTTCTAAAAAAAATTAAACTAGATTGTCACCTCAGCCTCATTAGGGTTTCTATAACCTTGTATGGACTTCCTGTGGTTTGGGCGCGAAAACCCAGTTCTGCGCAAGCGCAACACGATCGCACTAAAAAGCATGGCCAAACTGCCAGTGTATCTGCAGTCTTTTTAGCTGCGAATTGCGAGCATTTCCTCTTGTGTTAATAATTCGCCATGTCAAAACAAGCAAAACTTACGTTCTTCTTTCGACGTGAAACAATTTGTTCTATATATTTTTCCAACAAAGTTGCATTTTGTGGCTTCGAAGCTAAATTTTAGTGTGCTGTTTCTCGAACACAACATCAAGAAAACGTGGAAGCATACACTACGGCAGAGCAATCGACATTGACAAGATCGTTGACATCTTTGCCATTCGTCATCCACGACGCCTTTTACTTGGAAACGTTTTGGCTGATGAGCAGTAAGACAACAAGGATAAAGAGATCTGCATCGGTTGACTAGGGTAAGATGTCGAGCTGCTATCCATACACTGCCGGATGAAGCTGATTTGGCCGAATCATTGACCGACATCTCAACAGCTCGCAACATGAGAGGAAAGAATGATGCAAAGACCGCGTTATATTCTCAAATTTATTCGATTTATTTTTTCATTTACAAACCTGCGGGTATGTACTCAGGCTGCCAGTCAGTGTGTGACACCCCTGTTTGAAAAATCCTAGCTACGCCCCTGATATATATGTTTTTTTTCATGTGGTTAGAATGTCAATTGCCTGTTGATATTTATTGGTAAACTACAAAACTAGAAATTAATACAAATAACATCTCATCTCATCATCTCTCGCCGCTTTATCCTGTTCTACAGGGTCGCAGGCAAGCTGGAGCCTATCCCAGCTGACTACGGGCGAAAGGC
>JAPEIY010000028.1:58629906-58640303 GCA_026122135.1 Cathorops aguadulce | reverse complement strand
CAGCCAGAGCCCAGACCTAAATCCAATTGAAAATCTGTGGGGTGACCTGAAGAGGGCTGTGCACAAGAGACGCCCTCACAATCTGACAGATTTGGAGCGCTTTTGCAAGGAAGAGTCGGCAAATATCGCCAAGTCTAGATGTGGCAGGTTGATGGACTCCGACCCAAAAAGACTGAATGCTGTAATTAAATCAAAAGGTGCTTCAATAAAGTATTAGTTTAAGGGTGTGTACACTTATGCAACCAGCTTATTGTACATTTTTTTATTTTTTATGTTTTTCCCCCTGAACAGATTTGCTTGCTTTTCAGTTGAATTGTACAGGTTATAGGTCACATTAAAGGTGGAAAAAGTTTTGAAATTATTTATCATGGTCTCATTTTTTTACATCAGAAAACCTATCATTTTAATGGGGTGTGTACACTTTTTATATCCACTGTATCCATCAGTATAAATCAATAGTAATCAGTAAATTAGATTTATGCAATTAAAAAACAATCAGTTAATAAGAAAAAGTATTTGACTGACTCGATTCATCCAATGCCTTGAGGCAACAGTGAAACCACGACGAAGTTGGAACGCCAAAAATTATTGTCAGTCATTGTGGTTTTCAGTTCTTCACAATCAAGATTTTTTTTTTCCATTTCTATGATTTACTTCAAAGTCACATAAGGATGACCAATTCTCCTTCATATATCTGGTTCCCAGAGAAGAAGTTTCCCAGCAGGTTCATTGCTATGGATGACATGTCCAGCTAATTCCAATCGTCGCTTTTGCATGATGGTGGAGGCAAGCTGGAGTGAACCATATAACACTTTGTTGAAGATATGCTCTTTCCAAGAGATGCCATAAATGAAACACAGCATCTTTGTGTACGTGCCATGTAACTCTTTTCTATGAGTAGCATTCAGTGTCCAGGACTCAGAACCATATGAGTATAGTTTCAACAGATGCTTGAAATTCTTTGGTCTTTGTGTTGTTTTTGATGGGTGTGTTCCAGATTTTTTTGGAGCGAGTGAAGTGTACTCCATGCCAGGCTAATTCAGACGTCCATGTCATGTTGAGTGTTGGTGTAGCCACCTGGATACTTAAAGTCATCAACACATTCAATTGTGGAGCCATCTAAAGAAAGCAGCAGATCATGTGAAGAAAGATTCACGTGCATATATTTCATCTTTGGGGCATTGAGGTACAGACCAATGTCCTGACAAGCTTTCTCCACCCTTATAAGTAAGTCCTGTGTGGCTTTGATTGAGTCCTCAAGAAGTGCTATGTCATCTGCATAGTCAATGTCAGACAGAACTTCCACAGGGTGGCAATGACTACGATGGCAGTGAAGAGTAAGTCCATCGAGATCGCTGATTGAAGAAATTAAGGCATAGTCAAGACATATGATAAACAAATATGGTGCAAGTGGATCATCTTGTAGGATGCCTGCATCTATATTGAAGGGGTCCATCATTCCATCTGGTGTGATGACAGCTTCTTGTCCTCACACCAGAAGCAAAGGTCATCTTTCATAAAGGTGTTACAGAAAATCAGCAACAGAGCAAAATCTGATATATTCAATTAATTAACACTCTTGATATAGTCCATAAGTAGCAGAAGGACTCCACACTGGCTGACCATCCCCTTCTGTCTTGTGCTATAGTCCTGGCTGCATTCCAATTAGGTCATCGTAGATGGTTCCTCTCTCATTCTGTTGTTCTTCTTCATGTCATTTTGAGCCTGCCTCTCACTCTTTTCCCTGCCGGAGCCTGTTCTAGTGCCACAATACTGTTTTTGTCCTTCTCGTGTCTCAAAATGTGTCCTAACCATGTCCACCTTCTTCTCCTTATCTCACAGCTGATGTTTCTTGTTTTTGCAATTTCATTTATTTTCTTGTTTGATTTTTTTACTTTGCTGTCTTAGTCCTGGGTATGACTTTAAACTGCAACCAGTGTTGAGTCTCAGGTTCGGGAGGACTTGAGTATTGGGGAAAGAAAGTGGAGTTATCCCTTAATCACCCTTGCTCCTAGGTCCACTCTGACCTGGAGTGGTAGCACCTGCCTGGGTTCCAGCTATGGGTTAAATAGTACATCACCAACAAGGTGCTAGTAGGAGGGTGCTTTTCGGTGCAATGTGGCAAATGAACCCAACAGGGTCAATGGCACACCACCAGATTGCATGCAGAAGAGCCACTCAAATGGCCTCAATTGAATCAGCAAGTCAGTTGTCACTGCGGGGCAACTTCCATACCCATCTGGTCTGTGGCACTTTTGTGCACCCCTTGGCATCAGGTCTGGAGGTCCAGAGAGACAACACAATGGGGGCATGACATAATTTGTCTTACCTTGCTGTGCAAGAGGCTTCATTAGGAAAATTGAAGACAGGCGTCAAGGGGAATATACAGGGGCTCATGAAGCCAGACTTTCCATGGCAGCTCAGCCAGGCTGTTTGTGCCACTGCTGTGGACGGCTCTCTTGCTCTGGTACAGGCCTCATGGCCCATTTGGATTTCTGCACATCCTAATGAAGTATTTATCATCACAAGCAATGGACAGCCGATGACGATGACTTAGTCATCTAATTCTGAGTAACTCTCTTAGGCACTGATTTTGGAACATGTCGTCTTTCTTTTCTTCAGCTTTAGTGATCTTCCATGTTTCACATCCATATAGCAATATAGGTCTTACTAAGGATTTATAAAGATGCATTTTTATTTCTCTTCCAATCGCTCTTGCTATCCATACATTTCTTAAGACTCCTCTTGCCTTTTCCAGTCTATGCTGTATATCACTACTACAGTACCTCCTCCTTATTTGCCTATTACTGCTCCAAGATATATAAATTTCTCTACATCCTCCACTTTTACGTTGTTGACACTGATCTGGGGTGAGTTTCCCAAAAGCATCGCAGCACAAAGATCATCATTAAATGGTAGCACGAGCAGCACAGTGAACACTCTGTCTCCTAGTTAGATGCTCTTAGTGTTAAGAGGCTTTTGGGAAAGCCACTGTGTGGGAACAGGGCCATGGCCAAGCAGCAGTTTGTAAATGGAGAGCGGGGTCAGGGAAGGTAAGTGGCTAAGTCATTACACCTGATGTCAATTAATGTGTGTGTGTGTGTGTGTTGTTTGTTTGTTTGTTTGTTTGTTGCAGGAATGGAGTATAAAGGGGGGAGAAATGCAGAGGAGAGCTGACTCCCAACCAGAATGCATGTGTGTGCATGTGGGAGTGAGTGAGCTGAAACGCTATACATATCTGTAAAAATAAAAGTTTACACAAACTTCAGTTCCCGCCTGCTGTGCTTCTGTACTCCACCCACATCAGGGATTCGCTACAGGGGTGCCAAAAGCTGGGACACAAGTACAGAAGGGAACCAGCCCATGGAGTCCTCCCCAATTATGGAGCTCATCCATGCTCTCGCTGCTGCCCAGCAGAACCAGCATCAAGTGCTGACTGCCCTCTGGAAGGTCCAAGAACAATGTTTTAAAGCCTTGATGCTGGCCCAGTGGGAAGATTGCCAGGCATTCCAGCATCTGCTGGCGTTGGCAGGGGCATCTAATATTACCACCCTGGACTCCTCTCACATCACCCTCACAGAGATGGGCCCACATGATGAGCCAGAAGCCTTCATCACTCTTTTTGAGCAAGTGGCCCAAGCATGGGGGTGGCTAACTGAGCAGCACGCAGCTTGCCTCCTCCTGCTCCTGACAAGCAAGGTGCAGTGCAGCAGCTCCCTGCTGACAGCCGGCTCAACTACTCTGACCTCAAGAGGGCCATTTTGCAGCAGGTCGGCCATTTCCCAAAACAACATTGCCAGTGGTTCCAGAAGCTGACACTGGAGGAGGCCAAGCAACCATTTGCATTTGGCCAACAACTATGGGATGCCTGCCAGTGGAGGCTGAGGGTGGAAGACGGCGACGCCTACAGGATCATCGACCTGGTGGCACTGGAACAGTTCATCTCTCAGCTTCTGGAAGGAACAGTGGAATGGGTCCAGTGTCACCGCCTGGTGTCGCTCCAGCAAGCCATTGAGTTGATGGAGGACCATTTGGTGGCAGTTACGATGACAGGCAGACGAGGCGAAGGCACCTCTCCTTGTTTCTCTTCTCTTCCCCTCTCTGTCTCCTCTCTCTCTCTCTCTCTCTCTCTCTCTCTCCCCATTCCCCCACCATGGAGGTGGGGGCTGACTCCTCCCTAGCCGGCCCATCGCACCCGTGGTGTCCTCCTGTCTCCCTCTTTCGTGTCTGTGTCCTTCCCCTCTCAGGTGAGTGACACCCTTAACACTGGTGCAGAGGGAAAGCCTGGGTTCAGAGGGGAGCCAGAAAATTGGGAGGAGGGACCTTCGCCTAGCAAAAATGAAATTCAGTACATTCTTGACCTGCACGCAAAACTCCACACCCTCACACACCTAACCCAGGAGAATTTGCAACAGGCACAAGAATGTCAAATCCGGCTGTATGACAGGGGCACACGCCTTAGAGAGTTCACAACAGGAGACAAAATGCTTGTATTGTTGCCCACATCGAGATCTAAATTAATCGGCAAGTGGCAAGGGCCCTTTGAGGTCACACGGAGAGTCGGGGACGTCCACTATGAGGTGAGGCGAATGGATAGGGGTGGGGCTTTGCAAATCTACCACCTCAACCTTTTAAAATGCTGGAATGAGGGGGTCCCCATGGCTTTGGCATCGGTAGTCCCGAAGAAGGCGGAGCTGGGGCCGGAGGTAAAAAAGATAACATCTCGAACCACTCCTGTCCCTTGTGGAGACCACCTCTCACCAGCCCAACTCACGGATGTGGCCAAGTTGTAAAAGGAATTTTCTGACATGTTCTTGCCCCTTCCTGGTCGTGAACACCACAACGAAATGCCCCAGGGGTGGTAGTACATAGCCACCCTTACCGCTTGCCCAAACACAAGAAAAAAGTGGTTTGGGACAAACTCAAGGTCATGCTCTAAATGGGCATAATTGAGGAGTCCCACAGTGACTGGAGCAGCCCAGTGGTCCTGGTTCCCAAGACCGACGGGTCGGTCTGGTTCTGTGTGGACTATAGAAAGGTCAATGCGGTGTCTAAATTTGATGCATAACCAATGCCTCGCATTGATGAGTTGTTTGATTGGTTAGGCACTACTCGCTTTTATTCAACACTGGATCTAACAAAGGGATATTGGCAGATCCCCTTGATTCCTCTATCCCAAGAGAAAACAACCTTTTCCACACCATCTGGATTACACCAATTTGTCACACTCCCTTTTGGGTTATTTGGGGCACCCGTTATGTTCCAGCGCCTTATGGACAGGGTTCTCTGCTCTCACACTGCCTACACAGCTGCATATCTATATGATATAATAATCTACAGCCATGATTGGCTATGGCACTTGGAACATCTGAGGGCTATTCTAAAGTTGCTGAGGCATACGGGCCTCACAGCTAACCTGAAAAAGTGTGCAATTGGGCAGGTGGAAGTACAGTATCTGGGGTTAAACTTGGGTCATAGGCAGGTGTGTCCCCAAATTAACAAGACTGCAGTGATTGCAGCCTGCCTGAAGCCCAAGACCAAAAAGGAGGTGAGATGGTTCCTGGGGCTGGCTGGCTATTATCATAGGTTTATACCTATTTATTTGGATGTCACCAGCCCATTAACCAACATCACTAAAAAGTGGGCTCCAGATCCAGTCCAGTGGACGGAGCAGTGCCAACAGGCTTTCACTGAGATAAAACCTGCACTGTGTGGGGGGCCACTTTTGCAGTACCCTGACTTCTCTCTCCCCTTTATTTTGCAGACTGATGTATCAGACAGAGGGCTGTGGGCCATTTTGTCCCAGAAGGTGGAGGGTGAGGAGCACCCCATGCTGGACATCAGCCATAAACTCTCAATGCATGAAAGCAAGTACAGCACCATTGAAAAAGAGTGTCTTGCCATAAAGTGGGCAGTCCTTGCCCTCCGATACTACCTGCTGGGGCGCCCTTTCACTCTCTGTTTGGACCATGCCCCCCTCCAGTGGCTCCACTGCATGACAGATGCCAATGCATGGATCACCCATTGGTATCTCGCCCTCCAGCCGTTTAAGTTCAAGGTGTTTTACAGGCTTGGGACACAGATGGTGGTAGCGGACTTCCTGTCCCATCGGGGGGAGTCTGCTTCAGGCCAGATGGCTCCCTGGCCTGAGTCAGGTGGTGGGGGTATGTGGTAGTGGAGATGTGTCCAAGCAGCAGTTTGTGAATGGAGGGTGGGGTCAGGGAAGGTAAGTGGCTAAGTCATTACACCTGATGTCAATTAATATGTGTGTGTGTGTGTGTGTGTGTGTGTGTGTGTGTGTGTGTGTGTGTGTGTGTGTGTTGCAGGGATGGAGCATAAAAGGAGGGGGAAAGCAGAGAAGAACTGACTCGCGACCAGAACGCATGTGTGTATGTGGGAGTGAGTGAATAAATTAAATAAATAGCACGTATGAAGCTGAAAAGCTTGATAAAATAAAGTTTGCAAGAACTTCAGCTCCTGCCTGCCATGCTTCTGTACTCCACCCCCATCAGAGATTTACTACAGTGGTGCTGAAACCTGGGATGAGTATAGAAGGGAACCACCCCATGGAGTCCTCCCCAGTTATGGGGCCCGTGCATGCCCTCGCTGCTGCCCAGCAGAACCAGCATTAAGCACTGACCGCCCTCTGGAAGGACCAAGAGCAACGCTTTGAAGCCTTGATGCTGGTCCAGCGGGAAGATCACCAGGCGTTCCAGTGCATCTGCTGGCATCACCAACATGGACGCCCCTCACGTCACCCTCACAAAGAAGGGCTCGCATGACAAGCCCAAAGTCTTCATCGCTCTCTTTGAGCAAGCGGCCCAAGCGTGGGGGTGGCCAATCGAGCAAAATGCGGCCTGTCTCCTCCCGCTCCTGACAGGTGAGGCACAGCTCGTGGTGCAGCAGCTCCCTGTCGACAGCCGGCTCAACTACTCCAACCTCAAGAGGACCATCTTGCAATGGGTTGGCCGCTCCCCGGAACAACATAGCCAGCGGTTCTGGAAGCTGACACTGGAGGAGGTCGGCTGACTGTTTGCATTTGGCCAACAACTCTGGGACACCTGCCGGCGGTGACTGAGGGCAGCAGGCGTCCCAGAGTTGTTGGTGGGATGGGCCCAGTGTCACCACCCGGCATCACTCCAGCGAGTCATTGAGTTGGCGGAGGATCATTTGGTAGTGGTTCTGACAGCAGGCAGATGAGGCGAAGGCACCTCTCCTCGTTTCTCTTCTCTCCCCTCTCTCTCTCACCCCATTCCCCAACCACGGAGGCGGGGGCTGGCTCCTCCCCAGCTGGCTCATCGCACCCGTGGTGTCCTCCCATCTCCCTCTTCCGTGTCTGTATCTTCCCCCCCCTCAGGTGAGTGACACCCATAACACCAGTGCAGAGGGTAAGCCTGGGCTGGTATGCTGGCATGGCAGGGAGCCAGAGCATCTCCAGAATCAGGGCTCCGCAAGGGAGGTGGAAGCCATGATCCGGATCCCCGAGGTGCCAGAGACCGCCCCCAATCGGGCCGGAATGTATCACATACCGGTAAATGTTCAAGGGCGTACATATCATCAGGTTAGCTCGGTCGTGAAAAACAGTTTTTACCATTTGAGTATTTTATCAAAAGTAAAAGGATACCTGCCACATAGAGATCTGGAGACTGTAATTCATGCTTTTATTAACATGAGATTGGATTACTGTAACTCACTTTATTTTGGCCTGGACCACTCAATCTAGCACCGTCTGCAGCTGGTACAAAATGCAGCTGCCCATCTCCTCACCGGCAAACGCAAGCGTGACCACAGGTCCCCTGTCCTTGCATCACTGCACTGGCTCCTCGTTGCTTTTAGAATAGATTTTAAAATTTTACTGTTTGTTTTTAAAGCTCTTAATGGCTTAGCTCCCCAGTATTTGACCAAGCTTATTCATATCTATACCCCTGCCAGAACACTGAGATCCTCTAATCAGCTGCTACTGGTCGCCCCTAAAACAAAACAAAAAACCAAAGGCTAGGATCTGGAATAACTTGCCCTGGCACATCCGATCTGCAGGATCATTTGGGGTTTTTAAATCATCTCTAAAAACACACTTTTTCTCCCTGGCTTTTAACCAAATTTAAGTATTTTAGTATTTATCCTAATTTCTTGTAATTGTGGCATTATATGTATTATGTGTATATTATATATATTAACTTGTACAGCACTTTGGTCAACCCCGGTTGTTTTTAAAACATGCTCTATAAATAAAGTTTGAGTTGAGTTGAGTTGATATCATGCATTGGTGGATTCTGGTTGTAATCAGATTTCAATTCACCAATGCCTGGTGCAAAGTGAGGCATTGAGGAGAGCACAAGCAGTGAAAGTTTTGTGTGTGCATGGGGATGTTTACAATTATCCCTTAGTGTCTGTCCATATTCTATTCCTGGGCCAAATGCATAGAATAAAGGTGGTGGTTAATCCTCGTCTCACCCACCCATTGATTTTGGGAACTGATTGGCCAGGGTTTAAAAAGCTGATGGAACATTTAACATGTAGTGGATCCTGCACTAGTATGCCATGGGAAGATCCCGGTGTGGCGTTGACTGGAGAAGCTGTCACAGAGCTGTGTACGTCAGCACCATGTCAGAGTGACACGAGGAGCAGCCCGCTCTTCCTCCCTCTCTCGGGGGTTCCCTTGAGGATTTTCCATTAGAGCAGTCATGAGATGTGACTCTGTGTCATGCGTTTGACCAAGTGAGAGTAATCGATAGTCAAACTCTTCAGCCAAGCATGACACTGGCCTTCCCTTATTTTGCTATTATTAAAGATGGATTGTACTGAGTGTGTGTGTGTGTGGGGGGGGGGGGGGTGAGTCTGCTTCAGGCTACAGAAAAGTGTTTATTGTTGGGAGATTGTGATGCTAAGATACTCTTCTTTCTGTGGATTGAAAGTGTTGCATTACTCTCTCCCCTGTGAATGAGAGCAACACTTGACACACACTGATGTCTGTAAGCTTGGGTACATGGAAGAGGGCAGTTAGAGCTTTCCTCCGAGTGCCTTCAGCTGCTCTGTGACATACAGTAGCATGAGCAGCAGGTCAAAAAGGTCTGGTAGCAGGCTTCCTGTGTCTGTGAGGAAACATGCTCATTATTACCTTCAGTGGTTAGTCATAGCGTGATGATGGAGAGCTGATGGGAATTGATAAATTATTTAAATAAAATAAAAAAACTAGCTTTGAATGAGCAAGCTTTCCTTTCTTTTCCCAATATAAGGAAACCTGTCACAAGTTTATCATGTTCATGGTAATTTTGCATACATTACACATACAATCCCATAGGTCCCAAGTTTCCAACTTCCAAATGCTGGTCCATTTCTGAAGTGATGCCGGAGGCTGAGGCGACACAGTAGCCGGTTGACAGTGGTGAATCCACCAAGGGGGGGTATTCCCCCTCCCACTAGGGGGTCTGGTGGTGCCCTCCAGAATTTTTTTTTTAATAGCATTGAAATATGCAATTTCCAGACATTTCAGCTTATTTTTATGACATTTATATTGGTATCAAAACTTGCAAGTGGATGGTGTATCTGCTGACAATTGATAACAGCACATGTTTAGTGTCTGACAACACGGAGCAGTGTTTATTTTGATGGTGATGCGAACTTGACATTTGATAAATCACACATGAGTCTTAGATCATTACAGACATTAGGCTATTATAGGCCTACACTCGAGTCTATCAGATGCAGATCAAGATTTTAGATACATTAAAACCTGTTTTCGGTTGAGAGTACGCTGTGCACATTTTACCTCCCGCTTCTCGTCGAAGCTTTTTCTTTTTCTGTCCCTTTGTTTTTCTTTTTGTGATTGTATGATTTGATGTTTGTTCTTTGTTTGAATGTTTTGTCCACCGGTTGTGGCATAGCTCTGGACCCAATTTTGGGCATTGGGCCGCCATGGGTGATGCCTGTGCTCCTCACTATGGACTGCAATGAACTTGTTGCTCTTTTTAACAATCAGGGTTGTCCAGTGCTCTATGCGGTGATGCTTCTTTGCTTGGCGTGGTGTTCTGAGCAATGTTGCCCAGGGGCATCACAGTGACTCATCCCAGTGCTCCTTGTGGCGATGCTTCTGTACTCACTTTATAGATCCATGTCACAGTGTTCTGAGCAATGTTGCCCAGTGATGTCGCAGTAGCTATGCAGGTTGTGTGGGACTTACATTTGTACACCTTTTGGTGGGATTGTGGGCAGCTACATGACTGGAATGACACCCTGACCCTCTTTTGGTAGACTTTTTTTTTTTTAAATTGTAAAGCAACCTTGGGTGTGAGAAAGGTGCTATACAAGTTGAAATTCTCATTTCATCTCATTATCTCTAGCCGCTTTATCCTGTTCTACAGGGTCGCAGGCAAGCCGGAGCCTATCCCAGCTGACTA
>JAPEIY010000028.1:51666989-51681486 GCA_026122135.1 Cathorops aguadulce | reverse complement strand
TGGGATAGGCTCCAGCTTGCCTGCGACCCTGTAGAACAGGATAAAGCAGCTAGAGATAATGAGATGAGATGAGATTTCTTAGTCATTTCCATGCTTTAGCAATACTCTAACTGCTATAACGGTCACTGGAGGGAGGGAGGGGAGAGAGAGAGAGAGACTGAGAGAGTCACTGGTGCTTAATATTCAATGACCTATAACCTAAAACAGCAGAGCTTCAGTCGCCTCAGAGAAGGGAGGCCGCCTGCAGCTGACTGACAGGGTTTGCTGGCTTTCCAGCTCCTTGTACTTTGTGAAACTTTTCCTTCTCCGCCGTGTCGAAAGGACGCCATGGAGGCGCTTCTTCTCTCCTCGCGTATGCAAACGCGGCCTCTGACGTGTGCAGTCACGTGGCTTTTGGCGTCGCACCCCCCTGCGCTCGCGCATTTTTTTCGGCTGTTGTCTATAGGGTTCGGTTTGGATCTTTACATGTCCGCGGTTCCAGCCGCTGGGCTTTTATTATTATTATTTTACACACCATCCGGAAAAGTCGCGCAGTCCTGCTTTCGGATTCATGCTGCCGCTTCGTCTGACACTACGGACAGGTAAGAAAGCTGAAGTGAATATTCACACAAACCTAAAATGACCAAACCTCATCTCAGCTAAAAAAAAAAAGTTATAACTGGTATGTATGCGGTTGCTAGCTAAGTAGTTAGCTTAAGCGCCGTGGCCTAAACCTTCACTCTTAACTTATCTATTGAACTTTGTTTGCTGTGTATATAAATATTTATATATGTAGTACAAACCGGGTAACGGGGGGGGGGGAGAAAAACAAGCCCGCTCGTTGATTTAAATAAACGCTGAGCTGAGGTTGAAACATTAGCCCAAGACGTTAGCGGTTCAGTTAAAAGCGGTTTTAAAGAGGGGGCTGAATGTGCGCGTGAGCGCGTCGAAACAAGCAGCAGCAGCAGAAAAAAAAAAAAAAATCATGGCTTCCAATGGCGACTTCACGGTGGCACACACAGGCTGCTGTGGGGCTGGCTGACTTGCCGGTTTAATAACCGACGTCCGGGTTATTTCTCGCCGGCTGGTGTTTATTCGCGCGTCCAGAGACCGGGGAACCATGGCAGCCGGAGGACTTCAGGAATGGCTAACGAGCTCCTGTGATGTAGGCAGGTGACGCCTCTTCTCCCTTCCAGCACACACTGCAGCAACACTTCATTCTTATCATCATCATCATTCCCACTTCACAATCTGGTTTGGATCGTTATTCCAGGAGTGAGTGAGATGATGCTCTTGGGTCAGATCATCTTACAGCATCTTTTCTGAACTCAGAAAGGAAAGCCACACGTTCACTCTTCAGCCTTCATGTGTGTGTGTAATAGTTTGAGGAACATTTTTTTTTTTAATGCTCAGTGTTTGACTCAATTCACTTCAGTCTTTACAGAAAACCTCCTCTTCAGAAATGCAGTCTCGAACAGCACACGGATGCATTTGGGTGCAGGATGATTTGTTGGCCTGTTAGTCCTTATTCAAGTTCAGAGCTTGATGAGGCTCAAAGAGAATCGGAATCACGAAACTCATTTTTCCCAGCCCAGTTAATCAGCTGTATTGTTTTGAAAGTGAGGATTAGGATTACGTTGGCAGCCGAATGCAGTTTGCAGTAGTCTGGATTTGTTTGATGTGTAAATAAAATTCAAGTGTGATTAGTTTGGAACTTTGAAGGAATGCCTTATGTATGTTGTTGCTTCAAGCTATACACTAAATAGGTTTTGAGAGCTGTAAAAGTTGTCTGGAGGGGTTGAATTTTGTAGGCCCAAAGTTTTTTTTTTTTTTAAATTAAATCAAATCAGGAGTATAAAATCCAGATTGTGAAAGTGTTGCTGCTTGTGCACAGTATATAAATATTAGACCCTGATTCAGCTTCCCTAGCTCTGGCACCAAATGCTTTTTGTGCCAGGTGACTGGCTTGATTCAAAATGGCTGCCTGCGTCGGTGCTAGAGTGCTGACGTCACTGAGGAGGCGGTTTTGCTGCCCAGGCCATCGATGACTAAGCGAGCAGAGGCGATGATGTCATAGCCGTGGGTCGGGCTCCTTTCAGAGCCGTATTTTCTCTGCTGCTGCTGGTGGTGGTGATGACTTCACTGAATGGAAAGGTTCATTGTGAGTGTCTTGCCTCACTTAATGTATTATTAATCTCTAATGAAGGCTCCAAATCTTCTTTTCCTGTCTTCATCTCTGTAAAAGAGTTTGATGGGTTCAGCCATTCAGGTTCACTTTTTAGAAGACGTTATCGCCTACACTCCTGCTCTCTGACTCGACTTGAGTGTCATGGAAATCAGAGAGCAACAAGTTCTCGCAGGATCTCCTCGTCATGTAGCGAATGTTTGTTTTTGTTTGGTTGAACATCCTGCTTTTTGGTGTTTGTGGAATAATCCATCATCCAACTTCGAGCGACAGTGTTTTTGATGAATGTGAACAACAAATATGCACAACAAAATTACTTTATTAAAGGCTTTGAAACACAACCACAGGAAACTGCAAAAATTATATAGATTTTAGGTGCAACACTGTGGTTATTGATAGTCTTATATTTGTTACTTGCTGTTACGTACACACAAACGCACACACGAGTTCTGTCTAGAAAGTTTGAGGACTGCTGTCGCAGGCCTCAACATTAACTTTTGACACCTTAAATGGCCTCAAATTTTGCAGTATACGGCAAGTTTTCAAGTACACGGTTCAAGGCAATACTGATATGTTTTCTCAGGGTATAAATGAGTTGTTTAAACAAAACTACATTTTTTTTAAACATTTATTTCAATAAGTCTATAACTCTTTGGATATATCTTTATTCAATAAGTCCAATGATTACAGCATCTGAAACATAAGAGAAACACAATAATAATAAAATCATAATCCTATATGCCCCCCCAAGTCTTTGGGTACAAAGGCTAATATAAAACGTTCATAAAAGTAACTGGTCATATACTGATGACCATTGAAAAGTTGGAAAAGAGATTATACACTCATAGTCCTGTACGATTTCTTCCTTGATTATTGTATAACTCAAAACATGAAATTATGTAATCATAATCCTGTATGCCCCCTGTAAGTCTTTGAAAACAAAGACTGATATGAAATGTTCGTAAAAGTATCTTATAATTTACAGGAGTATCACAAAACTATAACAGTCACAGTGACATGTACAATGCAGGTTCACAACAAATTTTAGTATCTTGCCGGTATCTTTGACACTCGAGAGGAGCGACGAAGGCCAGTAGGAGTGGTGTCCAGGGGCAGAGGCCCTGCCTGCAGAAGAGGTAGCTCCTTCAGCCCTGGGGCATTATATGACTGCAAGTCACGTAGAGCCTTAGGTACAGGTTTATTCGAGGATGTACTTTCCAGTGCTTGTGGGAGGACTGTAGTTGGCACAGTATCATTCTGAACTGCGGGATATTCCACAGACACAAGCTGTCGCGTGGGAGTACTTGGCGGATTATTCAGTGGTCGTGCAGGGGATTTTACAGGCACAGTGTTGGCAACCGATTTTGGTGGGGTTGGATCCGGAAGGGGTGTCACCCCATGTGGCCTGATAGGCATAGGATCAGGGGCCATCAGGAGGGGGGCACGCTGGATAACGGGTAGGTACTTTCTCAGGAACCTCCTGTTACGCAGTGTAACCCGTCCGGATCCATCTACTCTAACAACATACTGATCAAATTGTCTCACTTCCACTATGATGCCAGTCTTGTCCCATTTGGTTGGGTTTGGGCCCACTTGGTTCTGAATCCTCACGCAATCCCCAACAGCCAGCTGTGGGAGAGGGCGAGTGTGCTCAGAGAGACGTTCAGCTGCACGCATGTGTCTGTTACGTAATGCCTCCTCTCGGGCTGTGAGGGTCTCTCGCCAGGTGGTATGTGGCTGGTATTTTCCAGGGTGGATTGGGATGAAGTCTCGTATGGGGCGTCCAAAGACACACATGGCAGGGGAGAAGCGGGTGTCACGATCCGGGGTGTTACGGTACTGGAGCATAGCACGTTGGAATTTATCAGTGTTTAAAGTACCCCCGGCATCTGTGTTATCTGTGATCAGGCGTTTCACTGTTTTCACCCCTACCTCAGCCCGGCAATTGCTGTGAGGGAAAGCAACAGACGAAATTCGATGGTTTACACCCCAGTTGTGGAGAAAAGTTCGAGTCACTCCTGCAGTGAATTCAGGTCCTCCATCTGAAGATAACTCATCACTTATCCCAAATGTCACAAACACACGGCGCAGAGCATTGATGAGGCCATGTGCACCGTTGGCAGCTTGTTCTACAATGGGCCAGTTGCTGTAACGGTCTACTACTACTAAATAATTATGTCCACGATATGAGAAGTAATCAGCAGCAATGCACTGGAATGGATAGTCAGGCTGGACTGGTGGTGTTGGTGGTGCCCCTGGCTGGGAGGGAGCCATACGATTGCAGGCTGAGCAGCGTGCCCTCAACTCAGTGATGTCAGGGGTCATGCCAGGCCAGAAGAAGGAGGATTCAGCCCTTG
The DNA here is from genome assembly GCA_026122135.1 of Cathorops aguadulce. Lineage (NCBI taxonomy): Eukaryota > Metazoa > Chordata > Actinopteri > Siluriformes > Ariidae > Cathorops > Cathorops aguadulce. The sequence goes on along the minus strand of JAPEIY010000028.1, from coordinate 51,676,965 downwards.
AGCACATCATGGTAACACTCTGGTGAGCTGAATGCAACGCAGAGAGAATCTGGTCTCGTAGTGATGGGGGTATGATGACACGGTCTTTGTAAAGACACACCCCATCAAACTCTGTGAGGTTGTCCCGGAACTGGTGGTAGGGTCGGAGTTCGCTGGGTATACTATTGGGGGGCCCTGGAAATCCAGACTGTATCAACTCCATTAGTTTGCACATATCAGGGTCACTAGCTGTGGCTAGGCGAATGTCATCCCATGTAACTGACTTGATTATTTCTACTGTTGGAACCACCGACTGAGTGCAGACTTGAGTGTAATTTAGCTCAGAGGAGCGGGTGGCCATGAAGAAGTCATGAGATAGAGCTTGGGGGCTGAATTGGGGGGGATCATCCAATACAGCGACATCATCAGGGAGTGATAGAGGTGTGGCCTCACTAACTGGATGGCGAGACAGTCCGTCAGCAGCGGCATGGCGGACACCAGGTATATGGATGATCCGGAACCTGTAGCGCAGCGACTTCTCCTTGAGGTTGCGAAGCCGGGGGTTGGATATGTCCTCCAGCGATCGATCACCAAATACTTTTAGCAGAGGTTTGTGGTCCACTGCGATAGTTAAGTTGGGGCATCCTAGGACAAAGTGACGGGCTTTATCAAGGGCGTCAACCACAGCAAGGGCCTCTCCTTCCACTGGGGCATAACGAGATTCAGCACCTGAGGTGAAGCGGCTCCCTACCAGAGTGATCTTCCAACCGGTTCTGCAACAAAAGGGTTTGGAGGAAGGGCAGTTACAGTGTTTCTGGAATAGCCAAAATCCAATGCCATCCCTGCTCCAGTCTGTAGCTAGACATGTTGGTTTAGTTTTGTCGAAGATCTCTACTCCTTTACGAATCTCACTAACAATAAGGGCTTTGGATTCTTCAAACAGGTGGTTCAACTCATCAGTCCATGCAAAGGGTGTGCCTGGTTTCAGGAGTTTGCGGAAAGGCAGCATCCGTTCAGTCATGGCAAAGGCATAGGAGACCTGGTTGACAAGGCCAAACCAACTGCGCACATCTGTGATGTTGGTAGGTGAGGGAAAGTTCTGTATGGCCTCTAAAAATTGAGGGCAAGGGCGCACAGAGTTCGGCGTGATCTCAAATCCTGCAAACTCGACTGTAGTTTGAGCAAAGGTAAACTTGGAAGGATTCAGGATGACTCCGTTTCGGCCACAAACATCTAGCCACTCCACAGCATGAAAGAAAGCTTCTTCAATGGTGTCATCCCAAAGTAGAGCATCGTCAATGCATTTGGTTTTCCGTGGTATGTCAGAGACTATTTCGTCAAATCGTCGGCTATAACCATCACCGGAGGCGATGTACCCCTGGGGGGCGACACGGTAGCGGTATCGGCCCCAAGGTGTAATGAACGTAGTAAGGTGGCGGTCATCCTCATGTAGTGCAATGCTGTGATACCCATTCCATGCATCAAAGACAGTTTTGTAGGATTGAGATGGAACAGCACGGGCCTGATGAAAGGGTGACTGAGTGTGGTGGGTCTCTCGAACTGCATGGCGGTTGAGTGGTTGTAGGTCCACAGTCCTCCTAGGTTTGCCAGACTTCTTTGGGCATATAACCATTTTGTGGCACCATGTAACTGGTGTGCCGACCGGGACGGGTTCGATCACACCCAAACGTACATCACGATCAAGGTCTGCCCGCACTTCATCCTGCCAATGAATGGGGACGGGTATAGGAGTATGGTGAGCGACTGGTTGAGCGTTAGGGTCTACCATTAGCCGTAATGGGGGACCAGCCATCATGGGTAGTGGTTGGTGTTCACAAGTGTTAAATGTACTTGATTTGTAGGTGTCCAGTAACCACTGCTCTAGTTTATTCCTATTTTCCTTAGTCGCTGGGAATGGTAATGATGTAACTGCCGTAGGTGGTATCTGGCGTTGAGGACAATCACACTTTTGGGTCAGGCAGGTTTCTAATTTAAGGGGTGGGGATTCCCGGAGTGCAAAGGCTTCACCTATGGTTGGAAACCTGCTGCTGATCATACCCAGGGTGATGCATGCTTGCTTGGATAAGAATAGCCGGTCCGAGGAGTCAGTGAAGTACACTAACTGTCTGGTCTCATGTACCGTTCCTGATGGAGAGGCACCAGATATACGAAGGACAAGGGCACCACATATGTTGATTCTACCATTATTAGCTGCATTCATTTTCATCCTAACTGGGATGAGTTGGTGCTTCTTCAGTCCTAGCTTGGAGAGTAGCTTGGTCCCAGCCAGACAGGACTGGCAACCAGTGTCGGCCATGGCAGGGTAGGTTGTAGATGAGGAGGTGTGATGGAATGGCTTAGGTAGGCCAAGGTCGAGTGAGTCTTGAGGTACAGTTTTGATGTACACATCGATGAAGGGTTGAGGGTCTGATTCTCGCCTTTCCCAGGCATCACAAAATTGATTATAGATGTGATGATCTAGTGTTATGGCATCAGCGTCCATTTGTGGTTCTGCACTCAGTGAGCATAAGGCATCGAAGACAGCTGTGGCATCACTGGAGGTTTCAGGCACCGTCTGTGCAATTGCTGTCCGCTTTCTTTGGGAAGTGCGACAGATGAATTCAAAGTGGTGACGGAGACTGCACTTTTCACAAGTGTGATTATAAGCTGGACAATGTTTTATACGTTCCCTTCTGAATGAAGCATGGCCAGTTTGCCCACAGTAATCGCATGCCTTGGATTTCTCGTGGAGATGAGCCTTGGGTTTCTCACGTCTTTTGTATGTACTTGCAGCTGCTGCAGACACAGGGCCCCCACCAATTAGTAGACGAGTAGCAGAGCGTTTACCACTTTCTTTAGCTTCTACATACTTAAGTACCTCCTCGAGACTCTGGTCTTGATTTGCTTGGCCAAGGACATCAGTGCGTATTTCCTCATCTTCGAGACCCCGGATTAGGGCATCGCGAATCATAATGTCACTAAAATCAACCATTACATTGCATGCGCACTTCTTCTTGTAATTACACACACTGGCCTGGCCACGGAGGCGGGCAGCAAAAGCTCTGACAGGTTCATCCCTGTCCTGATGCAAGTTATGAAGTTGTATACGTGCCACCATAATGTTTTCCTGACGGACAGCTAAGCTCTTAATTTTGTCCATAACATCTGTTTCATCCAGTTCAGTCAGGGCACCGAAGGTTCTAATCAAGTCCTTGCGTAGGACCTCCTGGCAGCATTCAAGAAGCTGATAGACAATGTCTGCCCCTGTCAGGTGTGTTGCGGCCTTGTATTCTGACCACCGTAAGGAAAAGTATGCCCATTCTTCACTAGTGCCAGCTGATGCAATGGATGGCCTTTTGACCTTCTCCACTTTAGCACTGTGTTGCGTGGCAGGAGGTGCAGCATCAGGATGTGCGGTGCGGGCATGTAGCTGAATCAGGGCAACTAGTGCTTCTGGGGGCGTGTTGTCAGGCCAGATAGTGTCACAGTTTGGGGCTGAACAAGTGATAGGCATCTTGGAGATCTAATGCTGTAATCATCAATAAGTCTATAACTCTTTGGATATATCTTTATTCAATAAGTCCAATGATTACAGCATCTGAAACATAAGAGAAACACAATAATAATAAAATCATAATCCTATATTATTTTTAAAAACAATTTCTGCAACAGAAGAACAAGATAAGCCCTGAAAACATGAAACATAAATATCTTATATGTAAGGCTTCCATACGGTACTAGTATGTAATACGTCTTTTTATATAGAGTTTAGGACACAAAACACACTTTGATTTGCCTATAACAATGACTAGCAATATTGCAAAGATGAATTATTAAGTTAAAAACATTGTAAAACAGGAGTCTGTACTGCAGTACTGTCTTGTCTTATTCAGTTTGCCATTGCATTTAGGAGGAAATTAAACAACCTGTCCTCCTCATCTACACATGCATGATGGGCCAATGATAAATGGGGTAAGATGTATTTACTTATGGTATAATTCACTATGTAATGATGCATATTTACTGTAGAGGGTGTGGTTTACTATTTGAGACACAAAAGCATGTCTTTCCATTCATTGAATGCACTCACCACTAGCTTTTATTACAAGAATGATTAGTTACTCTATGACTACAGCTGGAATGTGCTGATTCTGTGAGCATTTGTAATTATTGTACCATCCAGCATTTAGATAAAAGTAAAATAAAATCTTACAACATTGAAAGTCTAAAGCAAGATATTTTATTTTACAAATAACACTTCAGATATTGTTTTAAAGCAAGACGCCCTTTCGATTTCATAAAACTGGTGAAATTTAGTTCCCTCTTGTCAGTAAAGGCATTGAGAGCGACAGCGCTAGCCAAACTACAAACATGGCTACTCAGGATTATAATGCCCAAAGAGCACAGTGCCCCCTATCACCGGTTTATTGAACTCAGCTGCCACTCCTTCACGACTCATCAGCCACACTACTTAAGCTTCACTCACACTCCCCCTCATTGCGAAGTATCATTCTGTGTTTTCCAGTCCATACCAAGCCTTTCTATCTCTGCCTGACTTTAGTTATACTGACCCTCGCTATCTCTTTGTCTATGCTTCTTGTATTTTCTGTATTGCCCTGTTTGCTGATCGACTGACCCTTGCCTGCCTTTTGACCACGTTTCTAGTTTTGTGATTTGGCTTCATTACGAGTTTGCTACCCCACTCTCCCCTGCACATACATCCGTAAGTGCCTGCACTCTGACAGGATACTTTGTCTACTATGGATGCAGCAGAGCAGGCGACGCAAACTGTGCTGAATGCTCAGGGGCGTCTCTTAGGAGCGCATCAACAGATGCCTGCAGACCTCAACACCTGGATGGCGCAGCTTGCAGCTGTGATGGTCCTAACGTGCCCTGAGGCTTCTCCAAGTCCTGCACTACAGCTTCCCATTCCGGAGAAATATGCTGGGGATACGCTCACCTGTAAAGGATTCCTACTTCAGTGCTCCATGCACTTTTCCACTATGCCTAACATCTCTGATGAACATAAGATCGCTAAATTTATTTTGTGTCTCACTGGCAAAGTGCTACAGTGGGCTAGTGCCATATGGAAGAATGGAGGAGCACAAACGACTTCCTATGAGCATTTCCTCAAGTTGTTTAAGAGATTATTTGATCATGAGCCTGAGGGAATTGAAGTCGGCAAGAATCTTTTCACCATCACACAGGGTTCATGAGGAGTCGCTAAACATGCTCTAGACTTCAGAACTCTAGCAGCAGCCAGTGGATAGAATGAACCAGCTCTAAAAGCGGTGTTTCGCCAAGGTCTTCAGCCTGAAATTCTCAGTGAACTGGAGTGTAAAGATGAGCGACTAATGTTGGGCTCCCTAATTGACCTAGCAATATGGTTGGATCATCTGCTAACCAACCGGCCCTCTCTCAAGAATCACTCCAAATCAGTCCAGCCCTCTGAGGATTCTGCACCTATGGAAGTTTCTCACACCCGTCTGAAATGTTCCGAACGTGAAAGAAGGAGGAGAGAGGGTCTCCGCTTCTACTGCAGGAGTTCAGAGCATCATATCAACCAGTGTCATATATCCAATAGTCTTGCACCAGCCCAGTTGAAGCCATAGCTCATGTAGTGAGTTCAGTAAGAAAGTTTAATACACAATCATTTAAAGTACCCATGTTGTTAAAACTGGTATCTTCCACACATGTTCTGTCTGCCTTTGTCAACTAAGGGGCAGAGTGGAATTTTGTCAACAGCATGATTTGTCCAGAAGTTCTACCTGCACACAACCCCTCTGCAGAGTCCATTCAGCATCAGGACCGTCGATGGAGGACCAAAAGGTGATGGTCTTGTCACCACTCATACTGCTCCCGTTCACATTTAGGTGGGAGCACTACACTCTGAACTCATTTCCCTCTATGTGACCACCACTGTCAATCATGACCTCATTCTTGGGTACCCTTGGTTACAGCTTCACGACCCACTAATCTCTTGGCAGAACAAGGAAATTCTCCAGTGGTCATCCACATGTTTCCAGAGCTGTCTCTCATGTCTCCAGTTCAGTCTCTCCTCTACCTCAGTAGAGAGTCCACAGGCTGATTCCATGGAGAATGTTCCTGAGTGTTACCTGGACCTGAGAGAGGTCTTTAGCAAGGGGAAAGCCTGCGGGCTACCACTGCATCACCCATATGATTGTGCCATTGATCTTCTATGAGGCACATCACCTCCATGTCTATCCCCTTTCTCAAAAGGAACACTCTGCCATGGAGGAATACATCCAAGAGGCCCTCAAGCAGGGTTACATCCATTCATCCAAGTCACCAGCATCAGGTGGGTTGTTCTTTGTGGAGAAGTGAGGTGGTGGCCTCCGACCCTGCATAGACTATAGAGGACTCAATCAAGTCTCCATCAAATATCCCCATCCTCTTCCTCTCGTTCCCTCTGCCCTAGAACAACTTCGATCCACTAAGATCTTCTTCTAGCTAGACCCACGCAGTGCCTACAACTTGATCAGAATCAAGGAGGGTGATGAATGGAAGGCCGCCTTCAGCATGATCACTGGCTATTTTGAGTACCAGATAATGCCTTATGGCCTTTCTTCAGTGCCAAGAGTTTTCCAGTGCTTTATCAACGACGTGCTATGGGACATGCTAGGCAAGTTTGTAATAGCATATATCGATGATATCTTGATCTACTCTCCTGACAAGAAGAGTCATCTGGAATATGTTAGCGCCGTCCTCTTATGCCTACTAGCTAATCACCGCTACGTGAAAGCAGAGATGTACGAATTCCATTTGAATTGAATCTCCTTTTTGGGGTATGTCATTAGTACAGAAGGAGTCAGCATGGATTCCTTCAAGGTGTTTGCGGTCACATCCTGGCCAGTACCCATGTCCATAAAGGAGCTTCAATGTTTCTTAGGCTTTGCCAACTTCTACTGTCGCCTTATTAGAGGCTTCAGCACAATTGCTGCTCCCCTAATGGCCCTGCTCAAGAAGGGACAAAAGTGTCTCCACTGGAACCCTTCGGCAGAAGAAGCCTTTAATTGGCTCAAGGGCACCTTCACCTCTGCCCTGGTCCTGCAGCACTGTGACCCGACCAAGCCAAGTCGATGCCTCTGACACAGGAGTAGGGAGTGTCTTGTCCCAACGTTTCGGCGAGAGACACAAGCTGCACCCAGTGGCATTCTTCTCTAAGAAACTCATGTCTGCAGAGGAGTGGAGACATTGGCTGGAGGGAGACATGCTCCTATTTGTGATTATTAACTAACCATAAGAACCTAGAATATCTCAAGAAAACCAAAAGGCTGAACCCATGCCAAGCCAGATGGGCACTCTCTTCACACGTTTTAATTTCACGATTTTGTTCTGCCCAGGGTCCAAGAACACCAAGGCAGATGCCCTGTCTCGTACCTTTTGACTTGTCGCGTCGTGACCCCATAACTCGCCCCATTCTCTCACCCAACTGCTTCATCCAGTCTGTCACTTGGGACCTAGATCAGGAGATAAAGAACTCCCAACCATGGACAAGCCCAATCAGTTTTCCGCCTGGCCTCCTTTACGTCCTGAAACACCTCCCAGGGTGACCCATCACCTGGGTTCATGCGTCTCCTGCCACGGGACATCCTGGCAGCCAACGAACTTATCAAATGCTTAAGAACGAATACTGATAGGAGAATATGCTCACTGAAATTAACCAGTTTATCACCACCTGCTCTGAGTGTGCCCAGGTAAAAGTTTCAAGAACCCCTCCCACTGGTAAGCTTTGTCCCTTCCCGGGACCTCAAAGACTCTGGTCCCATCTAGCCATTGATTTCATCATAGACCTTCCTCCCTCCCAGGGCAACACCACCATTATGGTGACAATAGACAGACAAAGCTCTGAAACTCATTCCATTACCTGACATTCCCACTGCACTCCAAACAGCTAAATTGCTGTTCCAGCAGGTGTTCAAGTACTTTGGCATTCCAGAAGACATAGCGATTGGGGGCCCCCAATTCTTCTCACACTTATGGACCTGTTTCATGAAACAGGTAGGGGTCTCAGTAAGTCTCGCATCTGGTTATCACCCCCAATCTAACAGCCAAGTGGAACAGGCCAACCAAGAGATTGATGCTTTCTAAGAATCTTCTGCATGAGGAGCCAGGAGGACTGGTCTTGATTCATTCCTTGGGCAGAGTATGCACAAAACTCACTCAAGCACTCCACTATGCAACTAGCACCCTTTCAGTGCATACTCTGCTACCAACTGCCCCTGTTCCCCTGGGACGACACACTGGCACAGGTACAAGCAGTTGAGGACTGGTTCTCTTGTAGCCAAGCCATATGGGAGGAGGTACATCAACGCGTTTAGACGGTTAAGAATAAAAAAAGAAACCTTTGTCACATGCACACTTCAAGCACAGTGAAATTCATCCTCTGCATTTAACCCATCTGAAGCAGTGAACATGCGTGCACACACACCCAGAGCAGTGGGCAGCCACACCAGAGCACCCGGGGAGCAGTTAGGGGTTGGGTACCTTGCTCAAGGGCACCTCAGCCCAAGGCCGCCCCACGCCAACTTAATGGCATGTCTTTGGATTGTGGGGGAAACCGGAGTGCCCGGAAGAAACCCATGCAGAGACGGGGAGAACATGCAAATTCCACACAAAGTTCCTCGCCGGCCGCTAGGTTCAAACCCGGAACCTTCTTGCTGTGAGGCGACCATGCTAACCATTACACCACCGTGCCACTCAAGTACAAAGAATATGCAAACACAGAAGCAACAGCCCAGATTTCTCTCCAGGTGACAGAGTATGGGTCTCCACAAGAAACCTCAAGGAATCCAACACTTGCCAGAAGCTATAGGCATGCTACATCGGCCCATTTAAAGTACTTTGGCATATTAATGACGTCTCATACAGGATAGAGCTCCCCCCCCCCCCCTTACAGCCAGCTATCCCCCATGTCTCCTGTCTGAAACCTGCCATTCCAGGCCCTCTAGCTGAGAATGTTCCTGTCCAAGAGCACGCACCTCTAAGCCTAGAAGGTGAGCCCATCTACCAGAAAAGCAGAATGCTTGATTCCAGACGCAGAACAGGTTGAGTATCTGGTAGACTGGGAGGGCTGTGGACCAGAGGAATGAAGCTGGGTGGGAGCCAAGGACATTCTGGACCCTCTGCTAAAGTAAGAATTCCATGCCCAACACCCTGACAAACCTGCACCTAGGGGGAGTGTTATGGGAGGTAAGATGTGGAGAGTAGGATCCAAGAGTAGAACACAGACCAGTAAATCCAATAATAAAGATTTGATAGAAGTAAAATAAACCAAAAATAATCCAGAAAAAAACTAGGGACAAAAAACGAGGCAGGTAAGGACAAAAAACGCTAGCATAAAAAATAGTCGAGACAAACTTGAGACAAAAATGTAGCACAAAAAACTGTGATGAGGAACAGGCAAAACAGAGAGCAAAAATCCAAGAAGCAATAAGGGTGCAGAGATGACGTGAAAAAAACGAACCGTTCTGGCAAAGTCCCCTTCTGAGAACGGCCCTTTTATACACAGCAGAGCAAACCAGGAAGTGAATGCTGGCAAGATGAAAGTCCCATCCCAGATTATCGCTGAACTGGGAGGTAATAAATCTCCGGAGTGGAAGTCCGGGGCGGAGCATGACAATACCCCATCCCCACCCCCCTTCAATAAGCGCCTCCAGGCACTTTAGGAAGTGCATCAGGGTGTTTGCCGGTGGAACTCAGTGATAAGTGTTGGGTCCAGCATGAACCTGGTGGGGACCCAACTTCTCTCCTCAGGACCGTAACCCTCCCAGTCCACCAGATATTGGAGTCCTCCTACCTCACCGCCACACCTTCAGCAGTTTCTTGACCGTGTAGGCCTCGCCACCATCAATGAGCCTATGAGGAGGAGGGGGTTTGGAGGGTGGGAGCAAAGGATTTGGAGACCAGAGGTTTAAGCTGAGATACATGAAAGGTAGGGTGAACACGTCGCATGGTGAGTGGTAATGCCAGTCTA
>JAPEIY010000028.1:50749654-50760575 GCA_026122135.1 Cathorops aguadulce | reverse complement strand
ATTAATGATTAACATGTCAAAAATATCAAATTTAATTCCCCGAGTTAATGAGTAATTTTCAGGAGTGCATTTAGAAACCGCGGTGATTTTCCGGCTACACAGTTCATTACTTTGGAAAATATCAGACAGCTGAATGTAAACTCAGCAAAATCCCAAAACATTCCTGTTAAAAAGTAAAGGTCTGTTAGAGTTTCTAAAGCTTTCAGGTTTCAGCGTTGGGGACGTTGAGCCTCGTTTATCAATCTTTTAGTAGAGTCGTGTGTTTGCAGAAGCTAAAGTCAACTAAACATTTCCAACTCAGATTTATGCGAGTTAAAGCCAATTGTTTACATTAGTTCATATTGTCTGTAAATTTAAACACCAACAAATACCAAATTTCTCATATAAATCAGGGACATAAGGTGTGTGTGTCACACACTGACTGGCAGCCTGAGTGCATTATGTAACACAAAATAAATTACCATTGCGAGTTTTAGGCAGCTTAGAGACCGACTCTTCCATTATTGCTGTTTCTTCCACATTTTCTTGATGTGTTCTAGAAACGGCACTAAAAATTGGCTTTGATGGAAAAATATATATATAATAAATTGCTTACCTCTCTTCACGTCAAAAGGAGGAGGGAAGTTTTGCTTGTTTTGACATGGCAAATTATTAACACGAGAAAATACTCATAATTTGCAACTAAAAAGACTGCAGCTCTGCTGGCAGCTTGACCATGCTTTCTAGTGCGATTGTGTTGCGCTTGCGCAGAACGGTGTCAGTCCTGCGTACCTTAGCATGTGCACCTGAAGGCGCGCCTAACGAGCTCCAGCACGCGCGCCGTTAACAAAGAACACCTGTCTTTAATCAATGAACTATGTTTGGGCTATTTAAGGACCACGCCCATGTAAGGACGACGCGAAGTATTACGCTGCGTCTCGGAATGCGAAAAATCTGAAAAATACATTTCTTCATTTGGAAAACCAGAGATTTTCAAGAGTTTTGTCAAATATCCGGATTTCCGGAAGACTTGTCATTAGCAGAAAAAAATCTGGAGGAATTTTTCATGAAAATCTAAAAATCCGGAATTCCAGGAAAATCCGGAACACTTTCATGATGAATTGATGTCTTTTGAGGACCTGAGGGCCTGGCAAGTGGCCTAGTGGTAGTGTGTCTGCTTCTCAATCGGGAGATCGGGAGTTCTATTCATGGTCGGGTCATACCAAAGATCATCACAAAAATGGTACCCACTACCATCTGGCAAGGCACGCTGCAATACAGATGCAAGTGGGGAGTTAAACTCTTGCGGTTACCAGAGGACTAGCCCACCACTGTAACCCTAGCTATGTAATAGCCAAGAGGCCGAGGGCTACGGAAATGGAGATCAGCGCCGCCCGATGTGCCACATGGCGCGGGAAGGACTTTAATTTTTTTTTTAACTGAGGACCTGAGGAGGAAGTATCATCTCTCCAGTCGATTTTTTTTAATTTATAGTTAAGATCATTTCTTAGAACTGCTCTGGGATCTGAGATTACTTTACCTGTGTTCAGTGATCTGGAGGGACTGCTTCATGAGAGAAACGTACCTCGTCTCATTTCTAAGGTCTATTTTCTTCTGATGGATGATGCTCTAAAACCAGGGTTACATAAATTAAGGGAGAAATGGGAGTCCAACTTGGGTGTGACAATCCGTGCAGAGCTTTGCTCTGAATTGTGTCAAAAAATGTATCTTGTTAAGATCTGTTCAGTACTTCAGGAGTAACAGTAGGTTGAAATTGGTACAACAGAGTTCACTCTGCTCGCGTGACGTCAGGAAACTGCCGGTGATTTCTGAGTCACGGGAAAGCAGTCAGTCTCTCTCTCTTCTGATCAGTTTCTGATTGGGTTACTCATGGATATTAATCAAAAAAAACCTATAAGGATGTTTGCTCGCTCTCACTGTTTCTGATGACATATTCAGCAAAATTTTCCATCTGCTAGTTTTGATGTTATGCTTCAAGGGAGACTTTGGAGTGAGTTTTCATAGCTTTACCTACTTATTTTTTCAAATCAAACTGATTCATGTAAATAACTATTTTAGAATATAACTGTAGTTGTTTTGCTGAAAAATATTGAGATTTTAGTGGTCAGTATGCTATTTTAAAAACCCATAAGTCAGAAACGAGAGTGTCAATTTCAATTCAATTCAATGGAGTCGTTTACTGGATGTGGCTAACACAGCTTTTTCAAAGTTAGCCTTGAAAGCTGTGAATATTAATCGAAATAATTAACCATTTATATTCTTTCATCTAAACACGAGTAAGCCCTACTTAGAAATGCAAAGGCCTACAGAGCACAAACAGGGTATAAGAAATATTCTTTTATTACTTTATTTTGATAGAGTTGTACATGTGAATGACATTCAATGCTTATTTATGCAAATTTTATAATTGTATTTGTAATTACCATTAACCTTGATCTATCACTCTTTATGTATAAATGAGTTAATATCAGCTTCATATTGCACAAATAAAGCCATTTGATGAAACTTTAAAGAAGAAAGTGTACCGATTTTAAAAATGTTACCTAATTAGCATAATCAATACTAATTAAATATTAATTTGAATAATTTGTCACTAACTTTTTAAACTTTGTATTCAGTATACAACCATCTATGTGTCTGCCAATTTCCATGTAAATATCTTGAAAAATAAAGAAAAAACACATTTGATCTGATTACCTCCACCAAGGTGGTTATGTTTTCAGTAGCATTTTGTTTGTTGGTTTGCATGTTAGCAACATTACGGAAAAAGTTATGAACGGATTGCTCTGAAATTTTTTAAAGAGGTGTGACTGGGCACAAGTAACAATCCATTAAATTTTGGCAGTGATCCGGATCATCTTCTGGATCCCGGATTTTTTTTAAAGAATTCTTGGCAGAGGTCTGCGCTCTCCGAGTGCTTTTCTAGTTTGAGATGTAAATATCCCAGAAACGATGTAGTCTAGGCAAATAAAACTGAACAGACTTGATGTTGAGCAGTATAAAATTTATTCCTCAAAATTTGAATGAGAAATTCAAAGGTATGTGGATTCCATGATCGATTTCACAAATTTTCAATATTCGTGCCGCCTGAGCACACAGACAGCCTTCCTCTTTGAATTTTTTGTGCCGTGTCCAAATCTGCATTGCAGTTGGTGCATTTTTAGAGAATTCTCTCTGCACAGTCTTGTTCGACTGCGTCCGAGCGTACTCTAAGGGTAGTATCTCACTGGGCTGCGACAGCTTGCGACAAATTGCGAACATCATTCGCGAGAGTTTCAAAAGTGCCTTGAAACATTCATGGGGCTTCTCAATTTCCTCGCGTGAGTCGCAAAGCATCACTCCTTTGTCGCTGAAATTTTGAACATGTTCAAAAAATTTGTGCGACAAAATTTTTCTCAAAATATCCGCAAATGTGTCGCTAGTGTCGCAAAGCCATTGCGAACCCTTCTCAAGTCAGTTTCCGTGAGACAGGAAATGCATGCCAGTATCTCACTAGGCAGCGACAGCCTGCAACTAGTTGGAGACAACAATTGCGGTAAAATATGCGATTATCAATTCAGTGTGCTTCCAAATGAAAATTGTCGCTAATTCGCATATTTTATCGCAATTGTTGCGTCTCCAACTAGTCGCAGGCTGTTGCAGCCCAGTGACATTACTAGCTTAACACACAAAACGCCTTTTCTTTTCCAGCGAATAGCATTTCTATACCTAAAAAGATAAAAACAAAGAACATTAAACATAACATTTTGACCTGTTTCAACACATGCTGTTCAAATTTGAGGTCAACTGAACGAGAATTGGCGAAGTTATTAGATTGTGAAATGATGTAAAAAATATTTTTTGAAACACCCTGTATATAAGTAGTAGTGTTTCCATATACATATATGTTCCTGATTCTGGAAAGATTATCTTCTCAGTACATGGATATGTTACAGATCAAAAAATTTCAACCTAGGTGATTTTTTTTTTTTTAACCTGATTGATGATTATTTGATTATCCGTTTTGAGTCAGTTGACACGTCAGACATGTGTATGACTAGCAGTCTTCAGCAGAGCTCTCCATTCAGCACGATATTGAGTTGCCTCCTCTGCAATATTCCATAGCTTCAAGTCAGCACGGACAGATTCTTTACAGCTTTTTCGAGGTCGGCCATGGTTGTTCGCTCCTTCAACTTCCAAAGTAGTACATCTGTTGATCCAAGAATTACTGCATTGGACGTGTCCAAACCAATGGAGACGATTGCATCTGACGACAGATTCAAGGTGGCAGAGGTTCAGCACCCGCAGAAGAGAAGACATGCTAACTCGTGTTCCTCTTTTGTCATTGTACATCCATAAAAGCATGGCTCTTTCATTATGCTCAAGCCGTTTTTGGGCATCTCTTTGGAGTGCCCAACATTCAGAACCGTATAACATGGTGCTATGCACACAACTGCTGTATAGTTGACCACTGGTATGAAATGAGACAGCTTTGCAGGTTAACAATGGAAGCAGCTTTCTAAACTTTCCCCAAGCAGAACGAGTTCTGATAATCGTTGCCAGTTCACAACCACCTCCTGGGCAGAAACCATCACCAAGGTATACGAAACTATCGATGACCTCTAGTTTGCTACCTGCCAACATTATCTCACTGCATGGTCTTGCGTCAATCGGCCAGGGGTCATCTATCAGTTGTCAAGTTGCAGCGCCTAGTATGACTGTATAGGCCAATGCGTGAGCCACATGGTCTGCTACAGTTGCTGCAGGTGAAGTTGCTTGGTTGGGTGTCTGTTGATGCCGTCTGCAGTCTCCGCTGTCATCGGAACCTCCTCTCCCCCCACCGGGTCTCTCTCCTTTCCTCGGCTTCCCCAACAACAGACTTGGTGGTGGACCGCCAGCTGGCGCAGTCTGAGGCCGCTGTCTCCAGGTCTGCGGGGTTGAAGCTGCCTGCCCTCAGGTCATGCTTGCACATGTCCTTGTAGCATAGTGGCCAGCTCACCATACAGCACGTTCTTTGGATGTGGCCATTGTCCATGCGGCTGACGTGGCCTAGCCAGCGCAGGCGTATCTGGGTCAGCATGGCAAACAAGCTGGCCATCCCTGCCTTGGCCAGGACTTCAGTGTTGGTGATACGGTCCTGCCAGGTGATGCCCAGAAGTCTTCTGAGACAGCGCATGTGGCAGGCATTCCGTCTGCATTTTTAGTGGGAGTAGAGGGTCCATGCTTCACTTCCGTAGAGGAGTGTGCTCAGCACGCAGGCCTGATACAGTACACTCTCATTTTGGTGTTGGTTGTGAGCATGGTGTTGTCCCAGACTCTCTTCGCAAGACGGGCCATTGCTGTTCCAACTCTTAGCTATAGCCGGCAAATATATAGATAAACTAAAGATTTAAACTTTGTAAATTTGGGTACCCAACCATACGTCAGTCACAAAGTGCAGGCCTGTATCGTCGCTTGGGTGTAGTGAAGCCTTAAAACAATATGGCTACCTGGCGGCAAAGCGCACAAAAGAAAAGAAGAAGTGTGTGCATGGCTCGTTCTCCTCACCATGATGGCAATGCTGGGCTAGCGATGCTGTGGAGCAGAGACATTGCCACTGCTGGTTCCTGGTGCTCACAGAGATCTTGGAAACTGCATAGAGTCTTCTACTCTTGAGCAAAGTCTTTTGAACTCCTCTAGCTTGAAGCTACGTTGGGCTGACTATCTTGTGCTATCCTCGTTGTGAGCTCTGTCCGTGTTCTCAACATTTACACTCTTATAGCACCGTAATATCACTGTAAAATGTCTCTCAAAAGACTCACTGTCCATGTGTCTCGGCACATTCACAATAAGTTATCTAAACTTGGTATTTTACTACTCACATGCAGCAGAGTCCCAGCGCACTTTTCACTCGCTTCCTTCTTCCTCTCCACCTTCTCTCGTTCTGTTCATGTTCTCCTCACGCATCCCTTCCTGTTTCCACCTAACCTCCCTCCCCCCGACTACTGATTGGCTCAGAAAATAAACTAAAAGCAAAATCATACATTTCAATTTCTTTTACAAATGTATAGAAAATAAAACGTTCTCACAATATTTCCAACTTCTCAAACTTAGTATTTCAAGAAACAAAAGACATTTCACATCATGTAAATATTAGGACACATGACCTTGACCCATAAAATTAAAACCCTATTACATACAGTGCAATACAAACTCAGATACATTTTCCCAGATGCTTTTCGGAGAGTTGATGTATTTATTTATTTATTTTCAGAATTTAGCTGGGCCTGGATTTTTTCTTTGTAAGAAAAGGATTACATCTTGTGACCCTACCCCCTAGTCCAGACATATGGAGAATATGGGAGATTGTTGTCAAATGTAGTACACAACCAGTACTTGCCAGAAATTCCTGCAGCTCCTTCAGTGTTGCTGTAGGCCTCTTGGCAGCCTCTCTGACCAGTTTTCATCATCTTTTCATCAATTTTGGAGGGACGTCCAGTTTTCAGTAATGTCACTGTTGTCCCATATTTTCTCCACTTCTTAATGACTGTCTTCACTGTGCTCCATGGTATATCTAATGGCGTGGGAATGTTTTTGTACCCTTCTCCTGACTGATACCTTTCAACAATGAGATCCCTTTGACGCTCTGTAAGCTCTCTGTGAACCCTGGCTTTTGCTGGAGGAGGCAACGGAGTAAATGTCTGAACTTTATTTGGGGTTAATCAGAGTCAGTTTAATTGATGGCTGGTGTGAACCCAAAAAGACTGAATGCTGTAATTAAATCAAAAGGTGCTTCAACAAAGTATTAGTTTAAAGGTGTGTACACTTATGCAACCAGCTTATTGTACGTTTTTTATTTTTTATGTTTTTTCTCTGAACAGATTTGTTTGGTTTTCAATTGAATTGTACAGGTTATAAGTCACATTAAAGGTGGGAAAAGTTTTGAAATTATTTATTGTGGTCTCATATATTTTTAATTTTTTTATTTTTTACATCAGAAAAAACTATCATTTTAACGGGGTGTGTACACTCTTTATATCCACTGTATATATCCAGATTTGCATCAAAATTTAATCAATTGTTCCTTGGCTGATGGTTCGTCTTTCCTCAAAATTTCCTCAAAATCTGTTCACTACTTTTTAAGTTACTTTGGAAACAGGCAAATAAACAAAATAGATGGAGGCAAAAACATGACTGCCTCCAACACAGTTGGCGGAGTTAATAACGTGAACAATCGAAAAAATTGGATCTGAGCAATTAATCTGAATTGAGCACGAAGGCTTGCAGTGTGAATGCAACCTTTGTTTGTGTACAGGTTGTTAAATGAGGCTCAGTGTCCCTGAATGGGGTACAAAATACCATGGAATAACGCATTGCGTTGTTTGGTTTCACACACACCTTCCCTGAGAATGCAGCTAGACGTCAGTGTCTCTGAAAATAGCTAACATACAGTTTATTACGGTCAGATTAATTGCTTTCTGAAGTCATTTCTATACTTATGTATGTTTGGTTTATAGATATTACAGGTATTTTATTGCCCTTTATAGGGTAGTCTCACTAGAGGCGGAATGAGCCGGAATG
Organism: Cathorops aguadulce; assembly: GCA_026122135.1. NCBI lineage: Eukaryota > Metazoa > Chordata > Actinopteri > Siluriformes > Ariidae > Cathorops > Cathorops aguadulce. The sequence continues at coordinate 50,753,036 of JAPEIY010000028.1, read as the reverse complement.
CCGTCAGAATGAAAATTCTTCGTATGTTTCAGGATATTCGAAGTGCATTCTAAAAATTCTGAGTGGATTCCAAACATTCGGGCCCATTCTTGTGGCCGGCCCAAATGTTTTGCTCATGCTCAAAACATTCGAGGTGCATTCGAAGAGGAGAAATATCGAACGGCATTCAAAGTGTACTCTAACTGCGTTCTGACTACATTCTAAATATTCTTACGGCATTCCAACTGCATTCGAAACATTCTGATCACATTCCAGGGAAAAATCGAAATGGCAAGCCACTTCAAATCCTGCCAGAATGTCCCAAATGTGCCTTGAATGAGCCGGAATGCCGTCGGAATGAAACTTCTTCGTATATTCCGGGATATTTGAAGTACATTCTAAGTATTCGAGCTGCATTCTCTTTGAATTCTTAGACGTTCGAAACATATTCGGTGGCTATTCCGGGAGCGTTCTGACTGCATTTGAGGTGAATTTGTACAGCATTTGAGGCGCCTTCCGACCAGACTTCGGGTGGTATTCGGACAGCAATTGAACCGCACTCGTATGGCATTTGAAGTGCATTCTTGATATTCTTACTGCATTCTAACAGCATTCTAGGTGTTCTTACTGTGTTCCAACTACATCTGAACTGCATTCGAAAGCTAATACATCCGGAATTTGCAAGAATCATTCGAGGCAGGTTCAAAGCGCATTCTAAGTATTCGAACGGCATTCTTACAAAGCTGTAAGTATGTTGGTCAGTTTGAAATTCCTGCCCGAATGTGGCACGAATTTTGAAAAAAAATGTTTTATTCCTGCTGGTTCTGCTTGATTCCTGCTAATTACGAATAAGTGTGACGGGGCCTTAAGAAAACAGCCAAGACATAATGGCGAATATGTAGTGAGAGACGCTTTTAGGAACTGAAATAAAAGATCAAAAAAAATAATTTTTGTGGTGCTAGTTTGTAGTTATTAATTCCAACTTGCCCGGTCGGGCATGTCAGGGACATATCCCACTTGCCCGAATGCGTGTTTCACTTGCCCTGGTCAATCGGGCAGTCCTTAATGTCAAGCCCTATGTTGTCCCATATTTTCTCCATTTCTTGATGACTGTCTTCACTGTGTTCCATGGAAATTTTTTTCTTTTGTACCCTTCTCCTGACTGATGCCTTTCAACAATGAGATCCTTTTGATGCTTTGTAAGCTCTCTGCGAACTATGGCTTTTGCTGGAAGATGCAACTAAGTAAATGTCAGGAAAATCCTACTAGGACAGTTGAACTTTATTTGGGGTAAATCAGTCATTTTAATTGATGGCAGGTGTGAATGTGATGTGAACCCAAAAAGACCTAATGCTGTAATTAAATCAAAAGGTGCTTCAACAAAGTATTAGTTTAAGGGTGTGCACACTTGTACAAGGAGTCTATAAATCGTATGTGTACCATACAACAGCGGGAATATATAAAATAACTTCCAAAGCAGTAAATGAAACTGAGACTAAGAAAACAGCCAAAACATAACAGCGGATACATAGTGAGAGACACTTTTTTTTTTAGGAACTGAAATAAAATCTAAAAAAAAAAACCATAATTCCTAATGAAAAAACCTTTTGATTCAGGTCAGCGGACTCTGCTACTGGTAAAATGTAACCCAGTACAACCTGCCGCATGGACGGGTAGTCGACATCTAAACCGGCTCCCACACCAGTGTTCTCCAGTTCACTGGTGAGGAGAGTGACATGTCACCCAGAAGGACTAAAAACAAGACCTGTCAAAAGGCGGATGAGCTCCTCATGAGCCAACAGCCAGCATGCAAAACAGGAGTCAGAGTCCCCCAAGCAGTTTGTTGTTACTTCCATCCTTGTTCTGGCAGCTCCTGCAACCTCACTGGTGCCAAACTGTAACAGCTCTGTTATCCACTATCATCGTGGGTGGGTGGGTGGGGGAATGCTACATGGGCTTGTCCTCCATATCATTTTGTCCAGGCTTACATCCAGCATGACTATTATTACCTCTATCTGGAGAGGACACTCCAGCTTCACTATCTGTGTCGGCACAACACTGAGAGCAGCAGTTACTGGTTTTAAGCCATAAGCTCGATTGGTGTAGAGCAATAGCGCCAGGGGTTGCTCTCGATGGTGGGAGAGATTTTCAGATCTCATCAGACAGCTACCACCCGCCTTAAACTGAGCAGCCCCCAGCCAATAAGGTGCTGTCCCACCACGGTCTACCTTCTTCATTGGGTGCATGGAGATTGGGGTTTACCCGAACAGTGGACTGATATTTCTGCACCAGCAAATAAAGATATTTGTCATAAGAGACCAGCTCTAAAACTGGGAACCTGGAATGTCCGGACACTGATGACTGGGTTTTCTGAGAACCTTCAAGATATTAGTGACACCAGGAAGACAGCTGTCATAAACGAGGAGCTCAAGAAGCTTAATGTGGACATTGCCACTCTTCAAGAGACACGGCTTGCTGAAACAGACACACTAAAGGAAAAGGACTATACATTCTTCTGGAAGGGTAAGAGCTCTTCTGAGCCAATTAAGAGAGCAATGGAGTAGGCGTCGCCGTAAAGAATAACCTCATCTCCTATGGTAGAACTAGGCAGCAGTAGCTCAGAACGACTTCTAACTCTCCGCTTTAACAGCATTCGAGCCTGTTACCTTTGTCAGCTTGTACGCCCCGACACTTTCAGCCTCGCCTGACGTGAAGGACGGATTCTGTGATAATCTTTCATCCATCATTACGAGCATGACACATGACTGGTTTGAAGCCAAGTCAGCTGAGCTAACCCCTGTCATTGATGCCAAGCTTACTGCCCTCGTGGCGTACAAGCAATCGCCCAGCCAGAGGAACTTATAAGTCCCAAGGGCCGCAAGAAGTAAGGTTCAGCAGACTGCCTGGTGCTGTGGGAATGAGTACTGGACTGAACTTAGGAAGTCTATTCAGAGTTCTGCAATCACCGGAAACATTAGAGGACTATATAAAGACAGCAGTTGGACCTGCCCAAAATAAGACACCCCTTATCAAAGCATCCTCAGGGGAGGTAATTACAGACAAAGCCCAACAGATGAAAAGATGGGTGGAACATTTTTCCGACCTCTAGAGAGAACTCCGTGTCCCCATCAGCCCTTAGCGGTATTGCATGCCTGCCGACTATGACGGAGCTTGACGAAGAGCTGACAGTAGAAGAGCTTAGCAAGGCCATCGAGGTTTCCACTTCCGGTTGAGGGTACGTCGTGCGCGTTTGGCTGCCGCTTCTCACCGGAGGTTTTTTTTTTTTCGCCCCCTTCCTTTTCTATTTTTATTTACTTTTTTGTGTAGTTTTATGTTTGAGTGTTTTGTCCGCCGGTGGTGGTGTAGCTCCGGACCCAGTTTTGGGCGTCGGTTCCCTCCAGGC
>JAPEIY010000028.1:45378473-45389539 GCA_026122135.1 Cathorops aguadulce | reverse complement strand
TGATGCACAATACATGAAACATAAACTGAAGGTGATGGAAAGTTATATATTTTTTATAAGTTTCTTCTATTTCTTTTATAGATGGATGGATGGATGGATGGATGGATGTTTTTAGTTATTTTTGTAAGTACAAAGTCAACAGACATTGTGTGTAAATTTGAAGTGGATATATGTGCTGAAAGTATATTACAAAAAATAAGTGTGTGAACACTGATATTCCCTCAGTGTATATATGTATTCTGAGTACTGTATAGACATGCAGCATGGGTGTGTTTAATTATAGTCTGTTTTGCAGGCATTGATTCGACTTCAGCTTGCAGTTAGTTTCCAATCCCATCATGCACTGTTAGCATGTTTGTCATTCACGGCAATCTCTCTTTAATCTGTTAGCCAGTTAGGTTCCCTCACCTGAGACACTGTAGCCTAGGCTTTTAAACACGTTCTCACTCTCAGTCCACATCTCGTGGAATTTTTTCAATAATTCTTCAGCAGAGGCTTCAGGGGATACCTTCACCTCTGGGGCCTTTTTCTTCACAGCATCAGCATAAGAGAATGGAACATGCTGTGAGAGAACGCTCTCAGAATGTTTTGATACGGTTGTTGTGCTTCTTGTCCCAGTTATCTTTGTGCCAGCTTCATCGACAGTGGAGTAATGCTCTGTAATGTTTTTTGTCTCTGAAAAGCCACGTGGACCAGCTGATTTTCCCAGCATTATATCTTTCAGCAGAGGTGATGTTTGCTGGGAGATCTGCTGGAATGTCTGTTGAGACTCATGCTTTGAATCTTGAGGTGTGGTTTTGCCAACTCTTGACATCTGCTCCTCCTGTTTGCTTTTCTGTTCTTTCACAGAGGAACTTTGCTCAGCCGTTTCAGAAATGCCTTTTACAATCTTGATGTTATAGTCTGGTTTATCTAGGGTTTCACTTTCAATGCCAGACTGATCTAGGATATCAGTAGGTTTTTTACTGGTGTAAATCTTTGGATTTGGACCCTCAAATCTGTTGACCAGTCCAGATAAGTCCAGCTTGAGAAAACTTGCTTCTTCCTCTGGTACTTTAGTTTCACCTTCTTCTCTATCCACTTCCACTTTAGCCTCTTCCACTGAACATTCAGAGTCTTTACACTCTTTTAGAATCTTTCTGTCCTCAGCAGGTTTAGAATCAGTTCTGACTTGACAATGAAACGTGGATGGCACTTCCACAATCTCGGACTTCTTCCCTGTAACTGGCTCAGGATGATGTGCAGGATCAGGTGAAGGTCTATGAGAAAGTTTATCCCCTTCTTCTGAACCTTCAGAAACTTTACGCTCTTTCACAATGCTTCCTTCCTCAGGAGGCTTAGAATCCATTTTAATTTGACAATGAAATGTGGATGGCACTTCCACAATCTCAGACTTCTTCCCCATAACTGGCTCAGAATGATCCAGAGGATCAGGTGAAGGTTTATGAGAAAGTTTAGCTCCTTCTTCTGAACATTCAGAGACTTTACGCTCTTTCAGAATCTTTCCTTCTTCAGGAGGCTTAGAATCCATTTTAATTTGACAATGAAACATGGATGGCACTTCCACAATCTCAGACTTCTTCCTTGTAACTGGCTCAGGATGATGCAGAGGATCAGGTGAAGGTTTATGAGAAAGTTTAGCCCCTTCCTCTGAACATTCAGAAACTTTATGCTCTTTCAGAGTCCTTCCTTCCACAGGAGGCTTAGAATCCATTTTAATTTGACAATGAAACGTGGATGGCACTTCCACAATCTCAGACTTCTTCCCTGTAACTGGCTCAGGATGATGTGCAGGATCAGGTGAGGGTTCACGAGAAAGTTTAGCTGTTGCTTCTCTGAGCCTTGTTAGACTGCTAGCTCTCCCAAAAGTGGGTGATGGAGATGCTCTGTTTAAACGTGATGTAGGTGTTTCAGACCTGCGTGGTGGAGGAGTAGGTGGCGTTGGTGGAGGTGATGGTGCTACTTTCTGTGGTGACTCAGTTCTTCTTGTGGATTCAATGGTGATAAATGTGGGTGAGGGTGAGCGCATTTTTAATGAAGGTGATGGTGATCTGGGGTCAGGAGGATTTTTGCTCTTGCCTTGCTGCTTGCAACTTTCATGAATTATTTTTTTCTCCTCTACTTTCTTTTCCGTTTCAAATTTTCTGGAGTCTATTGTGATTTTTGAAATCCTTTGAGCAGCCTTACCCAAAATCATTTTCTCAGATGTAGCTTCACATTCATGTTTTTCAGTAGCTGAAACATTCCTTTTGACATTCATTAGTTTTACTTGAACAAGATTTTGTACATGAGCAACAATTTCTTTGAGTTTCTCCAAATTATGGTCGTCTACACTTGTCACCAAGCTGTTTTTTTCCTCTGGTCCAATAATCCACTCTGGGATTTCATTGACTAATGTCTTCACACTCTTGAAGTCCATTTTCTCTGTAACGTCCTGTAACTCTGAGATAGAAGACAGCAACTTCTGAGCTTCTGCACATCTTTTTAATGCTTCTGTGCTCTCTGTCAAAGCCTTGGAAGGCTCCCTTTGTGTTGGCTCCCCTGTCACATTTATGCTTTCATCTTTAGATTTCTGTTGGCTGTCAACCTGTTCTTTCTTTTTCAGAGAAATCTTGGCCTGTTTTTGAGACTTTGCCATAGTGCCCCGTTGCTGCAAACTTTGCCGAACTTTACTCTCTGTGCTGGTGATCTCTTTGTGCACTGCAGTATGTTCTTCTTGAGTGGTTTTGTAGGTCTGCATCACTGCAAATTCCTCTTGTGTCTGATGAGATGTCAGAACTGGAGATTTTACCTTTGAGGTGGAGGCAGGCTGAGGAAGAGTAGCATTACTTTGTGTTTGCCCTTGGGCTTGTTGAGCTGTGTCCTTATCCTTCTTAGATTTAGCTTTCTTCTTTTTCTTTGGCGCAGCCACACCATCCTCAACCTGCTTTTGTGTGGCCTGTTTCTCCGGTTTTTCCGGTGCCACCTTTACCACTTGAGTTTGAGCTGCTGGCTTTGTTTCTGTGCCATCATCTTTCTTGCAGCCTTTCTTTGCTTTTTGAACCTTTTGCTCAGCTTCTTTAATTGCATTGTCAATCTTGACCTTTGTAGGTTTGCCCTGATCAGGGGACGTCTTTCTCTGCCCTGTTTTTACAGAGATGCCAATTTTCTTATTGTCCTCGACTGAAGATATTTCAGCCATACTATTATTTACAATATCTTTCTTGACACTTTCTATCTCAACTGCACTACTCACAGCGCCATCTGTAGAGACAACTGGATGACCTTTATCTTCACCGAGTGCCAGTACATTTGTGGTTACCTGTGCAGTATTGCTAATGACCATTTCTGACTGTTTAACAGAAGTAGAGGTCACTTGTTGAATACTAGTTGTCAATGACCTGTTTTTTTTCTTCTTTTTAGATATGGTAGGTGTAGTCTGCTGCTGAACCGTAGTGATTTGAGATGTCTGATTAGAGATAATGGACTGCTTAGCTGAGGAAATCATGGCAGCTTCAGAAGGAGATTTTTTATTTGTGGTAGAGATTAAAGGCTTGCTTGGTGGAGCTTCTGAATGTGCAATCTTCTTGGATGAATCATACACTTCTAAGTCTGATGTCATTTTGGTCACTTTATTTTCAGTTTTCTCTCGAGAGAAATCAAACGGTATGCGCTGTTCAGAATGTGCAGTGCTCTTGCCTCCTGAGGAAGGCATTTCAAGGACTGTGCTGACGGACTCATACATGTCAATTTCAAAGAGTGGTGAGCTCGATGATGTGTCGCTCTCCTTTTGCTGCTGTCTGTATTTTTGCTCAGCCTTAATTAATGGAGTTTTGAAATTACTTATCAGAGATTTGCTTTGTGGTGGTGGTGGTGAATCTGGCAGAATGAGACCCAAGGGAGGATGTGGGAACTCAGGTGGCTCCCCTGAAATGGATGATTGGATCTCAGATGAGACCAGAGTTGATGAGACTGATGAAACCATACATTCTGTCTTCGCTGTGCTGATATTTTTCACTGTGTCAGTGTTTGTAGGCAGTTTCACAGCTGATCCGGAATGTATAGCCATTTTGTCAAGATGTATGGCTGGTTCCAACTTTGGCACCATACATAGAACTGGAGCTTTGACTGGCTTTACAGTCAGTTTGTTAGGCTTGCTTGGTGTTATATTAGGAATGAGGTCTAGCTCCATCTGAGTTGGAGGAGGAGGAAGGAATTCTTGTTCAATTGCAGGAGGAGGTGGTGGAGTAGGAGGGGGAGGCAATTGGTCAGGATCTGATTTTATTGAGTCACAAGGAGGAGGACTGGGTGGTGGAGGAAGGTCATTATCACCCTGGATAACAGGAAGAGTGGTAGGAAAGGAAAGGCTATCATAATCTGGAGGAGGAGTTGGTGGAGCAGGGAAGTCAGGCTCAGGCACTGAAGATGGTAGAGATGGTACTGGAAAGCTTTGCTCTCTGTCTTTGGTTTTATCTAATTTTATTATACCTTTAAGATTTGCTCTGAGGTTGCGGAACTCAGTTTTTAAAGTTTTAACCTCATGAGTTTGCAATATTGTTTTATGTTCTAGCACAGTGGTTTTTGGTGTATGTGCACTGGTTGTGTTTTGATTGGCGTGTGTGTTTTTCCCTTGAGATTTGGCTTCACTTTGCATGGATTTGCTGGTTACAAGTTTTTGCACGTTCATTGTCTGACTGTCTTTGGTTAAATTCTTCGCTTTACTGGCAGTTGACTGGATGTCTTGTTGAGAAGGAGGATGGGACTTTGCTTTGGGAACTTTTACTTTTCTCATCGGTTTTCTTCTGGGAATCTTTGGGCTTGTTTGCTGTGCTGTTTCGAGCAAGCATTTTATTGTGCCTTTAACATCCCCTTTTATCACCTCCTCTTTCTCTGACTGCACCTGCTCCTGTGTCTCATACAGTGATTTTATTGACAGCTTCACATCACCCTCTGTGCTGGCCCTGCGTTGCATTCTGGGAGATAAAGGAGGTTCTAATAAGAGCTGAATTGTCCCTTTCACATTTCCCTGGACTTCTAAGTCTTGCTGGTAAACCTTGCGCTCATTAGAAGCTTCTTGTAGACTCTGCAAGGCTGAATTAATGTCACCTTTCACAATTTCATCTTTCTCCACTTCTCTCACTGCTCGTTTGGCTTCCTCCAGAGATTTTAATGCACCTTTAATATCACCTGGGACTAAATCTTCGATAACAATTTCAACTTTAGCAGTAGCCAAGTCTTTCAGCGATTCCAATGCTCCTTTGATGTCGCCAGGGATTATCTCAGGCTTTTCTATCTCTTTAGCATGCATTTGGGCATCTTGAAGAGACTTGAGGGCAGTAGATATGTCACCTTTAACAATATCCTCTTTCTCCAGAACAACTGACTGATTTATAGACTGTACCAGTGAGTTCAGAGTGGCTCTTAAATCACCTCCTACTATTTCCTCTTTCTGAAGATGTTCAGTTGAAGGCTCTGTCATGAAAACCTTCACCGTGGTATGGACATCACCAGGCACGATATCTTCCCTATCCACTAGGCGACAGATTTTAGCCTGATTACACATAAGGCTTTGTTTTGTCCCTCTAATATCACCGCCGACAATTTCTTCCTTTACTTGCTTACTTATTTCTATCTCGTCACGCTCTGCTTGGAGCTGTTTCAGGTAGTCCAGAGCCCCAGACTCAATACAGGTTGAATAAAAGCTCACATTTCCCTTTTCCGTGTCATCTACTTTAATTTTAACAATCTGTTCTGTGTCTGGATTATAAATTTTTTCAAGACAACCTTTGACATCGCCTTTGATCACATCATCTTTTTCAATATTGATATTCTCTTGTTTATTAAAAAGAGAATATATAGTCATGCGCACATCTCCTTTTTCATCCTCCTGAATAAGAATGCCATGCTTGGCTGTGTTCTCTTCTTTCAGTAGGTTGTTTATGGCTTCTTGAATGTCACCTCGGATAATTTCCTCTCTTTTTACATTAACGCCAGTCTCCTGGTTGAACAGCTGTTCCACAGTGCTACTGATATTTCCTCTTTCCTCTGCACTGATAACAATTCCATTTTCTTTGGTCTCGTGCCTGTAAAGGAGATTCATCATGATGTTCTGCAAGTCTCCTTTGATAATTTCTTCCTTCTGAATCTCAGGGGACTCTTTATTCATTAGATTATACTTAGCCATGCGCACATCCCCAATCTCATCAGCCTCTATTATAATCCCTTTGGATTCCACCATTTTGTGACAGTATAGCTCATTAAGAGTTTCTTTTATACTTTTACCAACGATTTCAGTTTTCACTGCACTGTTCACATTGAAATTAGGTAATGGAGTAGTCTCAAAAAGCCAAGTTGTTGTTTTGACGTCTCCCTTGGGTATTTCTTCATGAATGAGCTGCTTAGTCTCCCCCTTTTCACTGATGCTATCGAGTGGATTTTTCTCAAAAAACCACACAGATTGTTTAACATCTCCTTTGACTTGTTCTTCCACAACAACTCTCTCCATTTGGTTTTCTGCGGTTTCCCCATGGATCTGATCAATGGTGTGAGTCTCAAACATCCACTTTGCTGCTCTCACGTCACCTTTATGAATCTCACTCATGCTAACGGTACGGACTAACTTCTGTGACATCAAGTCAGATTCAAAGCGCTCTTTGTTTGCCTTGACATCACCCCCTTGAATGTCTTCCACAGTTTTAAAAGACATTTGGCTATGGTCAGTAATCTTGTCAAGAGGTTGGGTTTCAAATTTCCATCTAGCAGAACTGACATCACCTTTTAGAACATCCTCTTCGGTAACAGCTTTGATTAGGTGGACTTCATCAGTATCTCTAATGGAGTCAAGAGGCTTTGTTTCAAATAACCAGCGGGTGCCTACGACATCCCCTTTCAGTGTCTCTTCTTTTGTAAGTGTGGTCACCTCATGGTAATGTCCTTCTTTGTCCTGGATCGCATAAAGTGGCTGAGATTCAAACATCATTGCATAATTTTTAACGTCTCCTTTCTCCTCATCCTCACAGATTATTCTGTGCAGTTTTTTCATCTCTAACTCAGAAGAAATCTCTTGTATTTTGTCTAAGGAACAGGTCTCAAAAACGAAACGGCCCTTATCCACATTGCCTCCCTGGATGTCAGTCACAGTGCGTGTCCCCTTTATTTCATCTGGGTTTTCATGGATTGTATCTATTGGATGGTTCTCAAAGAGCCATTTGCAGTTTCCTACATTTCCTTTCTTGATGTCCTCAGCCTGTTCTGACCTCAACTGGCGCATGAATTCCTCCGAGGTCGAAGTCATGACATCAGAGGACTGGTTCTCAAATATGTATTTCATTCGTGATACATCTCCAGATTGGATATCAATCTCAGTCACCTGCTTAAAAGTGCATCCATCCTCTCCAGTGATGTTTTTGATGTTCTCAGTCTCAAAGAGGAAGCAAGCCGTACGTACATCTTTTCCCTGAATGTCTTCTTGTTTTACAGTGCATACTTTCAATACAGTCTCAGACTCATCTCGAATGGTATCAAGCGCTTGAGTTTCAAAGAGCCAGGTGCAGGTTTTAACATCACCTTTATAAACCTCATTATTTCCTTTTTCACTATTGAGCTCAACGTTTTCGTTCAGCACATCCATCGGTTTGGTCTCAAATAGCCACTTACAGGTCTTTACATCACCTTTGACGATATCAGTTGTCTCTTTAATAAAACACTCTTCATCTTCAATATTGCTGAAGTATTTGATGGCATCAAGAGGCTGAGTTTCAAAAAGCCATTTAGCTGTTTTGACTGTACCTGTTTCAACCTCTTGCTGAGTAATCCCTTTAATGACTTGGTACTTTCTTATACTTTCATCAGACTGGTCAATGGGACAGGTTTCAAACATCCATTTACAGGTTTTCACATCTCCTTTCACAATCTCTTCACGCCTCACAGTTTTTACTTCATGATAGTGGCCTGAGCTATCCTGCATGGCATAAATTGGTGTAGATTCAAAAAACTCTTTGTTGGATTGTACAGAGCCTTTGGTCACACCTTCAACTTGAATCTTCTGACTTTCATCATGTCTGCTCATATCATATGTTTCAAAGATTTGCATGTAATTTGTTACATCCACTTTTTCAATATCCTCTACATTCACTGTTCTAGTTATTTCCTTTTTTTCATCCCTAATTTGTTCTAGTGGCTGGCTTTCAAACACCAGTTTCTGGTGTTGTACATCACCCTTCTCCTCTTCAGCTGTCACTCTTTTTTTGAGTTTCCCCACTTCTGCAAGTTCCTTCAACTCATCTTGGGGAACAGTTTCAAAAATTTGTCTGGCACTGTGAACATTCCCTCCAATAATTTCTTCAGTTGTCACAGGTCTAGCATTTGAATCATCCTTTAATGTGTCCATAGGTTGAGTCTCAAATATCCAGCAATTCCTGCGCACATCACCTTTGTAGCTTTCTTCATCTATCTGTTCAATGTTAATCATTTTCATCACTTCCTTCTTTTCCTCTCTGATATCATCAAGTCTCTGGTTTTCAAATAGCCATTTCTGATGTTTTACATCACCTTTCTCTTCTTCTGAAGCAGCTATTTTATTTAGCTTTCCCAGTCTATCATCCTCATTTTGTATGTCCTCTAGAGGTGGATTCTTCATCATCCATTGTTGGTGTCGTAGGTCCCATCTGTCCTCATCATTTGCCACCCTTTTCTTCAGCTTTCCCACCTCTGGCAGTTCTTTCAATTCTTCTGATGGTGCTGTTTCAAATAAATGTCTTACTGTTTGTACATCACCACCAATGATTTCAGTGGTGATGGGTCTGGAGTTGGAATCATCTTTTAGAGAATCCATGGGCTGAGTCTCAAACACCATGCATTGTTTACGAACATCAGTTCCAAGAATTTCCTCTTTCTGTTGCCCAAGTATTCTTTCCCACTCTTCATTTGAAGAGCTCATCCTTTTTGTTTCAAATAACCATCTTCCTTGTTTCACATCATCTTTAATATTGTCTTCCAATGAAATACTGGAGATGAGTCTAACTTCGGAAAGGTCTTTGTTGAATTTTTCAAGAGGCTGTGTCTCAAAAAGCCACCTTGATGTTTTGATATCTCCTTTCTCTGTCTCTTCACGGCGAACACAGGTAATTTCCACTATTTGACCTGAGTGCTCCCTTAAAACACACACACACTGGGTCTCAAAGTGCCAGACAGTTATCTTAACATCAGCTTTAATCTCTTCCATGACAGATTTCAGACTGAGAAGGTGCTTTTCATCCATGGTTTCAGTATCACCCAGATGATCTATTCCTTGATTTTCAAACATGTACTGCATAGATTTCACATTACCATGGGTTGCTTCTTGTGTGAAGACAACCTCTTTGGTTTGCTCATCATCACCATGCATCTTATTCAGTGAGTCCATTGGCTTTGTTTCGAACAACCAGGCTGCTGCACGAACATCTTTGTTACCTATTTCATTGTAAGAAGCTTTCTTTGCATAATAACTAGTGTCTAGTTCTAACACGGGTTGAGTCTCAAACAACAAAGCAGTGTTTTTTACATCACCTCCAGCTATGATCTCTTGCTGAACTACATTTCTGCTGTCTTCATCATCATCATCATCATCATCATCATCTGAACAGTTCTTAATGCAGTCCAGAGGTTTATTCTCAAACATCCAGCGCACAGACTGTACCTCCCCTCTCAGGATTTCATCCCATTCCAGATATTCTCTCTCTGGGCTCCTGTTCGGGCTACTAATGCTGTGTTCAAACTGGTGTATGGCATCCTGTACATCACCTACCATCTCCTCTTCCGTGTCCATCTCATTTACCTCATTATATAAATCTTGCTCCAGGTCTTTCCTAACATCAGGGTGAATGTGCTTGCACAGGCGCTTCACTTCCATTAGTTCTCTCTGTTTACAGTATTGGTCTTTGTGAATGATGTGCTTCTTTGGGGGTGTTGGTTCAGGGGGCTCTGGGAAATCTATGTCTTCAGAGAGATCCTCCAGTAAATCTGGTGGTGGAGGAGGTAAGTAATCCAAGTCTTCATCATCATTAGAAGGCACAAATCTTAAATGCCATGAATCTGTTCCAGAAGCTTCTACTGTTTCGTTTGATAGGACAGATATGTCATCCATGAAAGCCTGATGGAATACATTTACATCTGAGGCCTGCTGAGAATGGGTGACTTTATGTTCAGTCTTTTATAGGGAAAGAAAATGTGATTGTATTATTCAGCAGAGGTATCTGAGCCCATTTTTATCACAGCTAAAATGTCTGATATGATTGGGCAATCAAGTTAAATACTTCTTTGCCCTTTTTGCTCAAAGCTCTTTTTTTCAAAGTAGATGGACATAGAAAATAAAAAAATAATGGTCCTAATTAATGGTAATCAGTAGTATGATGGTTGGTAATTATTGTGTACATCCTGTACGTGATATCCCCAAACACAGAGGACTAAGAAAAATAATTATAACGATGGGTAATTACCTTAATTTTCTTATTTGGGGCAGCTTCCTCAATGGTTTTCTCAAAGTGCCGTGCCAGTTCTTTGGCTGAAAGTTTTGGATAATACTCCTCTTCTTCTGCAATCATATACATAATACATTTTAAATTAGCTTTGATTTGCAGAAATAACAATAGCCACTAGTTAATAGCTACTTAGTTAAGTGAAATAATACATTGTTTCATTACTATTTTAACCAGGAAACTACTACAATGGGCAAAGCAGTTATATACATTCATAATAAGCAGTCAAAATACCTATGAATATGCAAATTTGAAATACTCCTTCCTCAAAACCTAGGCCCCATCTACACAAGTATGCGGCCTCACCCAATATGCTGTCATTTAAAAAAAAATCTCCATAAACATTGCGCCGTTTCGATTCACTGGAAACGACCCAAAATGCTGTAGTACATTGTCAGGCCTGTAGGTGGCGACGTGATGCCACAGGACCAAAACACTAAACCTGGAAGTGACGTCATGGAGCATGCGCATACCGGTCACACACTGTTCTCAAATCAAGCTCATAACACGGGAAGTTTTGTTGCTCCTTGCAGTAAAATAAAAGCGTAAGGTTTTGTTGTAGCAGCTGTAATA
>JAPEIY010000028.1:43583180-43598390 GCA_026122135.1 Cathorops aguadulce | reverse complement strand
CCAATATTTAATTTTGTCAGTCAGTCGTCATATATATATATATATATATATATATATATATGACGACTGACTGACAGAGATCTTTTTCCTACACTGGTCCAAAGATGTGTCTGGGCGAGAAAGGCCTGTCTCGCGGGTCAGGGGTTTAGAGGTCAGCGCTCGCGGCTCAAAAGCGTCGAAAGGCAACAGAAACGCTGTCCTCTGGATGAACCTACTTGCGAGGCTTTTGTCGGACTTCTGTGTAAAATACCTTTTCAGACCTCTCAACGTGAAGACTTGAGGCAGAAGACGTCTTCGCAATGTGTGAGCGCCTCACGGTTTTGTTCAAGAAGACAAAGACATCACAATAACAGTAGAACAGTCAATCTTTAATCACGACGTGAATACCTCCACTCACACTTTCAGAGCTAAGCCCATCTCTGTTGCTCAAAATAAAAATTTAATGAAACCAAAACAGCAGACCGACTTTCTTTTAGCGAACTATACACATTGTTTTTTTTCTTCTTTTTTTAATTGCAACAAGGTATTCGTGGTCTGAGGATAAACCTTTTCTTAATGAGCTCTATTATTAATTTACTAGAAAATATGCTCGTAGAAAATATGCATAAAATACAGAAATATATAGAATAAAAAATAATGCACTTTTTCTAACTGAACATAATATATTTATGGAACGACCACTTGAATTCACATAGAAATTAAAAACAAGAACTTTCAGCATTCTTATTCTGGCATTTAATAAATAAAGGAAAGAAGATAAAAGAAAGTTTAGCTAAAACCCAGAAGTACGTGGAACAATAAATGAACTATTATTTAGGAATTTCTGATGACATCTGGAAGACAGATATACAGCTGCTTTAATTGTACATTGTTTACAAAACTGTCAAGTGAGATTTATAGCCGTCAAGGTATCCAATACTATGGTCAACAAAGTAAAATAGATTTCAAATGTTCCGCTTCCTGTTTTAGAGTAATTTTCGAAGAACGTTTATTCTGTTCATTCTATATTGCTAGAAATTTTTTTCTTAATGTTTTAAAACCGTTGAATTATTTTAAAGATTGTTCCCCCAATACAGAAAACGAATTGTTTGGTTAGCCATACCCGTTACTAAATTATTTTAGGATTTTTCAATACAGAAAAAAAGTTGGTTAACCATGTCCGTAAATAAATGCGAATATTTTCTAGGCCAGATATTAATGATTTACTGAGCTTTGATCAAATAGTTTAATAAGTTATTAGCTAAAATCACAAGTCAATGCTTTGTCTATGGAAGAATTCATCGAATTTATCTCAGGCCATAATGCATTTGGAGAGTGGTGATTACACGGGAAATATAGTAATAATAAAAAGAACATGATTTCTAAAGCTCACTTGCTTTTGTATAGATATTGCAATCTTTTTTTTATTATTTAATTTGTACCTCATGGCAGCCAGTGAACCATGCTGTGATGCCCTCTGCTACTTCATACATACAATATTTAAAACTGTATAGGCTCCTTTCACTGCATCCATTAATACTGCGTTTGGTAATGATGTGTTCTTCTGCTTCATATTAAATAGCTCAAAGATTGGAATGTCAGGATTCAAAACCATGCAAAGACAAACGAAGTATTGTCTATCATACACAGTTCATCTGTACTTCTGGGGTAAGATGTTTCCATTTCTTTTATAAAGTTGTGATATCTGTCTGGTTGTCCTTCTGAACGTGTTTTGCAGCCGATGCCGACCTTCCCTTCGTGTTGGGCAGTTTGTGGTCTTTTTTCCATTTCATTCTTCGGTTCTGAAACCAGATTTTAATCTGTCGCTCCGAGAGGCAAAGGGTATGCGCTATTTCGATGCGACGCCGTCTGGTAAGATACCTGTTAAAATGAAATTCCTTTTCTAGTTCTAAAACCTGCTGTCTCGTGTAGGCTGTCCGAGAGCGCTTGGGTTCCGCTCCTGTGAAATCTGGGTTGACTGGAAAAGAAAAGGACACACTTGGGTGAACAAGTAAATCCAATGAAGACAACAACCCTATTTCAAAATGGCACATATCACTTTGCATGAACTCGGATAAAAAAAAATTCCGTTAAATAGAAATTAATTAAACCAATTAAGTTTTTTTCGGTGCCATATTCCATAGTTTTCATGGAAAAAAAAATTTCGATAGCCCACTCGGGTGCTTCACTATCGCTGAGGCAGCCAATAGAGCCAGCGGCCTATTTCCTAAGCAATAAAAATTTATGACTAGTGTAATTGGCGGCCCCTTCAGAAGAACCCATAAATATTTCACCGAATAATTTTTGCGTGTCTCATATGGCCTAGCGGAATTCAACTAGTCCTGAAACAGATAGTAAAAAAGAATGAATCTTACCCGTACTAACATGGACTTTCTTCATCCAGGGATAAACTATTGCAGGTTGCCTGATCTGTATGCCGTTCTGATTCTTTGTGTTTTGTTGTTGGTCACAAGTCCTCGGGCCGGATATTGGGATCGGAGAGCACTGCTCGCCTTGAGTGGGGAAAGATCCAGGATGGCTGCCTTGCTCCTGCACATGACCCCGCGGCTGTACTGTTGAGCCTTGCACAGTGTTACAACTGTAGGGTTGCTCCGTGTAGTTTGACCGTGAGTAGATCCCTGGATGCTGGAAATCATTGTCCTGCGATGGACTATAGTATCCAGAGCCCTGCTCAGGTATATAACTGTTTTGCGAATACTCCTCGCATGGAGGAAATTTGGGATCCACATACTTGGAGTTTACCATGTACGAACTCATGGCCATTAATTTCTGAAGGTAGAAAATACTAATTTTTCTCGAGTTGTCTTTTTTCCTCCCTCCATAAAGCCCTCCTACTTGCTGTCAACTGAATAAAGTTAGCCACCCATGTGACCGGATTTGGCCAATCGAGGTGAAGGGAGTCTATTAGCGGGTAAGAAGCCATACACACCTAGCAGCAAATTTAACAAACTTCACATAATTTCATCAGTTAGGATTGATTGAACCCATAATTTAATGGTGTAGCGTGTCTACTGCACCCAAAGGTTGAGAATTAACTTGAAAATTAACAGCCTACACTTTTCTTATAAACAAAGGTCAGTGAACCTTCCTGAAAATCCATAATTATAAACAATTTAAAATGAAGCATAAATACGCACATTAATAAAGGTATTTGTTTTCCTGTAGGCCATATTAATAGCCAACCGTACAAATCAAACTCCATCCAGAGATTCTAACTGGTAAACAAATAAAAAGATACAATGCGACCTCTGCCACAAAAAGAAACGAATAAAGCCGGTAGACAATTGACTGAGACCGTCTTTGTGATGAAGAGGTCATTCAGAAGTTACAGGAGTCTCATCGCCCCTTTGGCCCACACACTCTTTCAGGGGCTTCTAAGGAGCGCTGTGGATGAACATCAATGGAGTGTGCCAATCAATAATCAAACATCAAATAGCATAACTGGAAGGTGGAGAGGCTATGGTTACGCAAATATGAGAAGCTAAAGCTTTGCACGGATGACCCCAAACAGACAGAATTAAATACATTAGCCTATATTAGATCTTAGTACATCTTATCTACCAGTGTAGCATCATGTTTGTGCGTCTACTGGAAATAAAAATAAGGTTAATGTCTCGAGTGTCTTTATGGGAGCCGAGGGAATGGTCTAAGTACTATTTCACTTCTTTCACTCTTTTAAAAGCACTTGCACAAAGCAACTTGATCGAGAGCAAACGCGAAATGCGCTATACCATGAATAATACTTTGCCTGGGTTAATGTTATATAAACAACGTTCTTACTCATCAATTGTCTATAACTTAAACGCATCCATCCATTAGGCCTTAAAACAGCAACACCTAAAACGCCTCATATGGAAACGCAAAGTTAAAAGCTGGCTTTATTCGAAGTTTTTGCATCGACCATATACTCCCCTAGAATCGAATCTGTGACCGTGATTTTTTCACACAAATTCGGTTCTACAGGGTATATATAGACGACGGGATATATACGTTCAATTTCTGCGTGTGACCAAAGCATTAACCCTGAGAGTTCACAATCAAAATCAAAGCCCACCTTTATGGATAACTTATTCATAAACTTTTATGAACAATTATTTAGCCAATTTCCTGCTTGTTTTTGACTCATAATCATAAGGAAACAGCGCGCATGCAGATTTTAATCAGCCCCCTTTTTTGACAGAAAATATTATACCATGCAACTTGTTTTCAGATAGTAAATACTAAACTCAGTAAAGAAATCGAGATTTTCATGTCACCGTATTTCTAGACAAAAAATAATGATTGTATACAGTAGTAAAGTGATATTATAAGGTTTACTCATATGCCTGTGCTACTAAAGTAAATCAGGCGGTCTCACTTATCCTCGGACACCGGGTTGACGAAAATAATAATAATAATAATAATAATAATAATAATAATAATAATAATAATAATAATAATAATAATAATAAATGGAGTGAGGTCAACCAGAATCACTGAGAACTTAGATCACACAGGTTTTTGTTTTCATGGATTCTCCATGACCTCCCCGAACCCATCTCCAGTGGCCCATTACTTTACTTTTTCGTTTTAATTGCAGAGGTATAAAAGTGATTTATACTTTTACAGTTAAAATGATAAAATAGGTGTGTGTGTGTGTGTGTGTGTGTGTGTGTGTGTGTGTGTGTGTGTGTGTGATATTGATAAAGATAACATTATCGATTAAATGGAATTTAATGCAACAATTAATCTATAGCCGTAGATCGTGATTTGTGTATGAAAGCTCTTTTATGTTCAAAGAGTTTTGCATTTTAATGTGTTAGACAGCTTGACCTGCAATTCACCTTGCCCTGAGACTTGTTCGTGCGGGTCAAAGCCGAGTTACTGATGAACAAAAGGACAGAAAAGTCAGCGCTTGTCGTGACCTCTGTCTTAACGTTTACAAGAAGCCACAATTATTTTACACTATTTTCGAATTCAGTTAGAACACGTTAACATAAAGCAATTTTTAAAATTATTATTTCCACTGCAGAGTCTGCAGAGTCACTGCTATTGCTCGTTCAACAGTTTTTCTCTTTATATAATTCTGCATTCGTTCTATAATTACATATTTTATTGTATTGTATTGTCTTTTAATTTATTACATTTCAAAATCAGACGGATTGTCAACAAAACTCTCATACATCTCGCAATTTGAAAGTGAAATCCAGGCGGCGTTAAATAATCATTTAAATGCTTAATTTACAAATATTCTGTGTCATATGATTTCTGTATTTCAACACAGGGCTCCTCGTAATACCTCAAATTCCAAACAAGTGGAGATATTAACCGACCTAATTAAAGAAATCAGACAAACCGAAAATATACCAACTTCCATATAAAAGGAATACTACATGTTGTTGTTGTGATTAATAATAATTTTTACAACAACAACAACCAACAACAACAATAAAAACAGCAGCAGCAACAATAACAACAACAACAACAAATTAATATTTTGGCGTTTTTATATGTTGAATAGTTAAAGTGGGGGCGCTAGAGAGCATATTTAATTGTTAAGAATAAATTAAATAACTCGTGCTTAAAGTTAAAGTCATGCAAATTTTAATTAATATGAGCAATTCGATTCTCATTTCTATTCATCCACAACTTGGATGCCATGACGAGACAACATGTAGATGTGTGTCAATGTTATACTAAATTCAACATTCATTTCATGTGGTTTAAACGCAGAGATGAATAGTCTATGACAAGAATATGCTTATTTCATTTCTGGAAGCAAACAACACGATCTCTTTAATTTGTTTTTAACTATGTGCTATATATCACTATCCACTGCTAGCGAAATGCAAGCAAAACTGATAGACTTTTCACTCGCTAACTCATGTCTTTATTTCTCACTTGATTCTTCACATTTTAAAATGTCGCCCATGTCCAAGAGGCCCACTTTCCTTTCCTTGATAATGCAGCACTAAATCCGAACAACTCAATTATAAGCACCTCGTCATCTTCATTACGTTTCATTTCCTCCTCTGTAATAACTCGCAACATCAAGCATTGCGCAAGAACGATTTCCAAACAAACAAGACACACCAGAAATACCACGTGGAATTTAAAAATAAAACGATAACGAATCAAAGCCTGTGCAATTGAACCCCGCACAAGTTTAGTGACAACTCTTATAATCGCGCTTACCTCGAGAGACTCTCTGGTCACGTAAAGCGCAACAAGAAGCGTCGATATCCATGTTCAAAACTAAATCACCAAATACTCGGGCTCCCGTACCGACACTGTGATCTTTTCTAAACGTCTGCAAGGCCTTTCTAATACACAATGTGAATTATATTTTGGCTTGTCAACTCCCTGGCCATAAAACAAAGTTTAATGGTATCACGTGCTTCCCCACAGCCATTCATGACAGCGCGCGGGTGCCATAAATAACCCTGAAAGTTGCACTTATTCAATAATGGAGATTACACTGATGTCAAGAGGAAATAAAAGCATTCGTGTTTCTCAGTTGGGAAAACATTTGAATGTTGAAGGAGAAAGAACGTTATTTTCTAAAGTATGCATTATTTACACTTGGTGGATGCAATTAGATTAAAAAATAAATAAATAAAAATAAAAACTAGGGATTTCCTTCATTTTACTAGGTAATACACTCCAGAACAAATGATCTCCGTTTGAAAACCTTGTCGTGCGAACTTTTGTGAGTGTTTTTCACATTGTAAATTGAAGGCAATAAAGCAATAAAACGCATCCCTGGTGTGAACCGCAATGTAGCCAACGTGAGAACCTTTGAACTGAAGTTCTCTCTCCATATGGCGACTCTTAGCCTTCATTAAATGGTGTAACAGGCTTAGCAATATACAGTATGTTGATGTTTTGGAATAATTTTATGGAGTATAAAGTTTCTAAACTCATTTATACTTAAAGCTCTAAGCGAAAGCTCATATACTATTTTTAGTTTCTTTAATTATGCTAGTTTTTGGTTGAGTATTTAACACACACACACATGTAATTTTTTAATTAAATTATTATTTTAATTTGGGATTTACCGGGCCCTAAGTAACCCCTATTTCACTAATATACAACTACCAAACATTAAGATAACTGAAATACTAGACTATCAATATTGGGAAATCCTGTGCATCCTCAGCAGCCTTATTCAACCCTAAAGAAACTACTATGAAATGATTCCCCTAGTACTTAACATCCATGTAGCTTCTGCTTTATGCTATCGCTAGATTTTGTTTTTAGATTTTTCTTCATGCCCATTGGCGCTTCACTATATTTCCTTTCACACGCGGGGAAAAAATAAAGCGCTACAGGCAGGTCACATGCTTTTATCAGCCAACCACAACTCAACCTTCTGACTTGAATACAAACTACGTAGAAAAGGCTGAGCAAGTGTCAGAGTGTGGGACAACAGTGCCGCTTATCGGTCAATAGGGGTATTGTTATTTCTTTGGCGCAAGTGGCGCATTTTTTTAGCCCTATTGATGACGTAAGACCAATACTAAGGCACTTGAACGTACAAACGTACAAAACCTTTAGACTGAAGGACAATGGTTGCAAACGATTCAGTTACTGTTATATTACATACTAAATGAACATTATTTAAGAAAAGATGCTTTTCGATTTAAACTTTTTTTTTTTATTTTGCATAATTTCCTCATATTTTGCAAAAATATATATTTTCCTGTTTAGATTTTTTTTCTTCGTTTCAGTTTAATGATTATCAAAATCATGGATTTCAAGGTGAAATTGTAAACCTTAATCCTTTTATATGTTATTGGTCACGCTGATGAAAACTTCACTATTGATTGTCTTTTGTGGCTTTTGTTTTGAGGAGAATTAAAATAACTACAACGAGTTGGTTATTGGCGCCTGTGTGCTTGTACTATTTGGTATGCTGCTGATTCTGCGCCTGTCTCTCCTTTTCTTGCCGCATTGCAGTAGGGCTGTAAATAGTTTTGCAGCTGTCTGTCAGCCATTCGTGAAATACTGTCTTTGTTCCACAACACCCAACTGGCCAAAGGACTTTAATAGTCTCGTTTGGGAAGAAATGCATTAAAGTACACAACTGCAGCATCGTATTTCCAATTAACCAAATAACATTATTGTGATGTCTGTACTTCAGTATTGAAAACTATATTTTCATGGCATATAGAAGACAAAATATTTCTTATGTATACATTCATTCGCATTTCATATACATGAGAAAGCTATCACCTGATAAGTGGACATATTAAAAATGATCAGGATTCATTATTTTCGAAATGTATAACACATCTAATGTTAGTAATACCAAGATCACGACTCTACAGCTAGGAACAGAATTTGCACCCTTATAATTATGATTATTTACAATACTTTTAATAAACAACAATAATAACAAAAAACAACAACAAACTACTACTACTACTACTACTACTACTAATAATAATAATAATAATAATAATAATAATAGCATTGTTATCATGATTGAATAATATTTTTGCTGTTGTTCTTATAAGAACACACAAAACATATGAAATATTACCTAGAACAATCTGACAATAACTATTTAGAATAAAGAAGGAAAACTCATTTGAACACAAGATGACCTTGTCACAATTCTTCAATTATTCTTTACCCAATGTCATATGATATTCTGTATAAACTCGCAGTGTTTTAGAATAATATTTTCTTGGTTCTGGCTGTGCTTAGATAGTCCATTTCGAAAGAAAGGAACACCAAGTAGTTCCTAGGTTAAGTCACATGAGTAACATATTTTTTTTGGCTCAGAGTAAAGTTAAATGTGGAAATGCTGATTATACCGGAATAGCGAGTTATGAAATAAACTTACCAAACGAATCCGGATAATCCATGTCTTCCATTCTGTGTGTTTTGTCCTGACAAATGCAGTCTATATACGAGCTGTAGCGTCGGACAGCACAAAGTGACAGCTGTGAAGCTATGGAATCTCTCATTGGCTACAAACGTATCTCACTCAGGCTTTCTGGAAAAAAGAAAAAGGAAAAAACAAACAAACATGCGAGCAGAGAAAATGTCTTTGGGTTACAACGCTTTAGCTGCAGAATGCGGTACAAAATTTTGCTTGAAAAAATCAGGAAAGGGGGCCATGAAGACGCTTGCCTCTTACACATGACCAGTGGCATCCAATGACAGGCGATATAGGCCCATAAAAATCTCTACTGCCAAGCTGTAAATTGTCTTCAAACAAAAAAAGGAATTCGGGGCTGGCGCAAATCCCTTCGGTTTGGTGCATATGGTCCGAGGTAGCACTAGTTCTACTGCAAATTATATCCTTTATGTTGAAACTCTGAAAGAAACAAACACACACACACACACACACACACACACACACACACACACACACACACGGTCTAAATTGTATATTCATAGTATCTATGTGAACTTTAAGCAAACAATAATGTCATTAAAAATAATTTTAAAAATACAAACAAGAAATCATATTAATTGCGATATACGTTTTGTATATATGCATATTTGCATATTGATTAAACGTATAAACCACATTTAAATATTGGAATTAAGCGTATTATGCTACAATGGGCTCAGTGGCTCAAGTGTGTGAGTGATTTTGCCAGTAATTCTCTCTGTAAATCTACATTTGCCTGATATAGATTGCCAATAAATCTATATTTTCCTGACTGCTGCTGCTAGCGCGCTCATGTATGAGAATTTCTCTTATTTCCGGTATGAAATTGAGCCTAAATTTCCAAGTCAGTTCCTGGGGCTCGAGTGATCTGTTTGAGGAAACCAAACAATGAGCGCAGTACAAATGCTATCCTGTCCATTTCGACTTCAGAGGGGGGGAAATATATATTTTAATCACAGTTAAATCTATCTGTACTTTTGGGTTCTGGCATTTGCAGGCATACTTAAATAGGGGTGTGTGGTATCAGCAAAAATAAGGCAATTTAGATGCCCGTGGTGTTTGGGAGTGAGTTTAATGACAGCCAACCTTGAGAGCTCAAACGAGAGAACGTGTGAGAAAGTGGTGCGCGCTGATTTAGTTGCCCGTATCACCACCGCGCGATTTACAGTGGGACTATTGTAGCAGGCTGGCCTCTCGCAGTGTCGTAAAGAGCTTCTGTCTTTTAAACTTATAGTCTCCGTAAAATTTAGAGCGTTGGCCATGGCATGTAATTCCCGCAGATTTCGTATGATAACTTGCAGCTTTCCCTTTATAACGAGAGAAAAAAAATCAGAGAGCCTCTTAGGCCGATAGAAAGGGATATCATCACACCACACCTTGTCCCTCAGGAGAAAATGTCTTGTCTGGTCAAGTATGCGCTAAAAGCATCCAAGAAAAAAAAAAGACCTCTTAGGCATTATCCCAGTTTTACTTATGAATGGTTACTGTCAGATGAGTCAAATATCAATTATCGGTATCTGAGAGTTTTATTTGTTCACGGCGCACATATATTTTGCATATTTCCAAAAAAAATATATACTGTATATATATATATTTTTTTTTAAATGTACGCGTAGTGCGTATTTTGTAAAATTGGTTAAACCATTAGTCACATGACATCTTAAGATTACTGGATCTAATAACTAATACAGTATTGTCCAAGATGCATGTGAGTTAGGATTTATAGCAGGTTTCCCATTTAAAAAAAAACTGATAAACGGAAGAGTGGGAGTTAAACCACATCATTTAATTTCCATAATGTTATAGTACAAAACATATTGATATGGAAGCTTACTCTGTCAAAAATAGCATCAAGACCATAACCTTTTACTTAACAGAAAAAGCAGCAGTTATCCTGGAAGTAAACTGTAACTAATAAAACATGCGAGTTGTAAGACCCATGCTGCGTGTACGGGTCGGTATACTGGTAAAAAAAAAAAAAACTGACTCATTGGTATGTGTGATATAGCCTAATTTTATTTTTACGCTAATCAGTTCCTGTTATCATCAACCTGTTCGTTCAATGAATAAAAAAACCTTGATATACATCTATCTATATCACTTTACATGTTAGTCCATTTGTGGGTTATCATCACGTGCTATTATTTCATAACTTTGAATAGACGAGAAAATCCCTTTTAAAATGCATTACTATTTAGTGCTTTATTTTTGCGCAGCAGCCTTTTTCCTGAAGTAATGTTCGCAATAAAGATTACTAAGCACGTGGTTTGTATTTATCTGCGCATGCTTCCACAAAAATAACGTTTATAATCAGCACCCTGCATCTATGTTTTCAAAGAACTATATTGCCCTCTAGCGGTAACTATATCCATATTAATACAAAGCTCTATTGAGTGGCATTTAGCTGCAAAGTTCTCTCTAAATATAGTTAAAATATTTTTGATATCTGATTCGCCTGCAGTGTGCCATGCAGGCTTTGGAGTTTTGAATACAGTATTTAATCCTCAGTCTATCCATGAAATTACTTCAGCTAATATTTTTAAATTGTCTTGTGAGTGTATGCAGATGAATACTTTGATAGCGTTTTTATCTTCTTCTATTACTAAGTAAACATTCGTGCAACCGATTCCTTAACTTCTAGAAATGCGTACACCAATTAATTAAAACTTGAATTTTTGGCAACAGTCAAAGTTAAGTGTTGCAGCCCATGAGTGGAAATGCATTTGGTGAATAAACCTGACTTTCCGTGTGTTTGGGTCGATTTCTTTCAGTCTTACCGGCAGACAATTTATCGACCAGACACCCCGTAGAAAAGTGTCTGCATTTTTGGTTGTCAGCAACAGACGCAAACACCCAGCTAGAAGGTTTTCAAAGCAGAGTGCAATTACTGTCTTAGACCATAAAGTCATTTAGACCAGACGTCTAGTCTTCTCTATGGCTTTATTGGACCCAGTCCCTTCCTGCTCTAAAGTAATTCTAAAGTAGGGTTTGAAAATAAATTGGGGTTCTCTACAACACTGATTTCGCAACGGTTTATTAGGCATAGCGAAATACTGTAGCACTAAACATTTTTAACATACGAGTAACACACGAATTGTGCAGTCCAAGCATCAACTGTTTATTTCATTGAACAAATATTCTCAAAAAAATAAAAGAAAAAAAAAACCTTCAGCGGTCTACTCTGGTCCACAATCTAGGGCCCCCCTCCAAAGGAGATTTGCATATTGTTAAAGTAATGTTAAAGTCTTTAAAATACTTATAAGTGCAGTATTGTCTGAGACAAATAAGCGATATTGAACGCTGTTAAATTACAACACAAATAAGCACCCAATACTTGTTTACACGTTCAGTATATGGACATACATAGATACATTTTACGTACATTGTAGTGTTAAATGAATCTCTGTCCATAGCCAGCACTCGAACTATAGGTAAGACCTTTTAGATCTCAACTAAAATAATCCTCAACAACATTTTTTGTTACTGAATTAATCCTGCAACAACGGTAAATCAAAATTGCCTTCGTATTTAGATGTATACCCAAATATACCTACTGAATTAATACTACATGTTGGGTGTCAGCAGCTTGGGAGAGTAGCGTGGCCTATTACTGCTCCATGAATACTGTTCCTCAATCAGTGTACGATTAAGATTTAATTAAGTGTACACTAAAAAAAAAACAAACATTGCATTTAACATAACTAATGTATGTACTTTACCTTCGTGCACAACCATTTGAACATTTGTTTCAAAAATGAACAAATCATAATTATTTTAAGACTCTATACATCCAATTAAAAAAAAATCAGAATGTAAGCTTGTGGGTTTTTTCCATAAAATAATTTGACACACAAAGAACGTAAACCAATGAGGCTCCAACAACCTCGACCTAAACGTAACATATTACTCATATACATAGAGGACACACTGCACTGCCCGCAGTATTTATTCACTGAGGCTCCTGACTTCCCCTCTCTCTGTTCATCTTCTTCATTTTCATTCTTCTGTTCTGGAACCAGATCTTCACCTGCCTCTCGGTCAAATTCAGAATTCGTGCAACTTCATAACGGCGATCTCTCGTCAAATACATGTTATAAAGAAATTCCTTTTCCAGTTCCAGTGTTTGGTATTTTGTATATGGACATCGTTTCTTTCTCGTTGAGCGTGCATGAATCCAGTTTGCTGCTGGGTTGCCTGTAAAAGAATGAATAACCCAATAAATCCAAGGTTACAAAAGCAATAAACAACTGGACAAAGTACATAAACAAAAATAATAAGAAATATAGTTGTTATTTGATTTGCTTGACCTTCATAAGAAATTCACAGTAGCAATAAGTGCTGGTGTGGATGCTATTATGAGTAAATTCTGTTTTAAATACTGGGTTTACGGCTGCGTGCATTTCTTTGGACCTGCGGTAAGAGTTCAGACACTTTTATTGGTTAGTAAAACCTCCAGCTTTACACACCCTGCTCGTACAGTTCTGACGGTTGTAAATCACAGGGCAATTTCTTTTACTTACTTGGGTCAAGTTGTTGTTGATGATGTTTCTCGTCTTTGGGCTCGCTTTGGTTGGAAATATCGTTGTCAGCCGTATCTTTGGTAGCTTTCTGTACACACTCGGCCAGGGCGCTACAGCTGTAGTCTGGGGCTGCCGGGGTGTCAGGGCCGAACGCAGAGCTCTCAGTCCTTTTCGGCGGTAAAGTTTCCGCTTTTGTCCCGCATTGACGACTACTCGAATGGAAACCGGAAAAGGAGATATGGTTCGAGATCGGATCTACCCAAGAACGCACATATCTGTTATCTGCACATGCGATGTGGGACTGGTGCACGTACGGATGGTAAATTCCGGACACCGTAGCCGTGGACGGCGGATGAACCGAAGACCAGGACGTCGGGAACACGGCTGTCTTGGGAGCAAAGCTACAGGAGGAGAAATCCGCATTTTCCCCTACACCTGACGGCCTAGCTGCTGCCGAGTGCGGGCTCTGAACATAACGCGGTCCGTACACGTCCTCCGTCTCGTGTCCCATTATAGAGTCCACATAATAGTTGCTCAGGGTTGAACTGGTCGACATTTTTGGATCCCCTCGTAGTCATATAAAAGGTTACACTGTTACGGAAACCTTGCCTCCGAACAATCATAGTATTTTTGCTGGCTTCATCTTCAGTGATTGGTTACATGAATCACGTGATCATATTTACCAATACAGAGAGTAAATCAATCCGCTGATAACGATATGGTTGATATTGCCCTTTGCCTAAACATACAGAGATATATACACACACACTTTTTAAATATTTTTTCTTCAAATAATTGATATAGCGGTACGTTTCGTTGTCCACAAATCTTTCCTTTAACGCGCTCCTAATATGGAGGAGGCCCCGGACTAGTTTTTTTTTTTTTTTACCTAGCCAGATTAAAACACATTTATTCTACGATCTCTTCTCAACGTTTATGCCTGAATGTCAAATTACACCAGTTGAGTGTAAAATCTTACAAGATCTCGTCATGAGATATATCCTGTGCTCCAGTCTTGTAAAGTGGGTTATTTAATAGTGTACTGAGTTTTAAGCCCTCGTAAAATAAATGCAATAACATGCTGTAAAACAACATACCACGTTTCCTGGCGGATTCTCATATTTTACATACGCCCTATATATTTTTTTTCTAAGTTGAAGATTTGTTTCTAAAATCTCGTAAGTTTCACACAGAACCTAGTATCTGTATGTCGATTGTATTTATTAAAAGAAAGTCATAATGTGTTTATGTCTAACAATAAAAATCTTTATGAGGTGCATTTGGATATGCATTAATGTGCCCTTAATAAAACGGACACTTCGCATTACAAAGTAAAATATGTGACTGTGACTGTATTTAATGGAACACAAATAATTAAACTTCGGTCTATCATCACTTCTATGATGAAACGCGTTTTGATCACCGTTCAAAATTCTCGCAAAATAGTATATATAAGGTGATACCAATATTGGTCCACTTATAATTAATCTGTCAACACTTTATTTGCCAATAATGTTTTTACTGTTGTAGTGTTGTAGATTTTTTTTTTAGAAATAGATTCGTAGGGATATTTGAGATTTTTATTTGAGCTGTTGACCTTTGAAGTTAAGCCAATGCAGATAATAACAAATACACATCGAAACGTAGGCTAAATGTGATTTGTGATTTTGAATGACTGTTGTTGGAATCGTCTATTTAAAGATAATTTGCAGACTAAGTTAGAACATGTACATATGAGAGAGAGAGAGAGAGAGAGAGAGAGAGAGAGAGAGAGAGAGAGAGAGAGAGAGAGAGAGTGTCTTT
>JAPEIY010000028.1:43546929-43556935 GCA_026122135.1 Cathorops aguadulce | reverse complement strand
ATAGATAGATAGATAGATAGATAGATAGATAGATAGATAGATAGATAGATAGATAGATAGATAGATAGATAGATACCCCACAAAACACACACACACACACAGTCTCTCTCTCTCTCTCTCTCTCTCTCTCTCTGTGTGTGAAGTTTAGTCCTCAGACCCAGAGGCAAACAGACATGCAGTAGTTAAGTTTAGTCACTAGATGGCGATATCAGTCCACATTGTGGGTATTCTTCGATCGATTGATAACCAAGTTTATTCCCAGAAACCACGATTTACGAATTAGCCTGATAATGTAAATCCAGTTTCACAAAGTTATGGATTTTCCATTCCAGATAGGGATAATCCTACTGGAATTCAAAATCTGGCAACTTATGAATTGAAACTAACCTCGCCCGTAGTATTTAAGACCTAAAAATAACTGCATACATTTTAATCAATGCCATAAACAGCGTAGTTTTATTGAACCTCTTATGGATACAGAGGTTCAGCTGACTGTAGCTACGAACCCTTTTAACAGTAATTAAATACTAACACGAGGTTCTTAAAGGCGTCGCCCCTTACATAGAACTTTCGTGCATTAGATTTCTTTTTTTAGTCTCAAATGCCATTTTTTAGTGAGCATTTCGAGAAAGATAATACATTTAAATTATTTGTATATACTTTCAATATATGATTTAAGATGAAATTATTATAGTTCAATCTGGTGAGACTTCCTTCAGTGACTATAAAATTGTAAATTGCTAGGCTTGGATGGAGGCACACTGATTTCCTTTGAAATCAAATTTACCAAAATATACAAATTTAATTTATGCGGTTATAATTTTCTATAGGCAACTTTGCTGCGTTTCACTGTAGCCGATTTTACTGAACTGTCAGCTTGCAGTACTGGGCCATCGGAATAAGTGCTAGCATTTTTTTGTTACATTTTGTCGTTGTTTGCCAAGATCATAAGCCATTATTAACCATGATCTAAAATATAACACAGTTCTCACTGATAAAGATATTTTTGTTCATGCAGAGGCAGATCTGTTGAACCCCCTTTCCATAAACGGTGCTTAATGTACTCTTTGGGGGCGAAAGGTGGCGGTAGGGAACCATTGCAGTTTCGAGGACATATGCCTTTTTCCGGTTGGCTAGAGAATGAAAGGGTAGCCGTGATAATATACTGTAATAAGGGTATACGTGATAACTGTAATACTTGAACTATGATATAGTATCTTGGTTTTTTTAGGTTAAAGACATATATTTGCAAAAAGTTTTTGTAAAAAGAAATAATCACAGACACACACCATTTTCTTCTGATGCTGAAAAATGCCAAATTGTGGCTTTTTTCCTCTGCAAGCCGAAATTAATCACATTTTCAGTGATCGACTGATGAGGGGTTTTAAAATTAGCCTGAAACGCAGTCAGTCCTGATTCAGAGGTTCAGTTAACTGTAATTTACTGTAATTGTAATCTATTTTTACACAGGTCAGGGATTTGGTTATTGAACGCATGACTCAAAACTGAGATTAAGCTTTTTCAAGTCCTCTTCTTGGAATGGATTTGACGACACCAGTCTAAATCATAGCACTAAAACAACCTGTGCAACGCTGTGGCTAAGCGCTTCCTATTTCCTGACAGGGGAGCGAAACGCAATCAAAGGCCTGTAGTTTGGACGCTAGTGATATTATACAAGTAAAATAAACCCAGAACACGACCCACCTTCAACAAATTCAACTTTTTAGTTTTGGCCGGGGACCGCTCGAATTGATAATCACACCATCAGTTTTTCTTTGGCTAATCAGACCCAAGGGTAAGCTACCACTCTTGCCGGAGCAGTTGGGGGTTCGGTGCTTTGCTCAAGAGCACTTCAGCCATTCCTGCTAGTCCAGGGAATCAGTTGCTTCCCTAACCATCAGGTTATGGCTTCCCCTCAATTCAGGGCGTTTCTCGTGATTGAAGTTTTTTTTTTTTTAATTAGTAAATATAAATACAATGTAATTCGTTGGGAAATTTGCTCAGAAAGAAAGAAAGAAAATCGCATTTTAAAAAAGATATCCACATTTGCTTCAGAATATCTCTTATTCATATTTTTATTAATATCTCATCTCATTATCTCTAGCCGCTTTCAATACACCTACAACAAGGCTTGGTGTTCTAGCGCCACCTTAGCTAGAAATCGCTTATACTGTACATTGCTATAGCATGTGTTATTGTACAACCAAGTCTTTTATCCATACATTTATGTGAATTCAAATGTTACTGTTTGTGAGATTAAACTACTCCTGATATGGAGAGCCAAGTGAATACACTTATAAGTAGCCTACTACCGACCATATAAATACTGCCAGAAATGTGGCGTACGTCATTAATTAGATTTAACTTCATTATGTAAACAAAATAATTCTCGGGGAAGGAGTAGGGTTAAAGGGCACACCAAAACTAAAGCTACTAAAGAATATTTGCTATTTGCATCTGATTTTACAGTAGTTTGTGATGGTTTATTTTATTTGTAATAAATGTTGACTTTTTGATCATTTTAATATCATGGTGGTGGTTGCAAAAAAATAAATAAATTACCAATTGCACTAGTAGGTGAGCCAACGCCTGCTGCGCTGGAGAGAAGCTGCTGGGGGCGCCAAAGAACAGGCAAGCGCTTCTGTGGCCACAATGAATTCAACCAAACTGAAAGCACGTCGTTCTATCACTTAACCTCACCTTCACAAGCCGTCTACCCACTCCACTCACTCCAGTGCACACTTGATCCGGAGCTAATCTCGAAGCGCATTAGATATTAATTCGCACATGGTTAAGGTTTTTTTTTATGGAAATCAGAAGATAAAAATTAGCAGCAGAAATAATTTCAGAGATTATTACAGCATTTATTTTGTAACCCACAGGTGTAAACAGACTACGCTTTGTTATCAAAATCTAAGCTTATTCCAACAAAACATTATTACAATACTGTTACTAACATTGTGATTTATTAAGGGAAAAGATTGTATATCGAAATTGTATTTTTAAATAAAAAGTAGTATTCGGTTCTGTAAAGAATTTCATATTTTATATAAAGATCGTAGTTGCTAAACATCTCCATGCAGTTAATGAGCGTACTAAAGAAATAATAGAATATTCTGATTAACGTACGTCAAGTTTTAGTTTGTAACAAAATACGAAGAAAATCAATGTGATTCTTAATTTAACATACACGTTGTTTTTGGACTTTAACTGATCTGGCGGCTTTATTGCTTTTATTTCTTAAACGACAAATTCATAAGCATTAAAACAGCTGCTCCAACAAATGCATAATTCTATATAGCTAAACAAGATGACAAATATCGTGATTTTCATTCGGGATTGGTTATTTGACAGCAGCAT
This sequence comes from Cathorops aguadulce, assembly GCA_026122135.1. Classification (NCBI taxonomy): domain Eukaryota; kingdom Metazoa; phylum Chordata; class Actinopteri; order Siluriformes; family Ariidae; genus Cathorops; species Cathorops aguadulce. The sequence continues at coordinate 43,553,575 of JAPEIY010000028.1, read as the reverse complement.
GAACACAATTTCTTTCTTTCTTCTTCTAAAGAACATCCGATCTTAAACTGCGCACACGGATACCCTGGAGTAAAAATCTTCAACACCTTTCAGTCCAGAACATCTGAGTGAAATAATCTACTCAGAAAAAAAAAAAAAAACGGCATCAGAAGGGAGGCAGAGAGGGGGAGCGAGAGTCTAAGCAGAAGGGAGGAACAATAGAGAATCAAAGTATAATGATATTCCTAAATGAAGAGGGAAATGTTGCCGCACTCATTTTATTAATCAGACTGTCAATTTCACCCCAGAGGCCAAACCCAGGAGCCATCTAAAGCAGACGCAGATCATCGACGGGACAGCAGCTCCTCTCCTCACTTCTCCCCTCTCCCTCCACCTGGATATGAGGCTTTGAGCGAGCTCAGCCCGACTACATCATTCCTCTGACAGTCCCGCTCCTATTTATTTGCTTATAAACCTGTTACAATAAATGATCATTCGAGAAGCCTCACGCACACCTTTAACGACGAAACCGCGATCCACTTTTTTTGATGAATGACATTTCGGACCGGAGAGGATGCACGGGTCATTTTGAGCAGTCATTCGTTGCCTGCATTGGCATTCGTCTGGTTTTTTTTTTACTTTCTTTCTTTCGTCTTGCCCATAAAGGTGTTATATTATTTAGTGCCAGTAGCAGAGCTGACGGCGGATTAGCTACGCCACAAATTCATCGGAGTACCAGCGGCCCCGGACTTGGACTTTTTTCCTGCGCTACTTCATGATGGAGAGGATAAGAAAAGAGATGATTCTGATGGAACGGGGGCTTCACAGTCCCGTGTCAGGCAAGAGGCTCCCAAACCTCTCCGAGTCGAATGGAAACGCGGTGCTGGAGGCCCTCGAAAATTCTCAGCACGCGGGGCGACTGAGCCCAAGAATCACTTCCGCTTCGCTCCACGCTAGCCTGGGCGATGTCCCCAGCAAAGGCAAATTCGAAATAGACAGCTTATTTGGAAACCACCACGCCAGCGACAACAGCTCATCGGCGGAAATCTCGTCCTCGGAAAACAGGAAGAAAGCAAATCTGTATCCTGAAGTTTCTACCGACTCCGAAATGAATAGCGATGTGGAAGTGGGCTGCCCATCTCACCGCTCCCCAAGCAGTGTCAGCACACACAAGGAAAACAATAATAAAGGTAATGCACAAAGGCCCTTTATTTCGTTGAAGTCATGGATGCTGAGGTTTTATTTTTTCAGCATTAAACTAATTCTATTTTCTGTCCTAATAGTAAAGAAAGTGGCCTAGTTGTACAAGAAAAACAGCGCTTTGGAAATTGATTTACTCATTGCCCAAAGTCAGATAAAATTATTATTATTATTATTATTATTATTATTATTATTATTATTATTATTATTATTATTATTATTATGTCTGGTATTTCATGCTAATATGAACTTGTTACTAATATATAAAGTGCATACATTTCCTCCCCTTTGGTGTAATTTTTGTTACAAATTTATTAACAAAAATCTGACAATTTGGTTAATATATTTATTGATTTGTTTTTATGAATAGACGCAGTAGAGTGCATTCCATATATTTGAGTCCGTGATAAATAGCTAGAGAAAAATTCACACCGTATAAAATTCTCATATATATATATATAAAATTTATTGACAACATATTTAAAATTATAATATAATGTAGCGAAATGACCGTGTTAACACTTGTAGTCTTGTCTCTAATTATTTCTCGTGCTCGTCAGGTTTCTCAGACAGTAATTCGGGAACATCAACATCGAGCTCAAGTTCTTCGTCTGTCTCCAATCATAACGGAAACTCCATCGGCAGCTCGACCAACTCAAACACGGACCAGGTGCGGCGATACCGGACTGCTTTTACCAGGGAACAAATCGGGAGACTGGAAAAAGAATTTTACAGGGAAAACTACGTTTCTAGACCCAGGAGATGTGAGCTAGCAGCAGCGTTAAACCTACCAGAAACAACTATAAAGGTAACGTTTCCTTTCAATGTTGCTGATTCAAATAATAACCTAATACGTATTAAAATGCATATACATATCATACATCTATGTTTTAATATATATTTGAAAAATACATGCTTTTCATAGATTAGGGGAAAAAGCATGCTGTTTAAAACTCCCCACTCACAGGTTATGCATTTTTTTTTTTCATTCAGACCAAATTATTTTAAAAAATAATTTTAAATGAATATGAGCTAAATATGTGGTCTATGTATGATGTGTCTAATGTGAAATTGAAATACACGAAAACCCGATATAATCGGCCATTTTCGAGGTAACCAAAATGGACCAAGTATAATGTGTATGTTATATTTATAAGCAGCAGTTAAAGTGTACGATAAAAAATTTTAAATGCCGTCTATTGTGAGGTTGAAAATTGATTAGCTAACGCTACTTTGGCTAAGGTCTTTTTTAAATACATTTTTGATGTTACAATTTTTTGGTTTGCTTTGTTTTTTTCCTTTGTACACCAGTTTATAATGTTATTTTGTAACTATATTAAACCTCTGCTACCTATGCATATTTCACAAAGCAGCTTTTTTTCTCTCGCAAGCTATAATTTAAACTCTCTCTCTCTCTCTCTGCTTTTAGTTTACAAACAAATTTAGAAGCGAACTGAGAAAATATACGCAAAGGAAATCGGATTTTAAATATTCAGGTCAGTTTAGATATGCAGACTTACAGTGGTGTGTGTGTGTGTGTGTAGGTGTGGTTCCAGAATCGGCGAATGAAGGACAAGAGGCAGCGCCTGGCCATGTCCTGGCCACATCCGGCCGATCCCAGCTTCTACACTTACATGATGACGCACGCAGCCGCCACCGGAAGTCTGCCGTACCCGTTCCATTCTCACATGCCCTTGCACTACTACCCGCACGTGGGCGTCACGGCCGCGGCTGCGGCGGCTGCGGCCTCGGGCGCCGCATCATCACCATTTGCCACCTCCATCCGGCCCCTTGACACCTTCCGAGCGCTCTCCCATCCCTATTCGCGTCCGGAACTGCTCTGCAGCTTTCGGCATCCCGGACTGTACCAGTCGCCGGCGGGCCTCAACAGTTCTGCTGCAGCAGCGGCTGCTGCGGCGGCGGCGGCAGTGAGCGCACCTTCGGCGAGTGCGTGCTCGTGCCTCAGCTGCCACAGCGGCGGCGCGCTCAGTTCTCGCAGCGCGGGCTCGGACTTCACATGTACGGCGAGCGCGCCCAGATCCGAAAGCGGATTTCTACCCTATTCGGCTGCCGTACTGAGCAAAACCGCCGTGCCCTCGCCAGACCAGAGAGAGGAAAGCGCCCTCAATAGATAACTTGACCCTTGAACATGTAACGAAAGTTAGCCTACTTTTGATTTTAATCAGCATCGTGTTGTTAGCCCATTCAAAGTACTAAAGACATTTTTTCCAAGCCATTCCAAGCAGAACCCATTATTCAAGATTATGGAAATTATCACTATAATAACATCTGAAACTAGCGCCACATGCAATAAAGATTCGGCATCGCGAAAACAATATGGCTAAATAAACAGCAGATGAATGATCCACTTTATATGAGATTTTTAAATATAAATATTTAGGGTCTTTTCGTTTCACATTCCGTCTTCAAATATTATGACAGCACACACCTGTTTCATGCTCTAAAGAGAAAAATACGGTGCATGTGCAACTTTTAGTGTCTACTGAGGTACCAGGATGAGGATGATGACGATGCCGTTCAGGGACTCCCTTAATTCGATGGAGCTATAGGCGCTGAGACTCTACACTGCTTCCACAGTGTCAATTGTGCTCTTAATAATGTGCAGATTATGACGAAAATTGCCAATCATGCACCTTGATCGAGCTCCTTTGAAAGTGAAAATGTAAGGAAGTTCCCTGTTCTGAGACCCGATGTCACATCATAACAACCCGCTGTGGGAAGTCATTAGACGAGGCAGATAAAGGACCTTGGGCTTCACACATTGTTATTGGTGCATATTGTACAGTAACAAACGTGGCATTCGTTATCTGAAGAAATTTAGAAGAAGAAAAAAAAACCTCCCCTTCCGCTGAGTCCTATTTCCAGTCTCCTTATTGGAGCTTTAGTCGTCGTGGGTAGAATTTTCTCTCAGCTGTGTTCCGCTGATGCGAGCAGCCTCATTAAAGACCAACCGATATTTCCATAATGCTCCCAACAGAGACTCTTCACTCACATTGTAACGGGATTATCCGCACAAGCCCAAACTTTAGATAAATTGCTCATGCATTTCTGTCTGCATGCATATTTTTTGTCACCTAGATAACATTTTGGCCGTTAGACAACCGCATCTTAACAAACGCAAAACAGCACTTGTATAGCCAGTTATGAATGGTGAGATATTTTGTCATAACATGCATAGTCTAGTTCAGAGAGAATTAAACCAAAATGCCGACAGCTATGTGAAAAGACCTTTCACCGTTTATTTATTGATTTATTTATTTATTTAAATGACTTCGACATCTATTTAATTCAAAATGACTGGCTGAATGTTTGAGTTTGTCCTAGGTGCTCTAACAGTTCTACACACATGTAATGTCGATATCAGAGTTTAAATAATTATCAAAACATCCAAGCAGAATACATAAATGCAGGACATATATCAAATGGTCATTGTATATAATGCATATTACATTGCTGATAAAGTTTCGAATGGTAATGGGTTTTATACATTAGTAGGGGATGCGAAGGGTTGGTTCTCGCTATAGAAACAGTTTGTTCAATAAATGGGAGGAAAAAAAAATATCCTGTGTTTTGCCCTTCTCCCCAGGATCGCTGTGATTCATGACTCTTTAAATTACGTTTCTGTATTTTAAATATTAACAACTGTATGATTTTTCATATTTTCACTTGAGAAATATGTGCAATATAAAATGTAAATTATGTTATTTATTGATGGTGTTTGTTCTTGGGGAAATAAATATTTAAAAATCAACTTATTGCCTGTTTAGTATTCTGTCCATCGAAAATATCTTAGGAAAAAAAAAGACTGTACCTATCAAAATCAATAGTTAATAAAGGTTTAAAAGGGTCATTTTTGTACTATAAAATAGGTAATATACATATTTGACATATACATTGGATAAATAACCAGTTTACTTTGCGTTCTCTTCTTTATTATAATATATTTGTGTAAAGCTGTTTAAAATAAAGCAATTTAAATGCAAATCTTAATTCATATTTCTATATCTGTCTATAGTATGGCGAAACCGAGCTTGTATTAGTACAGTTCTTTTAAAATTTATATTTCGATAGAAAACTTACAGCGGTGAAAAGCGCAATGTTTCTACTATTTTGTACCTCGACGCATTTATTTTTTTCCTCTTTGGAAAGTGAGACTCATATTAATTAAACCGACACCAAAACTGTAGGGAATATGAAGAGTGAGATCACGGGTCATTTCGACCCTATAATTTACCATTATGTTTACATTACCTCTAAATGATACAAGCTGATACTGTCGTTAATTGCAGCTTGGTTAAATATATACCAGAGCACCCCCAGGAGATTCTCAGATAAGTTGCTCTTTCTTTTTTTTTTTCTTTTTTTAACGTCCCCATTAAAGAAATAGGATTAGACACAGCTTTGGATGTGATGTATTGCAGTGGTTCTTCATGCTCTTTACTCCAGCAAGGGTTACAACCCATCCAACAAAGGCATTGAGATAGATGGAGAGCTAAACGGAATAAGACAGAGGGCAGAAAAACACTGGCCACAATAACACGATTAGTTTTGTATCCAATGTGCAAAGACAAAAAAAAAAAAAGAAAGAATGAAAGAAAGATTTCATCATAAAATGTAAAAAAAAAAAATGTCTGTCACCTTAACAGAATTGCTGCTGACAAGAAGATATATCTGCGGGTTGTTTAATATATTTTATATTTTCTTTATTTCGGTGCTAATAGGAAACCTAAATTAAATGTCCACTGGCGAGATAGAAATGCAAAGATCGATGATCCTCCCCCTACTGTCCAATCACCCCTATTTAATTGACTGTATTTTCTGGGTAATTGAACTGCTTGTTGTAAATTGAAGATTTTATAGAAACGACGTGAAAACTACATTTACTGACATTCATCGCGTCTTTGACATTGATTATCTGATCAGCGCGTGTCATTCTAACCTCCAATTCTTCATTACACACTGTTTATGAGCTGCTGCAGAACAACTCGCTTGTTCCACAGTGATTGATTGCCTTATTAACGCGTGTTCTTGTAAGTGTGACCGAACTGATTACGATGCATATGTTTAGAATAATGTTTCATTTAGCTGACTGCGAGTAATGCGAGGTGACAGCAGCTGCAAGGAGGACAAAAACCAAAACTACAGGGAGCACATGGGGCCAAACGACTCGGTCGTTTTAAGCTGGAATAACTTCAATAGGAGAAATAAAATATAAGCTTCTGTAATTTTTTTTTAACGAGGGGGCTACATACATAACCTAATTAAGACTAATGGAGTACAATTTTCCATTTGGCGTCAGATTATTTCAGAGATTCAAATTACATTTATAATTTAAACGAGATGGATGGAGATGTGAGATAGGATATGATTGGTTAATGAGATGGATTATATATATATATATATATATATATATATATATAAAGTACGCTTCTGTTCAAATGCTAAT
>JAPEIY010000028.1:43129472-43142018 GCA_026122135.1 Cathorops aguadulce | reverse complement strand
GTGTGTGTGTGTGTGTGTGTGTGTGTGTGTGTGTGTGTGTGTGTGTGTGTGTGTGTGTGAGAGAGAGAGAGACACTCCATTGCTTCAGGGTGACAGATGGAAAGATTAAGGATTGATAGACATCATGAGCAAAGCGGTGTTTTCCCATTTGGCTTCTGTCAGCACAAGTGGCCTCCCTCCCTGTCCACCTTGTTTATTTCCTATTTTCTATAGATCCTATTTATTTTCTTTCATTTCTTCCAGTTCCTGTCCTTTCTTACTTTCTCTCTTTCTTTCTCTCTTTTGTACTTTGTCTGTAGTGTCTTTCTTTATCTGTCCCTGTTTCCCTCTTTCTCTAGTTCTCTCCCACTATCCCACTTTCTCTCCTTTACCACCTTTCTTTATTCCTCTTTCTCACCCTCCATCTCTCGCATTCTCTCCTTTCTCTCTCTCCATCCCTTTCGCCATCTCTCCCTCCCCCCCTCCCTCCCACTTTCCATTGCTCGTGCTTCCTTTCCCCTCTCTGTCTCTTGTTTATTCCTCTTTATTTTTTTCCCTGTGTGTGTAATGTGACTCTAGAGGCTGTGATATCTCACAGGCTGTGAAACTGCTGATTTTTTTTTTTTTTTCACCCTGTGTGTCTGGTCCTTATCTCCTTAGTCTCGGAACATCATTCATACACTCCTGCTGCACTACTGGTCCTACAACAGCAAAAGCTTGCCAGACACATTAGGTTGAAATTACACAGACCAACATTTCATTGCTAAATGAATGAAACAAATTGGTAGTAATGAAGTGTGTTTGTCAAACATGTTCAGGAGCTACATAAAATATTTACTTCACTGTTCACACTTTAACTTTTTTTTTTATTAAACAATCACTGCACCTCCGCTGGTGTGTGTATGAAAGAAGCAGTTCGGTTGTAGGACCCTGCTCAGCATTGATCGAGGCCAGGCTTCATTTCCAGCGGCCAGTCCCCCACTCATGCTCCCTAGAGAGCGAGCATGAGGCCTCCTGATTGGATGAGCTGTTACCTGGTGCAGAGGGGGACGAGAGCTGTGATGGCTCTGCTTTCTGCCTCAGAGAGCCGTTCTTCCATGGTCCAATGACACTCTCGCTCACGGCCCTTTTTTCTCTTCTTCTGCCTGCGTCCCTTTTGTTCTTTCCTCTTTCTCGTGTACCCATCCTCTGTCCCTCTGTGTTCTGATCTGCTGATTAACTGTCTGAGGGGATTGAAAAGGCCATCGGATTTGACATGGCTGTAGCAGCCCTTGTATCCAGATCACAGATAATTCTGCTGTTGTAGATGAGTGTGCCATTTGAAAGAGCAAGGGAGCTGTGTGCATGTGTGGTGTGTGCACTGTTTATGGTGTGTTAACATCCCTGCTTTGTCTCTCTCTCTGTAGGTACACACATTCAGAGGGCCGCACTGGTGCGAATACTGTGCCAACTTTATGTGGGGGCTCATTGCTCAGGGGGTCAAATGTGCAGGTGAACACACACACACGCGCACACACGCGCACACAGTCCAGTTCTAAAGCCATTTCAAAACAAGTTTAATCTGGTTTTCATATTTATATTGACATTTTCATGTTATGCATTTTCAACTGCAGGTACATGATTTGGTCTTCTAATCATAATTTTAAACGGTTATGTGATTAAACAGCACTATTACAACACCTCTTTTGTGTTAATATTGGTACTGAAATATTGTATTATGCAGAAGTCACACTTAAAAGCACTATACTCACTGTGATTATTATCATTTGGGTTTCATTAAAGATGTATTTTATTGTAGATTAATCTAATTTTATGCCCAATATGGCAGTTTAATAGTATGTAATGCAATTAGCCAGTGAGTTAGGATTTGTATCTCCCTGTACATCACAGTTGATATTAATGAATGCTTTAATGAAGAATATGTAACTGAAGATTTCCCTCTCACTTCATGGATGTAGTGTGCATTCACCAGTAGATGTAGTTGTAATTCATACTCGTAGGTCACCGTGTGTAGACCTGTGTGTCAGGGATGAGTGTGTGTATGAATTGTAGTGAGTGGTTTTCTTTCCTTTTCATATGGAGTAGTTGACGTTATAGATTTGTCTGTTATTTAAATAAATACAGTGGCTGTCTTTTGACTTAATTATCCAAATATTAATGTGGAGCATGCTACACATTTATTTGCTTCGTGAAGCTGCAATGAATTGTGTTGGGTTTTTTTTTTTTATAAATCTATGTATATTCAGTATAGATAGTTGCTTTCCATTTTCCTGATTAAAACAGTGATTTGTGTGTTTCAGGTATCTGTCAGTTAGTGGAAATATGCTGGTGTGTGTTTTATTTATAGAACAAAGTGAGCTACATACATGTTTTCAGGGACTGGTGTTATGAATAATACATGAATCAGTTTTGAAAGCAGCTCGAGTTCAAAGCCATTATTTTGAGATCCCATTCTTGATTTCTCTCCCCCTCTGTGTGTGTGTGTGTGTGTGTGTGTGTGTGTGTGTGTGTGTGTGTGTGTGAACACCCCCCTTCTACATCATTCCTGTTCTCTTTTTATAAGTGATGCTACTAAGAACTAGGACAGCAAAGTCGCATTTGATGTGGAAATTTGCATTCCCCAGTGCCCCGTGTGTGTGTGTGTTTGGTCAGGTGCCAGTATGCCAACCCCTGTGTCTGTGCATGTTGTGCCACATTGCTTCATCAGGGTATAGCCTCCCTCCTTCTGAAACCCACTTCATCATGGCAGAGCTCAAAACAAAGCTGGCATGTCTTCATAACGACGCGCGGGGCTGAGAGTCCGGGGACACACATTGAAATTCATTCCCCATAACCCGATATGGGGAACTCTGTGATATGCTCCCAGTCTTCTTTGCGAGAAGGGAAATTCCAAGTGTATTTGGCTGTGTGCGAGTAATAAGTAGAGCAGGGATTTTGCCAAATATTACTGATTCCAGCAGAGGACACCTGCCATCATGAGCCCAGTAGACAGGTGATAAAGCTAATATTTCAGACAAAGAATTGCCTTCATAAATTCTCGTGGTGTATTAAGAGAGCATCTGTGTGTGCGCACAGTGTCCCAGAGCTTGGTGCTCAGGTCTCATTCACTGATAAACACACATGCTTGAATTCAGTTTTTAAGTACGTGTGCGCGTGCGCAGGTTAAGAGCCTATCTGTGTCATTGCCCACCCCCCCACCCCCACCTGAGGGCTTGGGGGTCATCTAGCACTAGTATTCTGAACACGGGATCAGCAGACCTTGGAGGATAAAGTGAATCTATTAACCAGTGCCCTCTATTACTGTGCCTGTCTCCCTCTCTTAAGAGATCCTTCACTCTCTTTCGTACAGTAATTACATTTCTCCATCAGTGAATTTAAATGAAGGCTGCAATGCTCATGGGGACATTTTCAATCTTTAATGTTGAGTGTTGAATTGGTATCACTATTTCCATATTCGGTACTTTTTATTTTGAATAAAGGTGTACCGTAATGCTAAATGTAATTACAGGGGGTAATGGGAGAAATTGTTTTGAGTCAGTTTAAGACGACAGCATCCAGCAGGAGATTGAATTTAATGATTGTTGCGTTCAGTCAGTAAATGAAAGTGGTCGGCGTAATCGCGTTATTGGTGTCTAGTAGATGAATGTGCTGTGGCTAGAGCGAGCAGGTTTTCAGAAGCTTCACACTAATGTGGCTTTCAGTTTTTCTGTTGTTCAGTCCAGAATGAAAGGAACATGTGGTGGCTGCTATTTATCATGCCAGTATCATCATATAAATAATGTTGATTAAAGAAATTGTGCGGGGGTTTGTGCGCAAACCTAAAAGCTGGCCCTTAAAATTCGAGTCAGACAGATGGAGTGCAGAAGAGTGCTTTGAGATTCTGTCTCATTTTGAGCTGGAAATGAGGTCTAGTGTAGCCTGCAGCATATCTGCCTGCTTGATTATTGTGTGTGTGTGTGTGTGTGTGTGTGTGTGTGTGTGTGTGTGTGTGTGCGCGCGCGCGCGTGCGCAGGGTTGGAGGCGATTGGTGTGTGCAGTGTGCGCTCTCTCTCTCCCCCCCACCCCCCAAATCCTTCAAGCTACATTGTTTTCAACATAGCTGTAATTCCCAAATTCTCCCAGAGAGCTTTGCTCACACAAAGCAGCAGCGGTTATGTGTCTGCTCCCAGCACCAAACACGCCACTGCTCTGGCTTTCACTTCACTCAGCTCTTCTTTATCTTTTTTTTCTCTCCTCCCTTCTTCTGCCCACATGGTACCTGCTCTAAAGCAGCTGGCCTGTTTTGGGAGCCATGCATTATATATTAATGAAGTAATTTACCTATATTTGCATAAGTCCTGGTACTGTCTGCATTTGGGGGTGTAAGGAAGCTTCTTGTCTGCAGCATTAACCTTTTTTAACACTTAAGAGGATATGTGGACAATGAGTTTAAAACGACCCAGTTGATTGATGAATTGTTTGATATTTAAGATGTCCTGGTCTTTTAAGGTCTTATATTTTTATTTGCTTTTATTTCACTGTGTTCTTTTGAAACTAATGAGCTTTAATCTAGGTGTGCTTCTCTGTTGGCTATTGCACACTTATCCACAACCCATAATCATATTTTCTGGTATTTTCCCTTTCGGGCACGAGGGAAAATGCTGTGGAACTTCATGCACAATTGTACACGTGTGAAGGGGTTAAAGCCCATAAATAGGTGAAGTAGCTTGTGGGGTGGGGTTTGTTTGTTTTCCTTTTTTTGTTTCTTCCCACCCCTTTTATTGAGATGCTGTTTGTAACCGTAGCAGGTTCATCCAAGGTGACAACAGCAGCATGCCTTGGAACCGATTGGAAAATGATGACATCAGAGATTGGGGCTTATTGACAGTTTGGACAGATATTGATTTAGGGGAATGAAACCTCAGCACACATGGTTGAAAAATTAACTGCATCTGCTCTAGGTAAAGGATATGGGCAATCAATAAAGGTATTAGTCTCAAATTGCTGTGTTCCACAGGCAGTGCAGTTCTTTTCACTCAGCATGCGGTGCTGAAATTTTCATTTGCACATATTAGGCATACTTGTGTGTTTGCAGGCTTCCTGAAAATGATGAGCATCGAGACTGTGTTCATTTTCCAGACTATTGTGAAGTAATGTTTATTTTGGTTCTTCCATGGACTACAGGGACACTTTCTTTCTCATGTTTGTTGCAGACTGTGGCTTGAATGTTCATAAGCAGTGTTCCAAGATGGTTCCTAATGACTGTAAGCCAGACCTGAAACATGTGAAGAAAGTGTACAGCTGTGATCTAACCACTCTGGTAAAAGCCCATAATTCCAAACGACCCATGGTGGTGGATATGTGCATACGGGAGATCGAATCACGAGGTGAGCGCTCCACCTTTTAAAGTCAGCCACGCTTCGGATTAACAGCGGATCAGTGCTCAATACTTTCTAGAGTTCAAAACAAAACTGTAATTCTTATTCATATATCAGAATCATGACACACTAATATTACTCAGAACATCTATGTCCATGTAACAGAATATTTTATTTATTTGTCTGTGTGTCTGTAATTGTGATAAAGTGGCCGTTTCTCATTTTGTATTGCTTTCAAGATTCAATAATACCGTTTATTCGTTGCCAGTGGCAGTTTAGCAGCATGCTGTATTAATGAATGTCATTAACCAAATGGTTAATTGTTTGAATGGCTTTGGTTTACACTTCAAAGCAACTGCTCCATTAGACACAGCATATGTTAAGTAATGTACGATTTTGTCTGATGTGATTTGAGATCACTAATGAATTTCTGAATAAAGACTTGACATTAAAACTCTGTTTTAGGTCTGAAGTCAGAAGGTCTCTACAGAGTGTCTGGCTTCAGTGATTTAATTGAAGATGTCAAGTTGTCCTTCGACAGAGGTATGCTTCCCTTTGTGCACATAGAACACGTTCGAAACGATGTCTCTTTCTTGTGTCCTCAGTTCGCTGCACTTACTTCTGGTGAAATGCAGTAATTACATATGAAATCTGCGGCATGCCTGTATACAGCCCCCCGTGAATAATCCTGCTAAGTGTTAAACACCCATGTGTGTTCCCAGTGCAGCTTTTTTAGGTCATTCTTTATCTAACAGTGGGAATGCTGTGTGTTTTGGTGCTGCTTTAATGTGAAAGCTGCACATTTGTGTGAGGATTATGCTCCATCTGCACAGAAGCAGCGTGTCCTCAGGAGGCCTCAGTTCTGGCAATAGATACCTCCAGTACACCCAGGACAAACAGACAATGTCAGAGAATGTTTAGCTGAGAGGTGAGATTTGAATGGGAGGGAGAAAAATACAGCTTTTATGATGATCTCCAAATGAGGAAGAGCGTAGGGTTGTGATCTAACTGTCGGAGGTAGAAGAAGCAGCAGTGAGAAAGGATGGACCGAGATCCAGACATGAGAAGACTAGTGAGAGAGAGAGAATTGGGTTAGTGAGATGTGAAGGCAAGCAGGTTCTAACGCATAGCAGTGTCAGCTTGGCTTCTAACATCGTGATGAGAGGACAGAAAGCCTTGAATTCCAGCTACCCCACACTAGTGCTGTCTAGTCGCTGCCAGGGTCATGTGACTTCACACAAAGCTATGCATGACAAATATCCCTCCATCCTCCATGGTGCTTGGCATCCTCTTATCTCCCCAGCCATATTTGTGGAAAAGCACTTTTTTTTTCTACAGTGAACCCTTGATGAAGCATGCGTCACCAGTCAGTCTCTTTCCTGTTTTGTGTGTAGATGGGGAGAAGGCAGACATCTCAGTGAATACGTATGAAGATATTAACATCATCACGGGTGCTCTTAAGCTCTACTTCAGGGAATTGCCCATTCCTGTTATCACTTACGACGCATATCCACGCTTCATCGAGGCTGCCAGTAAGTCTGTCTCAGACACGCACACACACATTTACAGATAGCAGTGATAACTCAGTGTTTGCTCATTGATGTGTTTGTGTGCTGTGGATGAAAGCAGATATGCTGAGTTGCAATTCTGTATAACTGAATGAGCATCGCCACGATTTTCTCAGCACTTTATATTCAGCTGGCAATTCAGATTTGATTGTATCTTATCTGTTGGACAGAATACAGAAAACTAGAGTCTTGAACACATTAGATGTAGTATAAAGAGGCAGCATTTCTCCTTGTCAGCCTCTGAATCAAGACAATCATTAATAACCATCAGTGTCATGGAAAGCTTGTTCAGTTTTGTTTCTGTCTGTCTGCATCGATTTACTTATTTCCTTGTTTATAGTATAAATGTGTAATACAGCCTGTGTTTGTTTGTGGTCTCAGAGCTGACAGACCCAGATGAGCGTCTCGAGGCGCTTCACGACGCCCTGAAGCAACTGCCTCCTGCTCACTGTGAAACTCTGAGGTATCTGATGGGTCACTTAAAAAGGTGAGGAACAAAATCCGTTATGTTTCTTTTCCTGCCATCATCTTTACCATTGTGAAATCATACTGCACCAGCCAGTAATTCTGACACATCATATGTTTGTACGTGTTTATAGGGTGACCCAGAATGAGAAGGATAACCTGATGAACGCAGAGAATTTGGGGATCGTGTTTGGGCCTACTCTGATGCGTGCACCAGACCTCGACGCCATGACAGCACTGAATGACATCCGCTACCAGAGGCAGGTGGTAGAGTCTCTGATAAAGAACGAAGATATCCTCTTCTAACCTGCCCATCATTCCACCTCTAATATGAAGGAACAAGGTTTTTTTGTTTGTTTTTTTTAAATCATGGACTGCAGCTTGTGCTGTTTCTTTTTGTGCAAAGACTTGAAACTGGATATGAAGGACCGTTGTATAATGGTCCGTTCTTTCCACACCTGGTGGACAAGTTCTAATTGGTTAATTTTATTTTATTTTTTTCTTGTTTAATGGGCGTGGATTACGTACCTTAAATTTGCATGTCTTCCTCCCCATTTTTGTCGGGGCTTACGGTAACTGAGCGGTGGGACTCTGCAGAGCCAGTAGTGTTTATTTTGTGGCAGTGTAGGGGTTACTGAGGAATAAAAGCTAGCCTCGGCCTCCTCCTGCAGCATGAGATGAAGCTCGTGAAATCTGATGCGTCGTGACTGTACTTTTATTTGTCCCATGTATGTACACTAGTTCCTATTTGCCAAACGGGTTTTGTGTTTTGTGAAAACTGTAAATGTGAGATATTCCAGTGTGGGTATTTTTTATTTTTTTCAAGTGACACTTTACCTGAAAAACTCAAAGTAAAAGCTGCTTTTGAAGACGTTTAAGCAAGAAACTTCCGTAAACTCCTAGTGGGCTTCATAGCGAACAGATATAGTACCAGTAACAGTCTGTATTAATGTGATGAAATCTTGCTCATCTCTGTCTTTAGGTTTTTCTTTGACAGATTAGATTTTGTACTTGCTGAGTTGCTTACGTCATTTTTGTATGCCCAGTGTTTTACTATTAGCTCAATTTTTTTCCAGTTTTAAATTTGTACTGAATATTTCATGAATGTCATTTTACCAGCCATTACAAATAGCTCTTCAAGTAAAGTGTCACTGTTGGGTTTTTTTTCCCCCCTTAAAAACCTGACTTTTTTTTTTTTTATAAATCATTTGTCTCTGCCTGTAATCTGCCTTTTTCCTGCAGTACCTCTTCAGATGACTCTCCAGAGGCTCTTCAGCTCTACTGATGAAGGACATTCCAATCTGTTTACTACTTGGTGTCTATCATAGTAGTCTGGCCTTTACAGAAATCTCTTGCACTCTGAACAGAAGTGGCGTGTGTTTTTGGTTGTAATGTTTTTGTATTTGTTTTGCTCATGGATTAATTTATTAAATATCACTTTTAGAAATATGGAGCTTGGATTTTTTTTATTTTTGCATGTAATGTGCTGGGTAAATTCTACAAGCTTTCTATAGAAAACAGAGTAATGTTGTACCGGGGTACTTTTTTTTTTTTAATCAATGCCACGGCCATAATTAGTCTTTGCAAACAGTGACCTTGATGAAAGGTCTTGTAGATACTGTATGTATAATGTTTGCATGTTTACAGTGAATATCTGACGATCTTTGTGCCTTGAACCAGTAAGCCCTGTGGCCAGGCATCAATCCCGCTGATTAACATAGAAGCAACACCTCAGGCAGCATCCATCCCCCAAATCAGTGCAGTTGCTGGATACATATGCAAACCTCATGAGGAACGATTCACATGTTTCATTTTTAATTACTGTTGAAGGGATGCCCTGCCTGCAGCATCCAAAATACTGTCATCACTTCTCATATGCAGTCAGTGTTGGTCTATTTTCAAACATCTTGCTTCTCTGCTATTATAATGCATATTTTGCTGAGTTGGGACATTCCCAAAAAATTCCTTATCAGTGGTTCCAGACTGTCTGACCTGATTGTGATTTATTGTCATTCTGGTTTAAGGGAGAAGACTAACATTTATTCATTTCCATGTTGGAAGCTGGTAATTTTCTATAAAATCTCATTAAATTGCCCCATATTGTTCTGCCAGTTACCAGTAAAAGCAGCAATCTAGGTTAGGTTATTAAAAGCCATGAAGCGTTACGAGCTCTGACCTGTTTCCTTATTGCTGGCTTCATGTCCATTTATTCTGTCTGCCACTCTGAGGCTGATCGATATGAGCGTATTTTCTTTCTGATCATTTCTGAATTAACTGATTTACTCACTGATTGTCTAATGCCAAACCTGATCTCATACATATGTTGTTCAGGTTTGGTAAGTGTAAGTTAATATAGTGTATCAGTTGAGATTTTCTTAACCAACACCATAGAAAGGAATCAAAAAATGCTTTCGACAAATATTGTTAGGATAATAATTAAATATCAGTCATAATACAATCCTATCCTCAGCACCTTGACAACCACTGACATTATTTTTGATTTTCCAGTTTCCTTCTCATTCTGTGTTAATATGCCCCCTGGAGCTTTCTGCTGCACTCCATTGACTCCTGAATGAAGGCTGAAGCTTATGGGGGAAAAGTCACAGCAGTCTCATTTTTGAGAGAATGATTTATTGTTATTGCGCATCAGTAATCCATCTGTGTTAATACTACAGGGTGGTAAAGCTAAAAGCCCATTTCAAGAAGCTTGCTGCTGTGCTAATGTCACGGTGACTGAACACTCATCCACACACACACCTAATAACATACCAAATTAATTATAGGTCTGCTGTGCCTTTTCACACTAATAAATTGGAATGCTGTGTGTGACAGCTGATATAACTGACCTTTCTGCGTCGAGTACATATGGAATCTCTATGTGCAGAGAGCTGCCCTATAGGACACTGACATACTAATGAGGACTGAAAGATTCAAAAGAGCTGAAGATCTAAAAAACCCTCGCATAATGCATTCTTGACCTCAAATGCACCACGTTCTTCCATTATTTATTAATGGAATAGCCTGGCCTTTTTCCCCTAATCTCTGTCCATTTAATCATTCATATTTTTAATGCCCTGAGAAAGCAACTGAAAACCTATTTATTTTATAAAACTCGCTTGTAATCGACGTCTAAGGACCTTTGTTGGAATCTGTCGATAAATGTTTTAAAATGCAACTTTTAAACGAACATAAAACATTAATAAGGCCAAATAAAAAAAAGTGTGTTTCAGGTAACCCGACTGATCGAGAATTTCTGCATCGAAATTGCCGACCATAAAGTTTTAATTATGAACTTCCCTCGATATTTTAGTGTAAGCGGCGTTAGTTTGTAATAATTCTTTGTTTCAATGCATTCAAGTTGTGAAAGAAACAAAAGGTAAAATGTTTCGCTACTTTTATCAGACCCCCTGCATAAACATGGGCGCAGTCATCTCGCGCAGAACATCATAACCAGCGTTTCCAGATTGAGCAGTTTTAAGTGCATTTTGGCGGGTTTTGAACATATTTTAGGCTGGAAAACGTCAGGAGTATCTGGCAACACTGATCATAACTCGAACTCTCACGATATTTTTTTATTCGTTTAAAGATTTAAAACACTATTTTATGATGTGTGGTATAAAGGATTCTGTGCCAAAATACTATTTTGTAAGATGTTTACTTGTTTAATTTTTTTTGAACAAAATAAATTTAAGGAAAAAAAACCCTTTTTCCTACCTACCGACCCTATTTTAGTATTTCATGTTTCTTTTGGCCTAATGTTTCTGCCAGTTCCTTCGTCTTCAGTTGACCATCAGCTATGGCTTCTTCTTGGCTGAAATGAAAACCTGCAGCCACAATGACCTTTTTTTTTTTTATGCGCACAAGCGCCTAGTTTATATGCTTAAAGATTTGAATTTTTAAATACAGTATATTGCCCAGTAATTACTTTGTCACCTTTTCTTTCATGATACTGCAGTGAGCCTGTTAGCCATTCCTTAAATGTTCTGTAGTGTGATATAACCGTCTCGGGTCACTTTTTAAAGGCACCACTTTGTAATTACTGGGTAGTATTTGTTTTAACATGCTAAAGTCTGGCTAACTGAAGGTACTAAGTGATTTTTGTGTCAGTGCCCTTATAGCACATTAATTGGACATTCTAAGACCGTTTTACACCTCCGAAATCCTAAATAAGCCCCTGCATGTACCTAATTAATACATCTGATAGTCAAACAAAAATAACACTATGATCTGAGAGAGATGAGAAGATAAAATGCACTTGTTTTCTGTCAGGAGAAAATACTAAAATTTTATTTTTTACATAACGTATCTCTGAGATCCATCTTTATCCTCAGAAGGCACCTTGTAGTTGCATGTGTGGTTTGTGTAACTACATAGATACTAGACACTTGATGCATTGTAAGGTGGGACTGGAGGCATGTAGCAAGCATGAAGCAATGTATTTTGAGTTTCACAAACACTGCTTTCTTCGCAAACCCTTTCCTAACACCCTGTTTGTTTGTTTTTTTAAAGGGTCCAGTCGAAAAACAGCTTCACCAGAGGTGAGTGTGGTCCAATGATCCTTTTGTTATTTAGGTCTAAGCTATCAATCAAAAATAGATTTTGCCATGGTTTTAAATGAATATTTTTATCTGCTGGTACTGACAATTGTTAAACATTGCATGATGGATGATAAAATGCCTGATCACAATCTTTTTTCTTTTTTTTGACTTCTGTTGAAATACAGCTCTTCATTCTCTATCTGTGCTTAGCTTGGATGCAGCATTCGCTCTTAGCTGACTTGATAGCATAGTTTCCCAGATTAGTCTGGCCTGACCTATTGGGAACAGGGTCCAGTATATAGAGGATATTGCGCGGTTACACAAAGATGTGAAGTTTATATTTGATTAGTGAGTGTATATTTCATGAATGAGTGAAATATTTTTCAACATGAACAGGGCTGGAAATTCACGGTCGCCCGAGGCAACTCAGGGATCCCAGACGTCCGCTATTTAGCGGAATTCCGCTATTTTTCTAGCCAAAGTGTGTGGTTTTTTTTTTGTTTTGTTTTAATCTCTTGTATATCCGTAAAATGACCAGCAGAATACGTTCTGATTTGGTTTGCCTGTTTAGCGATGTTTTCGTCGGCTTCGTTTATTCTCGTTGACATTCGGGAACACTCGGAAGTTAAATTGATGTAA
>JAPEIY010000028.1:43023509-43035456 GCA_026122135.1 Cathorops aguadulce | reverse complement strand
TTTTTATTTTCAACTAGCCAGCCGGGCTGTCTAGTGACAGGAATTACCTGCCAAATGACAAATTAAGTCGCCTCAGGCGACCGGACCACTGCGAATTTCGAGCCCTGCCTAAATCATCACTGGATTGTGATGATTTAGGTGTGTAGTGTTGAGTAGCTACAGTGTAAAGTTAAAGAATCAATCAAAAACTCAAACTTCAGACTCTGAGCATACCTTGGTAGGTTGACTACATTTGGGGGCAGTCAACAATTGTGTAAGTTTTTTTTTTTTCTTTGCTATGCAATAATGAGAATGTGTTTTTAGGTATGGATGGCAGAACAGAAAATAACCTTCGAGAAGAAGAAGCAGGAGGAGCTGATGCAGACTTATGTGAAGGAGCAGGAGACCTACAACAACAGGTGAGTCAAGAGCTGAATTTTGTTATTAATGGGCACACAACTGCATGTTTCAAAATGGTTGATTTTATTAGAGAGAAAATCTGTCTCAGGTGGACAAGTTTAACTTCCACAGTGTACAAACTTTCATGGTATTTAGGGAGAAAACTTCCACTGACATACTAGTGTGTTCGGCACCAGTATGATATGTGTGGGATCTAAACGTTTCCTGGCCACTTCATCTGGCTCTGATTTACTCCTCAGAAGGTTGGGGATTCAATCCACCAAACTGCCACTGTTGGGCTCTTGAGCAAGGCCCTTAACCCTCTCTGCTCCAGTGGCACTGCATCGTGGCTGACCCTACGCTCTGACCCCAGCTTTCTAACAAGCTTGGATATGCAAAAAAAATTGCTCTGCTGCAGTGTATATGTGACAAAGTTGTTGTCTTCATCAAATAGACCTTTTTTATTCATTTTATAGTAATATAGATTTCCTGTGCAAATTTTTTGTTAATCTTTCCATAACATTGTTTACAGAAGGATTTGCCTTTAATCACCTGAGCACCAGAGATTCTTTAATATTATTATACATTCAGGACACTTTTTCGATGGAATAAAAACGTGTATTCTATTCCCTTCTAGCGGGTTTCATTCATTTGGTTCAGTAGCATGCAATATTATCATATTGCTTATCCTACATGTATTACATCACTCTACCCAATGGAGAATGAGTGTTGAATATGGTTTATGGTTACGATGTTGCATGGTTGTCAAAACATGACATCACACGTTGGAAGCTTAAAACTTCCGCCCTAGAGCGATTGTGACAATTTGTAAACAAACATGGCCGCCAAGTTTGCTTCATTAAATACAGAAGATTTTGAGAGAATTTTGAAAGAGGAAGACATGTTGAACACACAAAAGGAATGTGTCTGTATTAACAACAACAATATATTGGCTGGCTTTTTTGTGGTATATCAGATATATTCCATCCAGCGAGCATGATGTTGAACTTTTTGAAGACGGGTTCAGTATCATGCTAGCTGAATGGAATACATACCATGAAAAAAAGCCAGCTTTTCTCTCTCCATTTATTTAATTAAAAATGTAATTTATATTAAATATATATTTTAGCACACATAGTGTGAGCACAAGCTCTGTACTGCAATTTCCTCTTCCCTTATTAAATACGTGATGTTGCCTGAAGGTGGCAGTGTTTGTCTTCTGTAGTGATGACCTTAATAATTTCAGCCTGATGTGTTTTAGACTGCTGATGGGTGATGACAGGGTGAAAAACGGCCTGAATTTTATGTATGAAGCTCCTCCTGGTGTATCAAAAGGTAATTAAATTCTGATCCTTGAGATGAAGCAACATGATTTAATAAAATTTTGTATCTTACTCTCTTTGTTTCTCTTTTCCTGAAATCTCTCTCTGATCTTTGAAGAGGAACCCAAAGAGGTAAGTTGTCATGCTACTGAGTAGGTATTTAAGTCCTAATTTATTTTTTAAAAATGTTGAAATATTTTAGATAAAGTGGTTGATGTAAATGTGATGGAGTTGTGTTCTTGTAGGAAAATAAACACCGACAGGGTGGTATAGTGTGTTCTTCATGGATGATGCATCATAATTTTTATTTGCATGTAGTTACGTTTTATGTTGTGAAATGTTCAAGCAAGTTATTTCCTCTTATCACTTGTGTTGTAAACAATTGTTCCTTCAACAGCATCTCTCTCCATTTTTCCCTTTTGAAGTTAACAATAAAATAAATGCTGGTCACATAACTGAGAAACCGCAAAATGTAAAGTCTTCTGTCTCAAAGATGTTTCTGTGCTGCAAAACTTGCTGGCTGTAACAAAAGCCAGTAAGTCGAGACTCCTTCACTTAACATTACCTAATTTTGTTTGTGCAGAAAACTTCAATATCCTCAATCGGATATTTTTCTCTGTTAAATCATGGCACGTTTTTAGTCTTTTGTTCTTAGGCTTAAATTATGTGATGCTTCTGCCTCTGTGAGAAATTATAATATATTAAAATGAGTACATTTAATATAAACCTGTGGTGTTTTTTTTTTATATATAATTTTTTCAAAACAACTTGAAGGCATTTTAAAATGCGCAAAATGCCAGCAAAATTGTCGTGGCACATTTTTAAGAAAAATCTTACCAAATAATGTTCACTTGATTTGGTTAGCGTTATTGTACTGACGATCCGGCAATTTATCATAAGTTTGATCGTTACACGATTTCTCACGTTATTCATATGACTGAGATCCCCTAACCATAATGTTTTATATTGTCTTCACAGGAAGGAGAATCTGAATACAAGTTTGAGTGGCAGAAGGTTGCTCCTCGTGAAAAGTATGTTTTATTACTCTTTGTGTTCAAATGAGTAAGACTTAATACTCATGTCGTCATTCTCTGCTCTTACTTCCTCCTCTTTAGGTACGCTAAAGATGATATGAACATCAGAGATCAGCCTTTTGGCATCCAGGTTCGATTTTATTTTACCATTTTCTCTATTTTGACCTCTGTACCCGTACTTTGTTATAATTTAGATCCATATAGATGTTTTAAATAGAGCAGTTAGTGAATTTGGAGTGTTTATTCTGTAGGTGCGGAATGTACGGTGTATCAAATGTCATAAGTGGGGTCATGTGAACACGGACAGGGAGTGTCCTCTCTTTGGCCTGTCTGGAATCAATGCCAGCTCTGTAGCCAATGATGAAGCAGGTAAACACTCCCCCCTCAGTACATAGCATTTTATGTACCTTTTCAATTATTACATTTCAAAAATGTTTTCAGATAGGCATCATTAACTGACAGACAGCTGTTAATCTGTTGTTTGTAATGTTACAAGTTAATTATTACCTGAAATGCTTGTGTGAGTGAAATACCCTGTACTGAATTTCTCTGACCCTGAAGATGGCAGTGTTGTCATCTTAGAATACATTATTAAAGGTAGATACCTTTCCTGTTCACTGTGCTGAGAAGGCTGGATGGCATGCTTACTGTTGCATTTGTGCAAACTTGACTTATAGCAGCAAGGCACACACATGCATAGTATAAATTAGACATCACAGCAAAATTCGCCTCAAGGATCATTGCCAGTGCTTTACTTGGGACAGTCATGATCCAGAGTCTCTCAAATGCCTCTCAGTGCAGGAAGCAGTAGTTGTGTGCTGAGGACTGTAATCAGAGTGTATAGCAGTACAGTAATGTGTTTACTCCTCCTGGGTCCAGCATGACAGTTCTCAGACTGGCCCTCCTCCTGAGCTGCCAGAAAAATTGCAATTATTGTGTATTCTGATTTGCTCTAACCACTGCTTTGGCAGAATAATACAGTGTGATTTGCCCAGTCAGGGGATGAGCGAGTTGATTTGGTGTCCCTTTCTGTTAACAAAGCTGCTGCTGAGCTCCCCTCTGAGAGGGATGCACACACATCAATGGGACTGTGATGTTGTGTTTTGTGCAAACAGGCCCGTCGATGCACCCCTCCGAGTTAATGGCAGAGATGCGGAACAGTGGGTTTGCGCTGAAGAAATGTGTCCTTGGGAGGAACGCCACTGTTTGTGATCCAGCACAGGTAATCTCCAGGTCCCCCCGACCCCCTCAGGCTCAAATAAAACCAATGATATCCATGCCCAGTCCCAAGCAAGGAGAAGAGAGGGAGTGATTGCAGCAAAACGGCCAATTATCACACAGCGGCACAGGGATTCTAGTCACAGCAAGTTTAGTCAAGAGAGCAGGCTTGATGAGACTGACTGACTACTGAAATTATAGGAACACAGGGGACCAGGAACATTGCTTATTTTGCAGCTTATAGAACTTGTGGCGCTCCTGTTTATTGGCCTTTACATACCTATTCGGGTTGCTGCTTGTTGATGTATGTTCATGTGATGAACAATTTTAAGTGTGTGTGTGGGGGGACACGTTTAAGCTCAGTGGTGTAAGTGCTAAGGTCATGAATTTCTATGTTTCTATTACAGGGATTTGTGGCAAGTGAGGAAGATGATCCTGAAGTAGAGTTCCTTAAATCTTTAACCATGAAGCAAAAACAGAAGCTCCTCAGGTGTGTGTATATGTGTATATATATGCAACCAAATATGCTTTGTGGAAATATATCTGAAGCATGAAATTATTCTTTCAGTTGTATGCGTCAGTTTGGTGGATGAGTATGCAGCATAATAGACTAGCTAAATAAATAAATACCTTAATTGGGATTTGTAATTATTCCACTGCTGTTAAAATAGTGAATTTTAAAAAATGAGATGCAAAACGTATCATTTTAAAATTTTATTGTTCATTTATATGGTTTTGCATTCAGGTGTTTAATTTTCTTATAAATATAATTCTCTCGATGCCTTAAACAATTTTTATATTTTTATATATTTTTTTTAAAGAAAACTTGACCGGCTAGAAAAGAAAAAGGACAAGAAGAAGAGTAAAAAGGAGAAAAAGAAGAAACGCAAACAGAAGAAAAAGACGACTGCGAGTTCCTCTAGCAGCACCTCAGACAGTAGTAGCAGCTCTGAGTCTGAAAGGCCCAAAGCTAGAAAAGTAAAGAAGAGCGGAAAGAATAGGAGGAGGGATTCATCCAGTGAGAGCAGTTCTGATAGTAAGAATGAAGGAAGGTCGAGAGGAAAAAACAAGGAGCCTTGCAATAGAAATCACGGTCAGAGTCCTGATTCTAAGCACAGCCGAGACAAACATGCGCGCACACAGTCAGATGAGCAGGACAGACGACAGGAAAGAAATCGGATGCATAGAAAAGAAAGTCTGCCAAATGAGAGCAAAGGGACAGAATGGAGGAATAAGGACAAAGAAAGAAGAGGGTGTGAAAGAGAGAAGGGTGAAGATCGTACCAGCAGAGATGGTGAGAGAAATAGGAGTTTGAGTAGAGAGAGAGTAAGGAAAAGGAGGGAAAACAGTTGGGAGAAGGAAAGGAGTATGAAACAAAGAAGTGTAAGTAATGATCGAGGTAAAAATGAAAGGAGTCGGAGCCGGGATAGACGACAAGAAAATGAGGCGAGGATGAAAGACCGGCGTGATGGCTTTGAACGAAGTAGAGCTGGAAAAGAAAGAAGTAGGAGTAGGGAGAGAGTAAGGAGCAGGAGTCGGGAAAGAATAAGAGTGAGGACTGGGAGTAGGGAACAAGTCATGAGCAGGAGCAGGGCAACTGTAAGGGAAGGAAAGGAACAGTCCAAGTCGGGACGATAAGCGGTGACATGGAAATAACCTTTTCCTATTGGTGTAATTTATGATATTAATTTTAATGTGAAACTGTATTGGACATACAATGACCTGTAAAGTTTTTACTGCTTTAAATGTTAAGTTTTGTGCCACAGTATCTTTAGTTTTCAGAGTTTGTATTTGTGCAGTAAAAGTAGCTCGTATGTGTGATTTGAACATTTTTCTTTCTTTTTATGGCTAAAACTTTTTTAACCAGAAGAGGGCGCCAAAATACTTTCGGACAAATGGCAAAAACTAAAATTCTCATACATTCGTTCTTCTAACGCATTTTGGCTTTTTCAAAATGTTACTTTTCTGATTTGAGAATGAGACAATATCGTGTCTAAATACCGAGTTAGATATGTTTTGCAGTAACATAAGGTGTATTTGCCTTCAAGCTGAACAGTTCTTTAATAAGGAAGCATGGGAAATTCCTCCACCCGTCCTTCATTGACATTATGCTTTGAAGTTCAGTGATTTTTAACCCCAGAAGTTTCATAGAGAGCTGCTTTTCTTATATTGTAGCTCTTTCAGCATATTGGATATTATCCATTAGTTATTGTGGTCTTAGAAATTTATTTCTAGCAACATTGCATAAATGATTGTAATAATCACGTCTCCTAATCCATGCTTGCACTGACCTGTAGATGTGTTAAATTTGTTTCCATTTGTAATGTTCATTAACCAATCATTTATTATAAACTGAAATATGTATGTAAGCTTATATATTTTCCTTTGAGACGTTTCAACAAGTTGCCTAATTTCCAGCTCACGCAGCACTTTGAGCAACAGCATTAAATATTCCTTTTGGGTTTTATTTTAAAATGTACAATTAGAACAACACTGAGATCTTTAATGTTTAGTGTGCTAAACTAAATAAGCTTCTTGTGTTTTGGACTTTCTCCTGATCTTCATGATCTTCATGTTGCAGGGTTTCTAGAAACGCACTCCACTTTCTTCTGGGCTGGGGAGTAAATCTAAAACGCTGAGAAGGCTGAGAGCTTCTCAATTCAATGATGTACACTTTGTCACAGAAATACCCTCCATGGCATTTTCTCATATAATCATTTTTGCCTTCGTCTTTCGTAGTTGTTCTGTACAGTTGGCCAATATTCATGAGGCAGCACTCAAGTGCAAATGTTTTTTTTTTTTCTTTCTTCCTGAAAGCAATAAAATAGCTTCCTGTTCAAATCAGCAATGTCCCAGTGAACTTATTTTCAAGAATATTTACTGGCATTGAAATAAACCCAGAGATGGTGCTGAGAGATAAAAGTTTAATTAATTGTTGCTCAGTTATTTTTTGAGAGAATTATTGGCTTGGCACAATTTCTACATGGGTGAACTAGTGCTGAGATATACAATTAGGAGTTGTACATGGGATACAACTAGGAGTTTAGATTCGTATGCTATTATTATTATTATTATTATTATTATTATTATTATCTCATGGGGAAGAAAAACAGGATGTCACTAGGATACAACTAGGAGTTTAGGTTCGTATGATATTAGATTATTATTTAGAGATTTGCTCATCATGATATAAGGTGTGTGATTTTTGTTATTGATGGACACTTTCTTTTGACCCTGGGCTGCTGAGGACAGCGGTGTGAGCTCCTTGATCAGTGATATGGCGCTCATCCTGTTCGTATCCCGCACAGACTGCGGCTCTTTGATCTGTCTTTATTGTGGCGCGCAAACAAAAGCTTGACTTTTTGCCTCTGTCTCAGCAAGAGCGCATTCTGCTAAAGCGGAACAAAGCGCTGAGTGACTGCGCTCTCTGTCCGCGACCGCAGGCGAGCCGCCACCTCTCAATGATTCATTCTCGTCCGGCTCTACTCTCCTGTTTGTAAATCTTAATGAGACCATATAATTGTAAAGTGTGCTTATGAATGCCTTCACGCCCAAACAGCGCTCATTTCCGCAGCACAGGGTCCGCAATAAACTCGCAAAGGGCATCGCAGACAGGCTGGAAATCAAATTCAGGCACCTGGTGTTTGTTAAAATAAACTCGTCTCGTATAATTTACAAGACAATTTTGTTACTAAACACAGGGCAACACTCAGAATTAAAATTGCTTTTTTTTTTTTAGTTTTTATTCAGTCTGTTTTTCATCCTGCAAAATGTCAAATTATCTGATAATGGAACGATTTATTGTTGGGTGTATTTTGTCCTCAGTACCTATTGCGACCAGCTAGCCTACAATAGGAAATGAAAATAATTTTCATCTATTGCCTTCTGGTCAATTTAACTTCCTCCCCTGGCTGAGACATGAAGCCCTCCCAGGTTCCCAGGCTGAGTCGCAGCCTAATTATACCGCAGCTTCTTTCTTTCCGATCGGACGCTGCACTGGATAAACACAAAGGACTCCGAGAGCATCCTTGAACCCTTTCAGTGCGCGGCCACTGATATTCAAATAACACCCAGCGACCATTTGACTGCACCGCAACAAGAGCGTTTTAAAATCACCATTTGCATATGGCTTTTCCCATTTTCCTTCTCAAAAGTGGCATCCAGAAAAAGGGCCAAACTGTTCCCATAACACCAATCAAGTGCTGCGCTTATAAAGGCTAAAAGCTGCTATAGACCACAGCACCCTCTTAAATGGACATTTTCCATTTGACATGCAAATGTAAGCAGTTAATTCGACCGATTAAAATAAATATTCAGAGCCCTTTTGTCACCGAGCCCCCTCGGAAAAGCGCTGATAAAGAGCGGGTGAACAAATGATGTCTCTGAGATTAATTAGATATTTGATAAGACACGAATCCCTAATCGCGGATACAAGACACATGGGGATGCGATGTGCTCCAAGTCATAATTAATACTATTTAACAAGATTTTCATTTGGGCGTAAAATGCCTGTTCCAGGGAATTAACTATTGATTTATTCC
This sequence comes from Cathorops aguadulce, assembly GCA_026122135.1. Lineage (NCBI taxonomy): Eukaryota > Metazoa > Chordata > Actinopteri > Siluriformes > Ariidae > Cathorops > Cathorops aguadulce. Next base: position 43,026,963 of record JAPEIY010000028.1, on the reverse strand, counting down.
ACTGGGAAACTGCGTCGATTTGCTTTGGCGCATATTACCGATAGGGTATTTACAGAAATACACATGTTCTCGGTTGGAAACACCAAACATCTGGAACGTTCAGAGGATCTGAATAACTCGTGAAGACATTTTTAGGAATAGGTTAATTATTCTCTCACCACTAATAATAATAATAATAATAATATTTTAACCACGTGCATGAAAACAACAACAAAGTAGCTTTTGATTTTAAATACCTTTAATTACAAAATGAAAGCCTTATACGCGAGACTTTACAATTAAACATTTATTTATTTATATATTTATATATATATTTATTTTTTTAGCAAGGTAAAGAAAAGAGTAACTGAATTTTAAATAGCTGTGTTACATACATACTGACATCCACAAAGTGCGTCGAAAGTAAAGAAAACTCCCTGAATTTCAGGATCCACCACGAAACAGTAATAAGGAGCATTTACAGGGGAAAAAATGTTATTTTGTCCATATATCTACACAGTTTGCTCAGCTCGTTTCCAGCCGTGCTCGGTTGGATTCACTTTCTCCTGCGCACTGATCAAAATGAGATCTCACCTTTAAGAATGAATACATTTTGGCTATCGGCTTGAAACGTGTGAATTGAGTCATTTTAGTCTTAGAATAATCATATCCCCAATTAATGGGCCTTAATTTAAAAAAAAAATTGCATTTCCTATCTCAGAAAAGCCTAAAGTGTCACCAAAACGGTCCATCCAACTCCTGACCCGTGTCTTTATCCTTTAATTATAACCTAGCAGGCTTTCTTTCTTGTCTTTTCTTTCTTTCTTTCGGAGAGTTGTTTTTGTATCGATAGCATTTTAATGTCACTCGCATGTTGGTGGGTTCAGGCCGCTCAGGATTCGTGATGAGCAGGAGATTGCTCTTTGACTGTGACCCTCGGGTTTACCCCCTCCAAAATCAGTTCCGGGGACTCGGACCTGGGGGTCTCGAGGTTACTTGTGTCGGTGTCACTGTCGCTGCCTTTTTTCCCCCCACCTCCGGCCGTGTGCGTTTTGATGTGCTTGCTCAGGTGGTCGCTCCTCATAAAGCGCTTGTTGCACACCGGGCACGCAAATCGTTTCTCCCCTGTGTGGGTGCGCAGGTGCCTCTGGAGCTCGTCAGATCTGGTGAAGCGTTTTCCGCAAAACAGCCAGTTGCACACGAAGGGCCTTTCTCCAGTGTGCCATCTGAGGTGCGCTTTGAGGTGGGATGTTTTGCCGTACACTTTGCCACAGCCTGGGATGTGGCAACTATGGAGTCCTTTTCTGCGCAGACTGGCACCGGCAGGCCCGAGCCTTTCCGCCTCCTGGCAGTTCGGGCAGTCGCATGTCGCCCTGCCCGAGTATCTCCTGGAGGATCTAGACGAGCTCCCGATTCCTGAACTGGCACCTGATATCATGGCATTGGCCGCTGAAGTGTCCGTGTACGTGGGAATGACGGTTTTGAAACCGTCCTGCGTCAACAGGTGCTGGCTGGTGGACAGGAGGTGGGACGCCGTTGGGCTGATGCCAGTCGAACTGAAAGCCGAGTGTGTGAGGCTCGAGAAGTCGGGGTTGTAACCGCCGAGCTGGGAGTGGATGGTCTGCGGCGTGCCTGAATGCAGGGAGCTCTGCAGCGTGCCAGCTGGATTTTGCACCTCGAGCCACGAGCCCGGGTTTGTGTGCACGTCCCACCACGAGGACGCGCCGTTCGCCACCTCGCCTGAGATCGTGGAGTGAAAGCCGGATTTGTACCACGACTCGTACGGGTGCGCCATGCCCACTCGTGGGTATAAAGTCTCGGCCGACGTATGCACTTTGGAAATGAACGCCGATTGTCCGGATTCTTGCGAGGTAACGCTCGCCGAGTTGGAAAACAAGCTGCTGTACTCGGTGGAGAAAGCGGAGGAAGTTGGCGAGGTGGACGCCAAGCAAAACGCGCTGTTGCTCGTGCCCGTCGTGGTTGTTAGTCCAGATGTGCTGCGGCTCGTCGCCACGCTGAATCCCGGCAAACTGGAGCCCAAATTGCAGCTGGATGAGGATCTTTTCCACGGATGAAATCCGCCTTTGGAAAACGCACTGGAGTCGGGTAAAGTGGTCAGAGGACTTGTGTTACCAATTTTATTACAGGTCGCAGCCAGCATAGCCAGAGGGGTAGTTCCGAACCGCGGCTCTTCCTGCGAAAATAAAACAACCAAGTTTGTCCATAACAATGCAAAACAATATAGTATTTCAGGAGAAGAAAACTTCAAAAAGTTCTGGGAAGTTTTTAAAGCAATCTGAAGTGACAAAAGTATCTGACTTTTCTTGTTTTATTATTAATAAAATAAATACGAATTCATAGCTACAAATTGAGCAGACTTAAAAAAAAAATTCAATTTAACTTCCGAATTAAAGCCTGTTCGATCGTCTGCTATTTTCTAATGTCCAAAACGCAACAAAAACATTATGAAGTTTGCAGTGTCGCCTAATGAAAACAGAAATCTGAAGAAGAAAGCTTCCAGTAAAAAAATGCCGACTTACCCCAAGTATAGAAGTAGCCATAACCAGTCCCTTCTCTGTGCTGAACTTTTCACGACTTCAGAGTTATTATGTTCCACTTTGAGTCGGATAGGACGCGGTTTGCCGGGGTCTCCACTCGGGTCCCTTGGCTGAGGCTTCACACTCTACCTAGTTGTAGAGAGCGCCTTCTTTGAAGTACAGCTGCCTGGGACACTCGACCAATCTGCGCAGCGGATACTTAAACGACGAGTCGAGTTCAGCCAATAAGAGACGTGTCCATGACAGAAATACTAAAGTAGCACGTCAATCAATAACCGAGGCACCGATCCCACTGTCAGGCGTCAAGCGATCTGGTATTTGTAAGTTTTTTTTTTTAAATATGTAGGCTATATGGCCATCAAGGCGCAGTCACTCCACTTATAATAGAGTAGAGCTCATATTGGTGTATAATAAGTCCGCGCTCTCTATGGTAAGCCACTGGTTTGTTTTTTGTCTGCATGATGTCTTGATATGTTTAATGCCATTTTTAGCCATTCGCCTGCGACACCCGACAGTCTATACGGCAGGATAAGATTTATAGGTGACAGCAAATTCTGTATATGAAATATATTTTAATATAATCTGCACACACTATTTCTTTTTCTTCTTCTGTTAACTGAATATCCTAAAAACGTAAAATCGTTCAAAAGTTTTCCATGCATCATGTTAACTCTAGTAGGTGGTTTGAGTTTATATAGACTTTTTTTCTTCTTCTTGATCAATATTTACCACGCGGGTTCGAATAAGTGGACACTGATCGTACTTTTTGTAATTTGCAGTCACCTCAAGACAAACCTGGAGCAGGAAATCAGAGGGGAATTACTAATCTCACAACAGGTGTGAAAGATCATGGGTCGTGTGTGTGTGTGTGTGTCTAAGTGTGTGTGTGTGTGTGTGGGGGGGGGGGGGGGGGGTGT
>JAPEIY010000028.1:43008700-43023502 GCA_026122135.1 Cathorops aguadulce | reverse complement strand
GGGGATGTTGCACGCGCGCGTGCGCCTACAGATGCCTTTGGAAAAGCAGTGCGCGCGCGTCGTACAGGATGAGACTTTAAATCCGCCACACATTTAACACTGACACTTTGCACAATTCTACACAGTAAGAACATTTCAATTCTACAATAAATATGAATAAAGATTTAGGATTTGTAATCGAGACGAAGTTAATTAAGAAGACTTACTGCGCACATGTCTCAGGATTTTGATTTTGTTGTTGAAAAAACAAATAAATTAATTAATGCAGGTATAGACTCACCTGTCTTTCTGATGCTGTTTTTTAATCTTTGAATGGTGATTCTTTTTTTGTCTTATATGAAAATCAAAATCAATGCATCATGCCAATTTTTTTTTTTACTTGTTAAAACATTTAAGAGTAATGGCATAATTTAACAATGGCCTGCTTTAGAGTGAATCATCATCCCTTTAAAAGTTAAAGCAATTTTCTTGAAAATGGCCTCGCCGAAAGCTGTGCATTACAGTATTCAAAATTGCCAAATAATGCTCCATTATACAGGCTGAGCGGTGCCAGGCAGCCCGGCCGCAATTTGCTCCAAAGCGCTGCGCTTTAAATCCCTCCTATGGAGAGGGGAATCTAAAAAGTTTATTCAAATTCGCATGACGGAGCCTCGAAAATTACTTCATTTCTGCAATTATAGTAAATTGACAGGCAAACAATTAACGCCATTAAATATCTGTTTAAAAAAAATAAGCGCCTTTGGCTGCAGTTAGGGGGGAAAAAGTCTCCCTCTCGTATGCATGCGCAACTTTCTCTCTTGTGCTCCATATTATACAGCTGCTTGTTTTATTTGTCTGTAATCAATGCAATCATATTAATATAAATATCTTAAACGAATGTACTCGTAAATTTGATGTAGCAATTTGAGTATCAGCGATGCTGATCTGATTTCATGTAATCCAGCCTGTCTGCATCCATACGCGTAATTGTAAATGAAACCGAACAGAACCATCAGAACATACAGTAGATAAATTATAGGCTGCTTATATGATTTAAGGAAAAGGCTATTTTCGGGATATTTACAAAATGTCAAAGAAAAAAAAAAATATATATATATATATAAACATTGAAGTACTTTATTAATGTATGCTGTGGATATTCCTAGCATGCTGAATTTATTTGAACTTAATGCATTTCTTTTAATTAGTGTATAATTGAAATTATGCCATGGATGTTATTACCTTGTGATATTTTCCTAAAGACAGTTTGGTCCATTCTTTGAAACAGCAGAGCTGTCAGCTGGTCTACCTGGCGAGCAGATTTCTGTGCCAATTAGAAGCCTATTACAAGTCATTAGACTGATCAATGTACCTTAAACAATGCGGGTGATTTATTTGGCAAGAACAAAACGTGGTGCATCTATTGTGGTGAGGCTGAGTGACGGTACACATCCATCACTGCTTTAAGCAGCTAAAACGAAATGATTAATTCGGATCTATTCGTTAAGGTTGACTCTTACAGAAGGTGCGCTGGTTCTGGATCGTTTTAGTTCCGCTAGCTGTGTGTGTGAAGATGCGGGCTGGTGGTGGTGGTGTGTGTGTGTGTGTGTGTGGGGGGTCTTATAGACTAAGATTTTTTTTTTTGTCTCTTGCTGCTGGCAGTAACGTGTCCCCAGCCTTAAGAGGAAAAGCGCATTTGTGGATAATTAACTAATCTGTGCAAACTTAAATCCTTGTGATCCACAGGTCCTTCAGTGCATCAGTTCAGACCCACCTGCTTGTTCCTTCTCCAAACGCACGAAATAAATACAACCTAAACCTGAACAATCACTTTTATATCACCTATTGATGATCAACCTCTACTGAACATATTATTATTATTATTATTATTATTATTATTAATTGTAAAAACAAGTCGTTAAATCTATGAAATGTTCATGTTGTTTCAGTCTGGGCTCACAGGGGCCTCACCGCGACGTGCAGCTCTAATGAAACGCTTGATTGTTCTGATGATGCATTTCGTCACCTGTGTGCACCACATCAGGAGTGTGGAAATGTGGGAAATCGTTAGTGTTTACAAACAATCGAAAATGTTGCATCACACCTTTTGCGAATAATTACATTCACACAACAGGGGAAATCTGGCGCATTCTGTTATTTATTTGTTTATTTAAAGGCAAGGCGCATTTGTCATAAATTAGTCTAAATTAATGTGCTGCTCAATGGCTTTTTAAATGTCATCAAACGTCAGTGTCAAATTATGAATGCATTCATCTAAACTGTGTTGTCAGCATCAATTTCAGCACAAACTGTTAAAGAAAGCTTTAGGCACTACACAGTGGATGTTCGGGCCCCTGAATGGCACTGCATACCTGTAGGTGTGTTATAGGCCTTTTACAGAAAACTATTTGCCACTTTGGTATAAAGCATGTTTGTACAGAAGTGTCTGTCTTAGTTGTATGATACCTCTGTCAAGTGAAATCTCTGCTTAAAGTTCCATACCAACTACATAGTACTTAAATAATGTACACAACACAGACTGCACATGATAGTGGCAGAGTATTTGTATGCTTTAAATGATGGTCACTGTACCAGAGGTGCTATACACTCTTTGGGGGGGGGGAGGTTCTTCAAGAGTTCTTCAAGCGATGATTAAGAGTTCCCAGCTTCCAAGAAGGGTTCAACTTAGAACCTATGATGATAGAGAAACACTATTAAGTAGAGCTCCAGATAGGATCTTTATGGGTTATCAGAGAAACAACCGAAATATTCTGTTCTGACACAGGATGTTACTAATATGTTTTTTTTTTCTTTGTGTTATCTTTAATACCCATCATGCACTGGGTTCATACAATTATTTTGGGCTACATTGTGTCCTGAATTACCATGAGTATTTAAGGAGTTAGTTTATTTTTAAACTGACATGCTGTGTGTAAGGGTTGTGTGATATGTGAGTTCATGTTAAAGGGTGTGTAAATCATGTAAAGGCAATTAGACAGATTATACTTTAGTGTTCAGGGTTGAGTCATGGTGATGAGTATATCTGTCAGGTCTGGTTGGGATGAGCCCGCTACCTGTTCCATATTCACGCTTTGCCTGACTTCATGGAGCACATAGCACTGGTTTCAGTGTTGTTGCATCACACTGGGTTGGTGTCACTCAACAATACTTTCCTTCCCTTAAGTCTGTTGAGAATCACAGTGAGTCCCATCACTGAAAGTATGACGTTATTTGATTACAAATTTGAATTTCTGCTGCTTGACTTCATTCTATTGCCTATACATGTCTACTGCCCAAAACTAGGCTATTAATGTACAAAGTAATATATTAATATAAGCACTCCTTTTGTACATTTACAAAAATCTTCAATATTTAATATACCTCAGATTAAAAAAAAAATTTTTTTTTTTGAATGTCTGCTAGCACACAATGGTACGTTCTATTCTCAAATGAAACAGATCAACAGTGTGACTCAAAACGATCAATATCTTTGAAAGGCAACCATTTCGGATTGAATGTTGAAAATGAAAGTGATTGTTTAGCTGCCGATAAAGTGATCTAAGGACACAATTATATATGGCATGTGCTTGATATGCTCCTAACTGCATTTCTTTTATCTTCATTAAGGGAGTGACATTTGCAGTAAGTTAAAGACAAACAGTTTGCCTGTGTCTTATTATGGCCACTAACTGCAAACTGTCATTTGGCATCAGCAAAACAGCTCTTGGCAAAGCAGAATGCTTATCACATGTCATCTGTGCATGGCAGCACAGAAATTACATGAAGCTCCTGCTCCACTCCCAGCTCCTTTGTACTCTCGACATCTTCTTTGTCTTACACAATTAAGGTGTTACACGGTAGAATAATTTAAATTGCCAGCTCTAAAATGGAGACCAGGGCTCTTTTTAAAAATAGAAGAATTTGTTTACTGATTGTATGCGGCTATTGACTTTCCCATTACATGAGAAGAGCTCTGATTAGTGGCTGTGTGATGCTCAGAGAGTGAGGCAGAGCGAGCAGGGTTACAATACCGAGCAGTTATTCTTATTGTTCTCTGGGCCTCTCGATCCAGGATTAATGCTGGACACAGTAATGAGGGTGTCACGGCAGGTCCGAAGCCATTTTCCAATAGTTGCCTGGCAGACGGCATCTGTGGCTCCTGAAGTCTTCTCGGACTTTGATGAGGCTCCGTACCTCCGTGACATTTCCATATGTTGTAGGGTAGTATGGATGGGCATTTGTTTCATGTTGTTCCCTGGCTGCAAGTGAAGACCATTATTACGGCCCTGCTTGTAACAACGAGCTCAGGCAAGAAGGGATTGTTTTCCCCAGAGTAATATTCATGCAGTAGGACTGGTCGAGGCAGACATGCTGAACGATTATCCAAACCCAAGAAGCGAATCACAAGAGGAATGGTCTTGAATTTTCCCCGTTAGTTTGTTGTGTGTGTCAAAACACTCTTGGTTTATATCTATATTATGCAGCTGATAGCTAAATAAACCAACATCTTTCTATTATAAGCACTTCTCATGAATACCAGCACATAAAACTGATACGTTTTCCTCGTGGATTTACAGCTCTCTGTCTTGACCTGCCATTGTTTTCCTAAAGTGGATTCCACTGAGAATAAGTGGTTGCTTCACCACTTAACCATTAACCATTTCAATCTTTCTTTTATAATTATAGAAATGTTTTATCCGGTGTCAGATGGTACATGTTTCCACATCCAGGGAACTTCTTTTATTTTGTCTGATTACATGGTAGCGGGAGCGCACATGGTTTTTTTCTTGCTTCAGATGTTTGCCAAAATGTGTGGAGCGTGTTACAAAGAACAGAGACATGACTTATAGCTCAATTCCAATCATGTGAATTGTGTGTTTTGGCAGTGCATTAATTCCTGCCACAATGGGGTTTTGCTTTTATTGGTTTGTGAAACTAGCATCACATGAACCAGAAAATCCTTCCCTTAATTGATTTTGATTTGAGCTCTGGATATTTTTACGATGTTTAGTGAACAGTACAATCTGTCGTCCTGTGACCGAGGGTTTGTCACCTGCATCTGTTTACTGGCTGAGAGAATTGCTGATAAATTAATGATAATTTTTTTTTTATTATAGAACAGGAAAGGACTAATGTTGTCTGGCAAAGAGTAAGTCTTTGTAAAGTACTCCAAGTTATTTTAGGTGGCTGTACAGCCATGTTTTTGCAGACAGACAGCGGATCAGCAGTCTGATTGAAGCCAGGCAGCAGTCGAACTAGATCTGCAGCTTCACGTTCAGCTGTTTGAAGTCAGAGAATCTTGGGTTGCTCAACAGTCCTGCGAGAGCCTTACAGATATTTTTATATATTTTCGACCATCTAATGACTTTGAAAAATCTGTGTAAACAGTGGATTTACTTCCAGTGGAAGCTTTCAAAACTATTAGAGGGGATGCTGAAAACTGATGCCTCAGCATGCTTCATGTTCTTAAAAGCTTGCAGAAGGGGAAAGTTTCTTGCATAGATGCCCCAAGAGTGACGTGTGTGTGTGTGTGTGTGTGTGCGCGCGCACATAGATGCAAATTATGTGAGGTGACAATACAGAAACAGAAAACATTTGTTTTGCATATCACTTATTCTATTGTATTCTATTCCCTTTTGTTCTGTTCTATTCTATTTTATTTTTGTTCTGTTCTATGCTTTTTTGTGCTCATTTGTTCTATTCTATTCTGTTTTGTTTGCCAACACAAGCAGAAGACATTTGTCTTACATTACATATCACTTATTGTATTCTATTACATTCTCTTTTATTCTGTTCTATTCGCTTCTATTTTCTTCCGTTCTTTCTGTTTTGTTCTATTCTATGGTTTTCTATACTATTTTATTCTTTTTGTTATATTCAGTTCTCTTCAATTCTCTTCAGGTCTTCTATTCTGTTTAGCTCTCTTCAGCATATTCTATTCTATATTTTATGCTATAATGTTCTACTTTGTTCAGTTTTGTTGTATTCTATTCATCAATTCTATTCTATTCTATTCTGTTCTATTCTATTGCATTCCTTTTTTTCTGTTCTACAATACTATCCAATTTGATTCTTTTCTTTTCTATTCTGTTGTGTTCTGTTTTATTCAATTCTTTTCTGTTCTATTCTACTCTTTTCTATTCTGCATTTTGTTCTTTTCTATTATTCAATTCTACTCAGTGTTTTGTTCAGTTCTACTGTTCTATTCTGTGTTGTTCTACTCTGTTACATTCTATTCTATTTCATTTTGTTCTATTCTGTTCCATGCTGTTCTCTTGTGCAGGAATACAGGTGGGACGGGTAGGACAGAGTAACGATTCATTTATCACTCTGAGTCAAATTGCTAAATTTAACCAAACCTGAGTGTTGCCAGTAAGTCATTTCTGCCGGTTACTGAGAACAAGTCCAGAAGGTATTCAGCTTGATCAGCCTATATAGTGCAGGAGTGTCCACTCTATAAACCACCACACGATCGCGAGGGCCTTATCAACCTTGGCAAGGACATGGGAGTGTGGCTTAGCAATTGCGACGTCCCTGTATAACCACATTGAAGTCGTATGAACGAATAAACAGTTTTATTCTGTTTTGTTTTTCCCTGATGTTCTGTTCTATTACACTCTGTTTTGTTAATTTCTTCTCTTCTCTTCTCCATTTTTTCCTATCCTTGTTTTCCTTATTCTGTTCAATTCTGTTCTGTTTTATTCTGTTTCTGGAAGACTTCAAATTTGTCCTCACGTACTTAATTTGTTTGTTTTTCCAGTGTTTCCAGTGATGGGGATTACACTGTCCCCATTCCCTTGCTTTGTTTGTAGGTCTGAGTGGTCTAAACCCTCTCCTCTTTTCCCAACTGCCTCAGTCTGGTATACATTTACGGTTTCTTTTCATCCCAACTTGTTATTCTTGCTCAATATCTGCAGCAGTCAAAATGCACAGCACAGCACAGCACATTTTAACATGGCCTGGATGTGGTTGATCAATTGAACCACTGCTGTTATACTTGGCGCCTCCAAACCCTCCTATTCACTAATCGCTAGTGACACCGGCACCTGTGTGAGGCTCTTCAGAGCAAGAAGCATGTGGAATAGTTGCTGCGAAATAACGTATCCTCACAGAGCAAGGTTGTTATTTTACAGCAGCATATCCCTGATAAAGCTCCAGAAATACTGTTGGACAATCAGGCAAATCCTGCTCTGTTTACTCAGGGACTGGAAATAAAAAACTCTGTGCTGTATAGAGATGCTTTGCTGTCACTGGTTGGAGCCATAACCAAGTGTCTTGAATTACATTTTTTCTCTGTTGTGGCTGTAGAAATATTATCATGCGTTTTTATATCCCTGGCGTGATTACAATCTGTTTCCACAGATTTATTTTTGTAGCTGGCAACAATACTGTGGCTGTCTGTGTATTGTGGATCGACTATTTATTGTGGTTTACAGTGAAGGTTAACAAGTGCACTGTGTTGCTGTGTCATGTAAAGTGTTGTCAAGCCGTAATCCCAGTTTTCACTTTAGTCTCATCGAGTGCTCATCAACTTGACTACCTAAGTGAATTGTCACTTGGCTTCATTCTGAAAAACTGTTCAGCACTTCAACGTGCCAGAGACTGTAGAGAGAATCGTGTCTTGTATAATGTGTCAAGTAGCACAAAAGAAACAGCCAGAGTGCAATATTAAAACAACGCTAAATTGAGAAGTTGCTAGATGAAAACCCATATGGAAAAGAAATAGAAGAAACTTATAAAAAATATTTAACTTTCCATCACCTTCAGTTTATGCATCATATGAGGAATATGATTTATTCCGCCACTTTTGCATTACTGTCATATATTGTTCTGATAAATACGCAAATCATACAAGTTTCAAATTTACTAAGGATCTTATATCTGGTTTCACTGTTGTATGCTTTACATACAAGTTTCAGACAAAGGACGTACAAATTTTTAAGATTTATCTATATCTTTTCCAGATGGGTATGTCTGTCATGATTTTACTTTTGGAGAAAAAAAAAACCCTTATTAAAACTGTAAAAAACAGTTTTAGAACTGTGTTGAAATGTGTGTAAAAACAATACCTTACCCATTGTGACGAACCATTTTCATCACTTGACCTGATGGGATTAAGAGATGGCAGTGGGAGAGGTTTTTGCTCTTTTCATTGAATGGAAATTTTTTTTTTACTCTTCGTATTGAATACCCCTCCCACTGCCAAACCTTTATCCCAAAAGAGGACAATTTTTGATCGCCAGTTAATTGTTCAAATCTTTGGAGCAGATTCAAGTTTTTGTGCTTGATCCATTCCTAAGACTGAACAGAATCACCTCAAGTCATCAAAATGGCTCGTCACAATGGGTAATGTTTTTTCACACATTCCAACACAGTTCTAAGACTGATTTTTACAACATTTATCTGTTGTTGTTTTTTTCAAAGTACAATCATGATGTACATACTGCATAGATATTATTGTAGCTGAATACAAAAGTCGTATATGACTTTTGTATAAGGGGCGGAGGAAAAGAAGGAAAGGAAGGAAGGACATTCAGACTCAAAAGTTCAAAAGTAATTATCACGTCATCAGTGAATCAAGATCTGCTCTGATATTTAGCTTAAAAATCAGTCATTTCTGTAGGATTTTCTTGACACCTTAATTTCATCCAACCGCTGAAGCCAGGGTCCTCAAAGAGCTTACAAAACATGGACAGGATCTCACTGTCCAAAGATATCGATCAGAAGAGGGATACCAAAGAAGTTCCAAAACAATCCATTCATCCATCCAAGGCCATCATCAACAAGTGGAGAAAAAGGACACCACAGTTACATTACCAAGAACAGGACGTCCCTCCAAAATTGACAAAAGGACAAAATGAAAACCATAAAAAAAAATGTTCTAACAGACGTACAGCAATATTAAAGGAGCTGCAGGAATAGCCGAAAAGTACTGTGACTCTCACATATTCTTCACATGTCTGGGCTGTTGGATAAGGTGGCTCGATGGAAGCTGTCACCATAAATAAATAAATAAAATAGGGGGTGGGGGTCATATTCAAGCCCACCTAAACAACCCCAAACCAAAAAGTGCTCATCACCCAAAGTGCATCATTCCCATGGTGAAGCATGGTGGTGGCAGGATCATGCTATGGAGCCACTTCTCTTTAGTTAGGACTGGGGATCTAGTCCGGATCAAGGAAATTATGGATGCAAGGCACAAGCATCCCATCCAGGATGTACTCCTACCTCACGCTTAGTATTCACGAAAGAGGCTGCAGCTTCTCCACAACTCTGAGCAGCATAAAAGCTCCTGGGTACTGAAGATGAATTCATTATAGGCTAATTAACAATGAAATTAATTTAAATACAAAGAATTACTTTTCCTTCCCCTGATCAGGATTACTGGATAAATTTGATCAAGTAATATCCAACTAATAGATGCGTGGCCTGTACGATGTCTATGTCTCAGGTGTCCCATAAATTCCCCAACTATTTAATATGCACCTTTTTAATTTTGTAATTTTTTGAAGTATAAACATCAAGTCATCCGTTGCGCATATACACGCATACATACACCTTTTTTTTTTTTACCCACTGCATACTCAAATGTGTTGAAAAAATGGATTCTGACAGCAGATTTTCCATCTAGCTGCATCTATTAATCTTTCACACCAACCTGAATCCGAGTGATGCTCAAAAATAGAAAGAGGAAATTCTCATTTATCTTTTGTTTCTTTTGTGCTTCTGTGATGGCAGAAGGATAAAGGACAGTTTCCTTTTTCGTCTGTCAACGATTCATTTACAGGAAAAGAGACAGATCCGTTATCTCTGTGCACTTCTTTACAAGCGCTCCAAAGTAAATATGGCTCTCACTCAGGTCACCGCTTTCTCTGGACTTCGACTTCCCCTCCATGCTGAATGCTGAACTGGTGTCACCTCCCTGTAAAATCTAACACTTCCCTTGTGTCCTCCTCAAAGTGACTTTAGCTCATTCCTCCTAAACCCTAACAATATGCCTGGAGTCAACAGGACATTAAATTATTTCTCCAAAATTAAAAGTAAAATGTGCACGACTCGGTTTTCCATTTTGCATATTCAAATAAGTGTAATCAGAGATGTCGTTCAGAACATTTTGTCCTGAGAGGAAGTGTCCAACATGATTAAACAAAGATGTGAGTCCCATTCATATTGTTAATCTCACTCCTTATTTTCCCAACACACACGCCATTAAGGATGGAATTCTGGGGTCCATTTCCACAATATTATTTAGATTGCGACAAGATCAACTGTGAGCTACTGCTCACGTATGTACAGAATACTTCTGCTCTCGCTTATATCAGAACGCATGCAATCAGAGGAATAGGACACTTATTTTGAATGTTGACTTCAACAAATAATTAACCCTGAAATAAGTAAAGGGCAGTGTTCTCCCCAGGCATTTCAAATAGCATCCTGGTAAACTATCATTTTGAAATAGCATTTTGCTTCTTGAAAATAGCGTCAAAATCCACCGCGTGTTTCGTAAATACATTGTCAGTAAACAGGAAGTTGATGTGCAACAGACCTGAAAATGGTATACACGGCATAGAACCCCAAGCTAAAGCTCGGTACCAAATATCAAGCAGTTGCGATTTGTAGTTGCTGAAAAAAAGGTTACGAACATTTTGTAAATCCGCACCGTATGTTTCATAAATACATTCAGTTGGTAAACAGGAAGCTGATGTGTGACCGACCTGAAAATGGTATACATGGCATAGAACCCCAAGCTGAAGTTTGGTACCAAGTGGCTATGATTTGTGGTTGCTGAGAAAAAGGGTGTTTCAGATTAACAGAAATACAGAGATGCAGACAGATGGGCAGACAGAGGTAAACCGGTATAACCCCCCGGAGCAGGAATATAAATAATAACTGAGATATATGTTCCTGTGAATGTAAAACTAAAAGGTGGTTTAAACCCTATTGGGTATGCATCAAACACAGTAAACTACAAGAGTTAATCAAAGCCAAATGCTACCTGGAAGAATTCGGTCAATGCTGACACACAGGACTGAATTTGTCATCCCGCTTTACCCCGCCTTGCAATCAAGACGTTGCTGAACAACTAATTGAATAATTTGCACTGGCTGCTCTCAATTTCCACTGATTCACCCAGAAGGCAGACACAAGAACCATTAGACCATTAACCCTGCAGCAATCAAAGAGAACAGTGTTCAGCTTTTGGATTTGGACAACCACCAACACTAGCATCCAGCATCCTTCCCAATGGTATCTGTCTGAACAACTTAACTGTATATAACACAGCGGATACTCGTTTGTCGTTCACATGGACACCATGACAGAGTAAACATTTAAGCTACCAGCTCGCTCAGTCATCTGCATGTCACAAAAAGCATTCACTCATGGCCTGGAGTTGTGACCCATCCAAAGAAAGGCGTGAGATGTTCCATTCCCCCATACCACCTACCCCTAACTGCTGTTTATCACAGTATTCATTCACTAGCACTGATTGAGCTCCATGGTTTGAATCAACAGAAAGACAGACAGAGGAGGTGCAAAATTAAACAAGAACCATGTTTTCCTCAAGAACTGCAATTATCGACAGTGGCAGTGAGGTTCTCAGATACGGCAAGTTAGCGCTCGGATGATTTTTTTTTGTCTCAAGAAAACATCTAGCACTGCCAAAGACGGAGAGAATTAATTGAGATGCAGAACATTTTTTTGGACTTATTGTGGAGCTCCAGGAGCTCGAGGTTCAAGGGGTAACATGAGGAGAACTAAGAGTGCATTAGTGTCTACTATGGAGGGAGATTCAAGGGGTAGAGGAAGGTCCTGCGCTACCGTCCCACTGTGGATCATTTCCTTTCCAGCAATTGATCTTGACTCCTAAACTCTCAGGTCTTCAGGGACCAGCAGCAGGAAAAGAAGCTTGAGTAGATCTGGACTCCATTCTGGCCAGCTTCTGTATTCATTACTGAGTCTTGGCTACATGAGAACGGAATTAGCCATAGCACTGTTGCACGACGAAGTTCTAAGCTCTGTACGTCACTCTTTTTTTGTTTTGTTGTTACCTGCTCCTGGGATAATGCTACAGGTAATCATACGTTATAAACCTACAGAGCAGAACTTACTCATGCCAACTAAAACTGTCTGAAAAATCTCCTGTCCTGATATGACCTTCAATAACGTTCAGCGCGGTAAGAATCGATGCGCCCTGACGTGTCCGACTGCAACTGCCAAACCATAAACACAGCTACATTATTTCTGTCAGACTAACGTGAAACATAAACAGCAATTTATCTTCTCCATGAGTCGGCTGAGAACATTCTTTCATCCTGAAAAATCCCCCAGCACTTTCACTCCTGTCTGACACGCTGCCATTCAAGGCGTGATTTGGTGGTGGTGGTGGTGGGGGGGTACCCATGGTGGACAAAAAGAAAACGTTCGCATCACAACACACGGCTACGTGTGGATCACGATTCCTATTGATCAAGTTGAGTTTTTATTGGGTTACCTGAATAATATGAATGCAACATTGGTTGTAGGTGTGTGTAGCACCTTGTTGCGTCAGACACTCGATGGAAATGATGTGCGTTCATTTGAAGGGGAATTCCAGCTTTGGTGCACAGAGGGTGTCTTAATACACACCTTTGTGTATTGTTCTTAAAAGACAGAATATTATACTGTGGATCAAGTGCAAAACTACACACACCAAATGGGTGATGAACATTTTCTTCCCAACTTGGATTTCACCAGCAAAGATTTTTGGACTGGATGTAGAGCCAAGCACCATGGGGTTCATGAGAAAAGTTCAACAAAATCATTTGTTTGTGTGCATACGTGTGCACGTTCCATCCTACGGTGATGTAAAATATAACCTCACCTCATGTGCATCAAAAAAGATGGAATGTAATTTATCGATGAAAAAAAGGCAACCGATTTTGATAGTCGCATTACGAACAGCCCAGACAGAAAGAGAGGAATTGGAGACTCTCTCCTCTTGGCCAGCAGGCATCGTTAATGCTAGGGCATGCTGGGTAATTTGGCCTTAACCAGCATGCCTTCTCAAAAATGATCTGATCCAACAATACACACGCACACACCCCTTCAAAGCATTGAAAAAATTCAAACTCATTCCCAAACGTGTGCATAACTGCTTGCGCAGTGCGACACAATTATACTAATTATTAAAAATAAATAAATCACCCTTGGTAATTTCCATCTGAAAATCTGACAAGCTTTTTAGAATGGCATCGTCTACTTTTAACAAGACAAACAAGAAGAAAATGCTTGCACTTCTGAACCGGACTTTTATAATTACCAGGTTTCACCATTCATTTTCCATACTGTTCCAAATGTTACAGTAATTGGCATGTGGCGTGGTGAACGTTTGGTCCATTGGTGCAAGTGTTAGTCACTAACAAATGCAACAAGAAATTTAAATTTACAGGTACGGCTACACTGGAGTTGTGCTTATTAGTTTGGTCATTCATCTGCTCGCACTCTTAAGGTCTTTACACATTTGGCACAATAGCAACAAGTGATTCGGATCATGATTTGGTACGAAATCAGTATCCAGGAAAGGCCTAGCTTTTGAGGAGCAAAGATGGGCCGAGGTTCCAGTGCATCAACAAATGCATGAAAAAAATTTAAGACAACATTCCTCAAAGAAAGATGGGAAGGGATTTGGATAGTTCGTCCTCTACAGTAGTGTCCATGATCATTAAATGATTCAAGGAATCTGGATTAATTTCAGCAGTAAAGGGCAAGGGCACAAGCCTAATCTGAACACCCATGATCTCCAATCCCTCAGACAGCACTGCATCAAGAATCATCATTCATCTTTTGCTGATATAACCACATGGGCTCAGGATTACTTTGGCAAACCTTTGGCAAGCACTACAATACAGATTTACATCCACAAATGCCAGTTAAAACTTTACTGTGCAAGAAGGAAGCCTTATGTTACTGTAACTGTGTCCAGAAGCACCATAAACTCATCTGGGCGCAGAGGCATCTGGGATGGGCCATCACACAGTGGAAATATGTATTATGGTCAGAGAAATCAGTATTCCAGGTCTTTTTTTTTTCGGGTGGGGGTGGTGGACACTGTGCTCTGGACCAAAAGACAAAAAGGACCATCCAGACTGTTCCCAGCAACAAGTCCAAAAGCCAGGGTCTGGTATGGGGTTGTGTCAGTGCCCTTGGCAAAGGTCACTTGCACTTCTGAGATGGAGCATTAATGCAGAAAAGTACACTGACATATTTTGGAGTAACATATGCTGCCTTCAAGACATGTTTCCCAGGGGGATTTCAACAAAACGATGCAAAACCATATTCTGCACACATTACAAAGGCATGGCTGTGGAAGAAGAGGGTATCTGTCCACTCTGTCCCCCAACAGAGAATGTGTGTAAAATTTTGAAATGAAAAATATGACAAAATGACATCAACCCTGTACTGTTGCACCCCTTAAGACATGTTTGCAGGAAGAATGGGACAAAATAACACCTGAAACACTTGGTGTCTTCAGTCCCTAAACATCTTTTAAGTGTTATCAGAAAGAATGGAAAAATTATAAAAAGTGGCAAATGCTTTACTGTCCCAACTTTGCTTTTATGTGTTGCAAGATTCAGAATTGAAGTGCTTATCTGAAAAAAAAAAAAGGTAAAACATCAAATAATGTGCTGTCGTATTGTTTTAAGCACAATACAGGTTATTATTATATGGCTTCGATAGTACGCGTGCTCTGATTGGCTGTTTAGCGGGCAATATTTTCTTGTAATGACCGGTCATTATGAAAACTTTTTTCGTCATCACTCGCACTTTTTAGTTACGATCAAA
>JAPEIY010000028.1:42852020-42864408 GCA_026122135.1 Cathorops aguadulce | reverse complement strand
CCTGCATGTCTTTGGACTGTGGGGGAAACCAGAGCACCCGGAGGAAACCCACACGGACACGGGGAGAACATGCAAACCCTGCACAGAAAAGCCCCCGTCAGCCACTGGGCTCGAACCCATGACCTTCTTGCTGCGAGGCAGCGACAGTGCTAACCACTACACCACTGTGCCGCTTACTCCAGAGGACCATTTCTGCTAATTATAATAATACAGACCCTGGATGTGCAGTTTGGTCCTTTAGTGGCCACCGTGCCAACTGTTCTACAGGTGTTTGCAATAACCTGCTGTTTCTGATTTCGATAATCACTAATTAGGTTGTCTTTCCTATTAGAAGAATGGGAGCTTATTAGGGAAATCAACTTGTGCTGTGCGGAGTTAGAACAGCTAGTACACACTGCATCTGATTCAATTTTCTTTCAGCAGGCTATTAGGATATCAGTGTCAACATAACACATCTCCTATGGCTTGCGAATCATGAGAGACGCTCGTGATGGCCAATACAAATCTACAGCTATTTCCAGGCTGGGCCAAGTTGTTCTTAAAGAATAACAAACTGCTCTATAGCAAATTCACCTGTCATGTTTCACAAATAAACAGCAAATATACGCAAGATTAATGCTAATAAAGGAGTAGAAATGAAAGTCGGTATTATAGTCATACTGTACTAAATATATACCATAATTCTAACAAACAAAATTGTATTTATTAACAGCTGCATATTTCACGTATTCATAATTTAATTTATGGACATATTTGTACATAGGTGCCTGCTTCACACGTCCTGATTGAATCTAATTTGTTTGCCTGTTTGCATATCAGGATGTCTCTGTAAAACATGAATAAAATTTTGTTATATGACTCAAACTACAAGTCTCTTAGTGGGTCCAGTGAGGTTATGAGCGAGCAAATTAATGAGGTAAAAACTAATGAAGCTTATGAGAGCCAGCACATCACAGCTGAGAGACTCTCACACACTCTCCTCATAATGTATGGTCTCAATAAAATCAGTTCATTCCCCCAGTACACTCTTATGGCCAGATTAAATGTACATATTATAGCCTGATACCTGGAGGGGCTACAATTAGAGTATCTCCTGAACCCGTCACACTCTGGTCAGAATGTGCAAGGTATATCATATGCTCTTTGTCCTGTGGTCCACAGTGCAATGACCTCTACATGCAGAGCTGAGACAGACAGCTGAGACAGACCGACAGACAGTGCATGTAGCCCGTGGGTGGTGTGGGAGCAACGGTGTTTCTGATGATGTCTACATTTTGTAAAAAATAATGCATGATCATTTATCAAAGAAAAGAACTTAAATTATTGAGCAAAATACACATTTAAAAGTGTCAAACACCTTTAAAGGTTAAAAGTTACACAAAAGATGGGGGGGACAACAGAAGAATAAGAGTATGGTAAAAGAAAAATAAGCAGGAAAAAGGAAACAAAACAAATAGAAAGAAAGAGAAATAATATAGCCCAAAAGAGAAAAGGGAAATAAGAGGAAAATACAAATAAGACAAAATGAAGTTAATTCAAAATGAAAAGAAAGAAAGAAAGAAAGAAAGAAAGAAAGAAAGAAAGAAAGAAAGAAAGATGATCACTGCTATAAAGAGGAAGTCTGAAAGAACAGTAAAAAGAATTTCAGCAGGAAAAATAAAATAAAGGTTATCCATAGTGTAGAACCAGAAGTTACAAAATGACGGTGTGTGATACGTCATATCATCCAAACAACACCTAATGGAGTAGCTCATTTGAAATAAAACTGATGAGAACTTGCTACTGTGAGGCCAACTATAACTTTGATAGATCTACAAATGATCAGGGCTGATATCCGCCAACAGTACCCCAGTCTATACTTACTGAATCCAGTTTATATGGCTGTTTAGTCAGAATGAACTGATTATTTAAACGTTGTCATCATCTCAGTGCCTTTCTGGAGCCTTACCTCTCAAAGTACCTGAAATGTCTGACAATTGTGTGGAAGCTGCAATAAGCCATGTACAAACATAAGCATGTCAGTTGAAGTGTTTCACACACAAACCATGGAACATTTTGTCCTGTATATAATCCCTATAGTGAAGCACGGTGACAGCAGCATCACACTGAGGGATTGCATCTCATCAGCTGGGGCTGGAACTTGTTAAGACTGAAGGATAAATGGACTGAGCAACATGCCAGTATTATAAGAAAAGCTGTTTCCGTCTGCTAAACAATGTTCCAAAGCCTGAAGCAAGCTTAAATGTATCCTGGAGTGGGTTCAGAGAAATGACAACACTAATAGGAACCCAGTGAAGAACATGTTGCAAGTAGTACAGCTCTCTAAGAGCTGATCAAGGAGTGTATGACAGCTTCATCATGTGTCACAACAGTTGAACAAAATGTTCGTGTCATTGTGCGTAAATGACAATGACTACATAGAAGGACTAAAACTCTTCCTTCAAATGATTATAGGTTTTAGGATGCTACGACGTGCAACGTTGAAGATTCTGAAATAAAATGTTTAGGAAGCTCTGTATCTCATGTTGTACTTGTAAACTATTATACATACTGTAGGCCAAAATCAGATGATAAACCACAATTTCCTGGGATACAAGCAAAGCCATTATGATTGCAATGTTCAGTTACATTACGCTCTTTTACATACACATACAAGAAAGACAAGCTGGACTCCAGCATTTCAAAACTACATTGTTACTTACTGTCAAAAATACACTCTCTTTAACCTGATCAAAGGTTGAAATTTGAGGGAAACCCATTGATGGAGTTTGCATTGTGTGTGAATTACTGTTATTTTAATACAGTGTGTCTTTGATGTGTCCTTGGTAGCCATGACACTCCTGTCTAGTGTCCATCAATTTAGACAATAAGACCTTTAAATGGCTGCATGTCCTCTCACTCTCATTCAGGTGCATGAAAACTCACTACAACCTGGGATGCCTGTATTAGAGCTCCCTCCTCAGGAATAAAACAGTATTGCACTCATTTTCCCAAGCAGGAAATTGAGAAGATAAAAAAAAAAAGGGATCAGTGTGTAAACCCAAGCCTATGTGGGATTGGAAAGAAATAAGATCCTAATATTTCTTCACACTCTACGAGTTCAGAGTAAAATTCAGGAAAATCTTTCTTTCTCAAAATCCTTTAAAAAAAAAAGCTGAGAAAATCTCTCTCTCTCACTGACTCCATATGAGGAAACAAACCAGCACACAGAGTCTTAACAAGCAGAAACCAGAGGAGACAACATCTGGTCATTAAAATGGCCTTTCAGTACAGGACTACATACAAAACCACAGAGTTACTACTATAGGCTGGTACATGGGGAGGTAGGAATGATACCGAGTACACAAGAGGACAAAGACAAGAAGTTTGAGTAGTTTGAATTGGATTTTTTTTTTTCATGTCTTAATTCCAACCTGAGCACATAAAAATAGATGTCTGTTGGATTTGTAAGCATTTGCTGAGGTAAATTCACCACTTTGGGTTTACACCACAGACAAGAGCCCCAGACAAGCCAAAGGGAACAAAAATTAGAGTCGTAACATTTTACAAAACCTGTCAGATTAATGGTATGCCAAAATACAACCGATCCACTAAATAGTATGACGGTATACTATAATCAGAGCAAAATATCATGCACTACCCTATAGAGTAACACAGAGAGAGAAATCCATGTTTACTTAATGTCCACTCAGAATAATAGCTGGATAATAAAGTACCTGGTGGTTTTTTTTTTCTTCTTTAAACATAATTACATAAAAAACACAATTTTGTCCAAGTAGGCCTACACCTCTCACCTCACTACAGCACGATGCGGCACATGGTTCAGTACACCATCAGGCAAGTTTTGACACACCATATTTTATATATTTCCTATTATTTTAAAATAAAAGGACATTACTATGAAAGAACATGGAATTACAGAATTATGCGGTCATATTTTAAATATTAAACAGTATCCCTGATGAAACTTTGCACACATTCTTGGTACCATAAAGACAAAGCTCATGGAGGAACTTCACCCAGGAGGCTTTTCATAAACCACAAATAGGCTGAACATTTGTTGGATGCTTTTTTTTTTTTAAGTGCTCAATTAAAACTGTTTGGGGAAATACATTTGAAGTGACATATTTTGGATAAAAGCAAGCCATTCTGATGAAGAAATAGGATTATACATAGGTATATTTATATTGGTCTGAAAAACTGTCAAGCAAAGCCTGATTATTCCCTTACAGAAAGACCACATGAACTTCACATGTGACTTTTGCACTCAAATCTATGGAAAATGTGTTTTGCGCACGGGAAACATGTGGTTTTGGCCCAATTTTATGTGAATCACGTGTGATCCCATGGTAACACGTTACAAAATCTGATACAATGTATTCCACATGTAACATGTGATCGCATGTGAAATTCATGTGTTTTTTTTTTTATAAGGGTTCATACTAGTGTCTCGAGATTTTAGAAGAGCAGAGTGTTTTAGATGAAGCTCAGGACTCCTGACACCGTTACGGCTCCATAAAATCCTACCTTAAATGTCCAGGAGCCGCGGGTGGGGTCGGGAGAGCAGTCGACTCGGACCTCCTCCTCCTCCTCATGCAGGTAAGATGGTGCGGACTGCCGCTGCTCCGCGAGCCTCATTTAGCGCAACGCTGCTTTTCTTAATTAGCGCCGCGAGGCCTCATTAAGTCCGCTCTAATGAATAAATATTGTATTTCATAGCCTGATTGCCAGATCGTCTCAATGCTCGAGCGTCGTAAACAATTATTTCCCTAAATATTCATCGCCCTAAAGTGGATGATCGTTTGGTATTTAATGCCAGTATTTTTCAAGTGCATCTTTATTATGCAGATTAAAAATAGTTTCTGGAAGCACTGGTTTCCTGCACAAGCCGAGCAGTCACACTGGGAAATAAAGAGCACTGGATGTTCTTTAAAGAGTGGCATGGGATCATTCTGACTAAAACCATCTGATACTGAGGCTCTCAAGGCCTGGCCAGGCCTGCTTAACATTTACTTCAGTAAAAACAATACGGTTTAAAGCGTTCACACCAACACCACATTCTCCAACAAAGGACAATGTTAAAGGAGATTTTTTATATTATAGTGTGTGTAAGAGAGAATATGCTAAGGAAATGATTTACAGGTATAAAATTTCCCATTAGAGTCTGCTAATTATTTCCACACCATTAGTGGCAGCTTTCTAATGAAGGATGAGAGAAGGCAGTGCAGTACATCAGTGCGCTCGAGTAAAAGCAGGACAACTGGGAAGATGAAGCTCTCCGCCTGCAAGGGACGTGCAAGGAAGCTCAAACTTCTATTATTTTAAAACATTGCAATAGAGACGCAAAATACATTCCACGAGCTCTGGTTTAAAAAAATAAAAAGCTTTTATTGGTTGGAGAAGTTGTGCCATGTTTTGAAACATTTGAAATGATTCTCTTAAAGTAGCTACTGGTCTGGTTTCATTTATTTAAACTCTCTAGAAATCAAGAGCAGCAGAGTGTTGCGAAATTTCAATACTTTACAGTTCACTGGCCTTAAAAAGCTATTACAAAACTGCAACAACCTTTAAGATAGCAGCCCCCCACCCAAAAAAAATAATCATTTAAAACAATGTATATGAACTGAGGTTCATTAACAAGAAGGCATAAACTTGCATAAAGCGTATAATGTCCAAAGCAAAAGAAACGCAGGGCATGGACTGAAACCAGCAGGGTCAGCATTTTCACTCAGTCTCCTGCAGTTCTTTCTTCAGGCTGCAGACAAAAAGGGGAAAAAAAATTAAGATAAAAATCTATACACTTCAGTCAATATTTGAGTTGCACTGTAAATCTTCATTTGAAATTATGTGAACAATATGCATGATAAAAAGCCTTACAACCAAATCATTACCTGTTCAGGTAAGCATGGACATTGTCATAGCCATGGTATTTCGCCAGGTAGACAAGCACACCTGTAGCACAGCGCCCCTCTCTGGCCCTGCAGAAACTGCAGTTACAAATGCCTCTGCATGGGGGGCACTGCCACTCCTGGGGAAAAAGAAAAACCCTCATTAATTTATTAAAGTGGGAAAAAAAAAGAAGCTATTTATGTAAATTGGATTTATCTGCAACATGCTAAACCAAAGAAGCCTCAAATGCCACATTAAAGGCTTGTTCATTTTGTCAGAGATTAGCAGACTGAAGCCAGAGGCGATTCTAGAGTGTTGTGGCCCCAAGCAAAAATTTCCAGGGGACTCTTCTGACCAGTGTTCATCACCAATATGTTATAAATAATCTGACATCAATAAAAAAAAAAAAGAAACCAAAGGGTTTTTTTTTTAATTCCAAATGTGAAAATACAAAAAAAAAAGGTAAAGAACAAAAAGAAAAACATAAGCCCTCAGGCCCCGATTCTCAGGTGGCCCCTGGGCCAGCAGGCCCCAAGCAGTTGCCTGCTTTGCCTGTTCACAAGCTGCACGTCTGACTGAAGCGTGCACATACCGGGTCCAAAAGTGCATCACGAACTTCCTCTCCATAACGGTTCCGCAGACAGGGGCCACAAAATTGACCTCGGACTCCAACACACTCCGGGTTACGGCAATTGGTCTTGGTGTCAATTGTCTTCTGGCGACACTGGTGACAGGTGCTGCCCTGTGGGACAATTCGAATTTCAGAACGTCTTACAGTGTTAAGCCAACGCCACTACTGACTAGCATGACTGAAGTTGTGTCAGGCGGAAGACAAAAACTGTCATAAGTGTATGTAAACTAGAACCACCAAGACAACTCACTGTGGCACGATTGTAGACTTTCTCTCGGACGTTAGTGCAAATGTTGTTCAACTCAGCCTGGGTGATTGTCTCCACAGGTCTTACCACATGAGGGATGGCAAGGACGCCATTGTAGCTGCGCCGCCGACGTGGCTCCTGAACATACAACATTTTTAAATCAAAGTACTGATTAAACCGAGAAAGTAATTGGAATTTTATCAAATAAATGTATAATTTCCAAAGTCTCACTGGCTCTTCATCGTCATAATCATCATCTTGTCTGATCCTGCGCACCAGGCTGAACTTGTCCTCTGGCTCTTCTTCAGGAGTGGGAGTAGGGGGTCCATCCACTAGTGAACGGGAACGGGTGTGAATCCGTGATAAACGTTCTGGGTTCTGCCTGCGAGTTCCAGGGGTTCCCAAAGAACGACGGGGAATATGAGGCTAAATTTGGGAAATTAAGGGAGAGAAAGAAAATGGAAGAGGGGAAAAAAAAAAACAAAACACACACACAAATACACCATCTGTTAAATCCAAACTGAATCCAAATGTCCAATTACAAGTTCAAGGACAAACTTCTGACACTTACTGGATTGCTCACAGGAAGAGATGTCTTCTTAGGGAAAAGTCCAGGGACTTTGTTCAGCTCTGCCATTAGTTTGGCCAACTACAAGACAAGCGAGGCAATTCTTAAACTTGGCATCAGTTGGCAAAGTCATCTTAAAATTCTACAATTGTTGGAAAATTAGCTTGCTTTGCTACTTATATGGCATTTAATCAAATCTTCATGGCAGCATCTTTACATCTTTTCTTACCATCGCCTTGTTCTCTTTAATATTAAGTTCTCTCTTTGCAACAAAGTCCTCTTCTTCAGAATCTACTTCTGTGTCTTTGGGTTTAGGAGCAGACTCAGGGCTTGGGGCTTTCCTCCGAGTGACATCTTTGGTGGGGAACTTCATGGCCACTCGAAGAGTGAAGGGGCGACGGGATTTTTTCGGGGGTTCCGAGTCAGATTCAGAATTCATTTTCTGAAAGAAGAACAAGACAGTGAAGAAATGGGGTGGGGAGAACAAGCATACAAATGAAAGAACTACAGAAACTGAAAAGATCACTGCGGTCTGTGATGAACAGTAAAAGTTTTATTGCCACTCACCATGGTGCTCATCTCATTACTGAAGTCGCTTTCCTCAAAACCACTGCAGCCTTCCTCCTCCGACACTGACTGCGTCTCTAAGACTTTCCCCTGCCGAGCCGAGCTTCTTGTCTGCCTGAGAGGTCTTTTCTGTGAGGGAAATCTTCATGTCAAAGTCCTACACAAGCTGGTTTCCTTTTGTATAACAAATGATGCTTGAAGATATGATTTGAATCCTGTGTGAACATTTAACATCTAGTTTCTACAATCTGGCAAGTAATCACCAGAGCAAATTGTGAATTCCCCCAAAGACTGAGCTCCATTAGTAAAAGCAGTCTTGCTCAAATTGACCTCACAGTAATGTAATAACCAAAGCTAGTTCGAGTATCATTACTGTTATGTCTGTTACTCAGACACGTACATTGTCAGTATGTTTATATGCACATTCATAATCCAAAATTATTCCAGACACAACAACATTTACATTTTGACATGGATCATATAAGCAGCATATTCTGTGTCGATATTCTTAAAATTGTCCTGATTCCAAATAACATTTTCCAATTAAGACATAAGGGCTATGCCAATATTAATCACATTTCAGGAGCATTCTTTGGGCATGTATACAGTGCATTTAGAGTCTGCATCTCAACCATAGACTAAAAATTATGGACAGAGCCTCTGTGACATCACTCATGATTTCTGAAGAGCAGGTTTGAAGCTCAAATAAGGAGGCTACGGGTGTCGCCATCTTGGCAGCGCCTGACCACCCAAGTCCCGACTAGTCCATAAACGGAGAAAGGGGTGGGGATAGTGAAGCCTGGCTGCTGGAATAATATGCCTGGAACACACCTACTAACCTTGAAGTTAACAAGCTAAAAGCTTCTAAAACAAGCCACACCATAAGACAGACCTCAACAACCATTTACATACAAACAAACCAACCAACCACCACTGGGTGTGTAACCGCCCAATAACATTTGATCAAGGAGTATCATCTTTTAGTCACTCAAGCTATCAAATTTTCGGTCTGAGCCTAATTTATTAAAGGGAAAGCCCCGATAAACTTCATCAGCAGCAACTACATCAAAAATACTGAAAGGCAAGCACAATCTGATAAAGCAAATGTAAAGGTGTAAAAAGTTGTTTGCACAGAAAAGCTCTTAGATGAAAATAGGCAAGGCCCCATAAGTCATTTACATAAATCCATCACCTGCGGTGAATTTGGCTTTAATTCTGAGGTAAAAGAAAAACCCGCCAGCTAGCAGCTAACAAGATGACACCAACCCAGTTGTCACTCAAATAGGCCCCACCCCTACATATGCATAAATGTATGGCTTAATATGTTGCATTTGAATAAACAGATCTCCCCCTCCCCGACAGTGGTCATGAAGGGGGAAACTAGTGATAGAAACCCAAATCGTTTTTTTTTATTAAGCTGTAAACGGTCGTTTTCGCTGTGAAGTTGGACAATTTTAAACATAGGGGGTTTATGGGAACTGACTCGCTTTTGGAGCCAGCCCCAAGTGGCCATTTGAAGAACTGCAGATTTTAGCACTTCCGCATTGACTTCACTTTTCAGGATCAGATTGCAACTTGATCTCAACTGATGAGGGTTTTAATGGCAGTTTGCACCACACATACTTGTACACAAACCAACTAGACAAAAGCTTACAAGGCTCGGGGTAGAGATGAGGCTGAATGAAAATGGGAATATTAGTTTTCCTCATTAGTCATGTAGTGGGAACAGCTTAGTAGGAATATTAGTCTCTTTCTTGCCGAGCTTCTTGTCTGTCTGAGAGGTCTTTTCTGTGACGGGAATCTACATGTCAAAGTCTGTTCAACTAAAGCCCTACACAAGCTGGTTTCCTTCTGTATAACAAATGATGCTTGAAGATATGATTTGGCAGCACGGCAGCGCAAGTGGTTAGCACAGTCGCCTCGCAGCAATTCCAGGTTCAAGCCCAACAGGGGCCTTTTTGTGTGGAGTTTGCATGTTCTCCCCGTGTCTGCGTGGGTTTCCTCTGGGTGCTCCGGTTTCCCCCCAGAGTCCATAGACATGCAGTTAGGTTAACATGGGACAGCCCTGGGCCCTTGAGCAAGGCACCTGGCTCCCAACTGCTCCCCAGGTGCTGTTAGCATGGCTGCCCACTGCTCTGGGTATGTGTGCATGTGCTCATGTGTTCACAGCTTCAGATGGGTTAAATGCAGAGAGGAATTTCACAAGTGTGTAATGAATAAAGTTGTGCTTTCTTTCTTTTGAATCCTGCGTAAACATTTAGTGTCTAGTTTTTACAATCTAGCACGTGATCACCAGAGCAAATTGTGAATTCCTCCAAAGACGGAGCTCTATTAATAAAACCAGCCTTGTTCAAATTGACCTCAGGGTAATAAAAGCAAAAATATGGGCATTGAATATATTATGCATGTAAACAAAGAGTTAATGACAAGTTTAGCCACTTAAAATGACACCCTGAGACACACACTGCACACCGCCATCAGCAACCACAGGAGCCTGTTCAGTGACAATGTTCCTTCCCAAGTGCAGGATGAACCGACTCAAAAACTCCTTTGTCCCTCACGCCATCAGACTCTACAACATCCGACAGAGGACGGGAAGGAGCAGTAGCCCAGCCTAACAATAAGCAATACCGGACAATGTGCGATATCTCTCCTGCCACCACCCCCTTTTTTTTTTCCTTATTCCTCTCCCCCGTTCCTTTCTTCCCCATGTCTTATTCTTTTTATACATGTCAATAATTTATCTAGATGTTTCTCTATTTATCTGTAATGTCGCTGCTGGAATCTTAACTGTCCCTGAGGGAACCCTCCCAAAGGGATCAATAGAAGTTTTATCTAATCTAATCTGATCAGATCAGATCTAAACAGGACTTTAAGGAAGGAAAAAAAAAGTTGTGAAGAGAGTGAACTGAAAAGCTGAAGAAAAAAAAGATGCTTTAAAATTAATGTTTAAATTAACTACCATTGGTGCAAAGCCATCAGAAGCGAAGCTGTCACAGCTGTCCTCTGAAGATGACGTCTCCATGGGGACCAGGGCGGAGTTCCGGTAACTCCTCAGGCTCATTCTGATCGATGGGGGCGGGGCCTTCTGACTCTGTGGCGGGAAGAAATCAAAGCAGATTAATAAACACTTGTGAATGGTGGAGTTTGTCCTTTGTAGAGATATAAGGGTGCAAAGTTCAGCACATGACACAGTCAGCCTTGTTTGTTGGTTTTTTCCCCCCTCAATAACTGGCCCTGTAGCCTGTGATGGTGTCATCAGCAAACTCGGATTAGATTAAAACAAAAAACATTCAGTGATTTAGTTTTGACTGTTGTGTGCAATTTATTTATTTAACAACCACAGGACGCATTGGCTCTAATGCACAAACCTGCAGCCTTAAACTCAACTGTAAAAGGTTTTGCATGCAAAGAATACAGTCATTCAGAAAAACATATTTATCCTTAATATAACTCAGCAAAGAGCTATATTAAAAAAAAAAAAAAGCAGGATTGTGAACACAACATTACTTTAACTGAAGTTATCCAACTTAAAAAAAAAAAATGACTTACCTTGGAGCGCATTGTGCTGTTGCTCTAACCCGGAGCTTGCCCTGCTGGAGTGTGAATGCGTTCGAACAGATAACAGGCTGTAAAGCGTGTGAAGTTCGCGGGAAAATGTCTGGGGGCGTGGCCTTGTTCGCGCCACGACAGAGTCCTGCAAGATGCCTAATTATTTTATAAATAACTCCACCTAAGGAACAATTTAATCTGGTCTGTCCAACTCCATGCATCTAAGTTATTATGTCTATTCTGTAAACACTAAATATTTTCGACAGAGTTTTAAAGATGAAGAAGAAATACAGGTTTATGAAGACGCCCTTTCAGGACCTTCGCCAATGGCGCCAAACATTTTTATCAGATTTCCATCATGGGTGTGAAGCAATCCAGCCACTTGGGTTGCACAAACCAGTGCATCATTAGTGCCAGTCCCAAGCCTGGATAAATAGGGAGGGCTGTGTTAGGAAGGGCATCAGGCATAAACCCCATCCCAATCAACTGCAGATGATAATGATGAAGAGGACTTTCTGAGTTCAAATATTTGAGGTCAACTGTACAAAGCAATGGCGAGTGAAGAAAGAAAGAAAGAAACAACTTTATTCATCACACACTTGTGAAATTCCTCTCTGCATTTAACTCATCTGAAGCCGTGAACACACACACATACCCAGAGCAGTGGGCAGCCATGCTAACAGCGCCCGGAGAGCAGTTAGGACTGAGTGCAAGCGGGTTGGAATGGATGGAGGAGTGTGACGGAAGGGAAAGTGTAAAGACAGTAGTAAGAGCAGCGATGTTGTATGGTTTGGAGACGGTAGCACTGACAAAAAGACAGGAGGATTTTCATTAGGAGTGACGAAGTTGGAACTCATATCATCTCTAGCTGCTTTATCCTGTTCTACAGGGTCGCAGGCAAGCTGGAGCCTATCCCAGCTGACTACGGGCGAAA
>JAPEIY010000028.1:42429652-42445278 GCA_026122135.1 Cathorops aguadulce | reverse complement strand
CATCACTGGTGCTTGGCTGTGGGTCGTCTACGTCGTCATCAGCTGTTGCAGCGCTCGGGCTGGCGGGAGGATTTGCTTGTTTCATAAACCAAGAGCTGGGGTGGAAACTGTATGACTGAGTGCGCGAGGGACTGTGAGAGGGACTGCGCGTGTGCTGGGAGCTGGGGCGGAAACTGTCGTACACTCGGCTAGAAAACACTTGCCAATCATAACCAGATGGTCGTAAAGTCGATCGGTCGTAAGTTGCATACGTCGTAAGTCGACGACTACCTGTATTGCAGACATCAAATTCAGAATGAGTGTGTTTTATTGTTTTGTTTTTGGCAAGTTTATCAATTCGAATGTTAATTATCTTGTCTTTGTATGGTATTCAATTGAATAGAGGATGAAAAGGATTTGCAAATCTTTACATTCTGTTATTTATATTTTAACATGGCGTCCCAGCTTTTTTTGGAATTGGGGTTGTACTTTAAGACTATCTGCAAAAACATATTGGACAAGAGCCATTGCAAAAGCATTAGGCATAGCCAATACAACAATTTGAAAGAAGAAAGAACCCACTGGCGTACTTGCAACCAGACAACGAACAGGTTGGTCAAGGAAAACGGCGACAGTTCATGACCGAAACATTGTCATCGTTGTGAAATAATTTATTCCAATACTGACATTACATAATCGTATAGCCCTAGTTGTACCATTACCCAGATTGCACCTCAGCAGGTGGTGGGATTCAGAATGAGTGGTATCTACTATAGTTGGTGGCAGGGTGTGGTACATCACTGTGATTTGTCCATCCTGTATAAGCAACTATCAGCACTGCTTGGATTTTTAGATATTGTTGCAAAATTTCTCTCCGGTTGCACTTCTGCTGGTCTTTATTCTGTTGTTCTCGGAAAATGGGTATCATAAGTGCAACTGATATTTAGATAAGGTGTATTATCAGGTCACCCCATATATAGTGTAGGCCATGTTGTTGTAATTCTCTCCAGTAAATATGTACACAGTTCTTCAACAAGAGTAAATTGCTGCTCACATTGAGGCACTTTATTCCCCTATTTTTAGGTACACAACAAGATGCTCTTTAATTAAAATGAAACCTTTTATGTAAGAATTAGATCCTACACTGGCATTTACATTTGTTGCGCTTTGAGCTGAAAAGATGATGTATTCCTGAATAGACTAAAAGCTCTGAAGAAGCACAGTTAGTTAATATAGTGACCTAACAATGCACTCTTTATATAGAAGATTGTGCAATTTGTAAATGTTGTATAGAAGAGAGCAGGGACAATCTGACTTGTTTGTCCTTTGCCTTTTATGTGCATTCCCTGATTCTCTTATTCGTCAGAAATGTAGTTGAGCAGTAACAATAGTGAAGTATTTCTCAGACGCAGGTGCATTGCTTCCTGGCTGATATTAGCTGATGTCTGAAAGAACAGGAATTAGTGCCGTGTTGCATTAGCCTTTTGTTGCGCATTTTGTCCTTGTCCTTCTTCATTTCCCTGTTTTGAATGTGGAGCAGCAAGAGGCCTGCTACAGAACTAATGCCTATCACGCGTCTAAATGGTGCCAAAGGCCCTGCTTAGCAACTTAATGCAAAGTGTTCTCATGTCAATCCGCATGGAAATGGATACAATGCAAACATCGCAGCTGAAGCCACTGCACATTCTGCTGAGTAAAAAAATCCCAAAGAGGGCAAAGGGGGGTCTTTTGTCTGCCCGAGAGCCGCTGAATGGCAGGGGCGAACTTGTTTGATTGAGTTCACTCGCCAGGCTTAGAGGAGAGGAGCCTATTATAGATGGCTTTTTTTTTTTTTCTTCTTTTTTTTGTTAAGGTTGAGATCAATTCATTAAATTTTATTGCCCTGTGAGATGCAGAGATGCATTATTGTGGGGGGACTTCATCAAATATTCATGGTTTAAGATAAGTAGTAAATGTATTCAATTAAGTGGTCTTTCAGAGAGGATTGGAGAGAGGGGGGCTGAAGGCCTACTCAGCTGACAGGACTAATTGCCTAATGGTTCTCGGTTTTGTTCGACAAAAATATGTATTCTTTCTTTTTTTAGTTTCATGTGTGCTATGTCAATCAAGGCTGAAGTATAGCCTAATGACAGAACAATAGGGCTTTATTCTGTCGTGGCTCCAGTAGGGTTGCATCTAAGGCCAGAGAGCACAGGGAATAACATGTGTCTCGGTGTGCTTTTAACTTGCTGGATGCAATTCCAAGAATACATATAAGCCCCTTTAACTATTAATGCTTTGTCTATTTATTACACTTTTTATTTTGCAGCAATCTTTTAGGCAATACATTCAGTCTTTAACCCATCATATATTCACGTGATTAGAAATACGACTCGCATGTACTAATCCTTCTGATATGTCTTTCTCGTGTGCTTTCAGCCTGATGATGTGGAAGGCAAGATCAGAGATATAATTCCTCCAGGCTTTAGCTGCAACACAGATGACTTTATCTCGCTCTTGGAAAAGGAGGCCAACTTCAAACCATTTGGCAACCTCTTGCACACTTATAAAGTTCACAATGTGGAAGAGGGAGTAGATCTCACTTACCTGATACACAAGGTACTGACTGTTCCATTACTTAAAAAAGCTTTGAGGATGGAGGCTGTCTCCACTCAGAGTTGTCTTTAAAACAATTTAGTCCACTGGCAGTTATTTATTGCACATCTCTGTTATTGCCACATAATTTCCCATACAGACTTAGATTTGGACAACCTTTATTGTTGTTTTAGTATGCAACAAGTGTACACAGAACGAAATTTCGTTGCAACTTGGCTCAGCACAGAATTAAATATGAAAATAAATTATGCAGCAGCAAAAATATTATCTAGTGTAAAGTGACCTGTGGAATTAGGAATTGTTCAAGTATAAATAAAAGTTCAGATTTGAAGTTCAGCAGTCTGGTGACCTGGGGGGGGAAGCTGTTCCAGAACCTGGTAGTCCTGCACCGAATGCTGCGGAAAGTCTTTCCAGAGGCCAGGAGGGAGAACAGTCCATAGTGAGGGGTCACACTCTCACACCCTGTACACTATGTGTACAGATTCACCAGTACACATTGGTTCAGTTTTGTCATCAACGCACAGTTATAATCAGAAGTGTTATTTTCCTGTAAATACTATACATGTGTCTAACTTCTAGTGCTCTTCTAGTATTGCCTTTTAAGAATAATCATTGGTATGTACAGATGACAAACGCCAATCTTGATGCTGAGTCTCTCTTTGGTTTGACGCTTATAATGTCATATCAATCTCTTGTCTTTGTGTTGTTGCCTTATAGGCAGATATCTCATGTCCAGGATTCCGAGAATACCATGCGCGCCTTCAGACATTTCTTATGTGGTTCATCGAGACAGCCAGCTTTATTGACGTAGACGATGATCGCTGGGACTTCTTCCTTGTGTGAGTTGTTAGCTGTTTTTGAGTCTTTGTATTTTCCTGCACTGACTGTATAAACCCAGGTACCTCAGGACTTGGGTCCTGTTCCTGTAGAGAATGTGTTCCTACATAGGTTGCTAAATAGTTTTTGAGATCATAAGTGTTGTACATGTGATAAGACTGTATATGTAGAAAAGGGTGGGGTGCTTTTTTTTTTTTAAAGAAAAACTTTGTTCAAGGTGAGAATTTGGAGCAAATGTGACTACGTAATACAGTTTTGAGCCGACATTTTGAAGCATTAACCTTTGTGACAAGTTTGAACTCCAAAGAGAATTGGAGAGAACACACTTTGGATTATTAAGTGTAAAGATCATGATACTGGGGGAAAATGTTCTTTTCTCTCTAAGTCAGGTGCATATGTGTACACACACACACACACACAAGCGCAAGCGCATTTGAGCGGATGCAACTACCACTCATTGTGATGCTTGCAACCAATTACCAAGCCTGTTTAATTATATTTCCCCCTTGTATAGAGGTGAACTGTTCATCTCATAAGAGTTTCCTTTTGTGTTGTCTCTTTTCTCTGCTGTCCTTATTTTTTGGCAGAGCAAGAGGCTGAACTGAATGCTGTTGTCTTTTGAAACAGTGAATGGAATCTCTAGCAGCCGAAAAGGAGACTCCGCTAGTGTTTTCTTTAGTTTGGCACCTATTAAAGCTGACAATAGGCAAATGGACTGGAGAGATTTGAAGAGGCTAGATGCCTCCCTCTCTCCGCTCCTCTGTTCTCTAAGTTGCAGTGCACCAATTAAGTACATAATGCATTCACTCTCTACAGCAGGTGCACAGACTGCAACTGCTCCACTTTCTGCTCCAGCATGCTCACACTGACAGGAGGCCAGAGTGAGAAAACAAGCTGTGTGTGTGTTGGGGGTGGTGGTGGTGGTGGTCAAAGTAGAGAAAGACAGAAGAGTTGAAAGACTGCTAGAAGAACCGGTGCATGGGAGCGTGCCTATGATTGACCTGCTTGCCTTTGTGTTTCTCTCTGTCTCGCTCGCTCTCTCTACAGATTTGAGAAATACAATAAGGACGGGGAGACTCTCTACGCTACGGTTGGCTACATGACAGTGTATAATTACTACGTATACCCAGACAAAACCAGACCACGTGTTAGGTAATTACCAGGGAAGCACGTGCCTTCTCTCTCTTTTATTCTTTGAAAAAAAGGGAAAAGAAAATTATACATCTCTAGTTCTCTTGTCCCTAAGTGCCCCAAATTACTGGCTTATATATCCTATAAGCCAATCCCCATTTGCTTATTATAAGGATGGCAAAATCAGCAGCACCCATCAGAAAGCCCATTTTGAAAATCAGCGTAATATATTGATTGGCACAACATAGTAACATTTCATTATGTTGGCCAAGAGAATGAACAAAAATAATCTTTTGGTAGAGATTATATCAAGTTGTTATACTGGAGAAAAAAACGCTGTCTGGACATGAAGTGTGTGGATTGAACAAAACATATTGTCATATCTGTATCAGGTCATCATCATGATCATAATGTCCATTGTATTAAGGAACGCTGAATAGGACTGGGAGATCTAGGGAGGGCATCGTGTATTAGCTAGTACTATGGGATGAGCAAAGAACAATATTTAAAATCTTGGCCTGTATGTTGATGTGCTTAGAACTTAGAACAGGTCTTTTTCCTGTTTTTCAGTTAAGTGTGTGTGTACCTCTCATTCTGTTGTCTCACTTTTCTATCTCAGTCAGATGCTGGTCCTGCCACCATTTCAGGGTGAAGGTCATGGAGCCCAGTTGTTAGAGACGGTTCACCGGTTTTACTGCAACTTATCTAAAGTTCAGGATATCACGGGTATGCTTAGATGAAAACTATTTAACCGAATCTGTACATTGTGACAATGACATGGGCTAATATTCATAATGCACACTGATGGCTGGATTGTGTTTGATGGCTGGTTTGCACGTCTTACTTCAGTAACAGGTACTCGGATGAGCCAGGGCCTTTTATAAAAGTGCACGTACACAGCTAAGATTGCAGAATGCCCCCCCACCACACACACACATACACTTTTGACAATGGAATAAAGTACCTTTTTGGTAGGTTCTTTAAGTGTGAGAGAGGAATAAACAGAGCTTCCTTATCAAGACTAGCTGTTGGCTGAATTTAAATACCTCTCTGCCACGGCTGTGTATGGGGCTCTCTGGTCCAACGTGTAGCAAGGTGGGAGGGATGTATGTAAATTGCAGGCAGTTTGCAGCTGAAATGTGCTGGCCACATGCTGCTGCTCAGGCTCTCTCATACAATGGCATAATTATTGAGCTGTGTGGGGAGAGAGAGATTAGCTTTCATTCAAACTGAATACGCAGCTCCGCTCTACTACGGCAGACCTGCAGCCACCATTCGTACAGCCTTTGTTTGCCCCCCCCCTATTTTTGTGCTCTTTTTTTTTTTCTTTTTGTACTGTTTCTTGCTATCTCTATCCACTATTGATGCCATGCCACATGTTAGAAAGTGAAAGTTGTCTCCTACCTGCCTCTCTAGCCTCTCTGTCTGTCATTCAATCTATATGGGACACCCACACTACAGCACTGCCATTTTTGTTGTTTTGGCTCAGCACTCCAGTACATTGAATTTGAAAGGTAAATATGAGTATGAGGTTGTAGCACAGCTTTGGTTCAAGGGTATTTACATATTGGGTATATAGGAATTTAAATTTTTCATTTCAGGCACAAAAGTCAAAAAGACGCGTGTAGTGAATACAAGCTAAAACTTATCATGAACAAAAACATTTTAACATTTCATTGTACTTGTATGATTGGACACTTGCTGCTGCTAGATAAAAGTTCGTGTGTGTGTGTGTGTGTGTGTGTGTGTGTGTGTGTGTGTGTGTTGAATTTTACTAGCGGAAGACCCATCTGACAATTATGTGAAGTTGAGGGACTTTGTGCTGGTGAAGCTGTGTATGGATCTGCCTTCTTTCTCCACTGAAAAACTGGTCCAGGGCTTCAGTGAAGAAATGGCTACTGAAGCTCGTGAGAAACTCAAAATCAACAAGGTATGAGCTTAATGCAACACATGATGCTTCATGTTCAAGAGAAAAAGCAGCTGATACAGTGCCTTGAAATTCAGTACTCAATTTGCAGTTGATTTTTATATTCTTTATACATGTGTGTAAAAATATATATGTAAAATATTTTACTTTCCTTTAAAAGGGAATATATGAATTATGATTATTGAATAATATAATTCTCCATCTCGGTTCTGAGCTACATGGTTTTTAAAAAAAAAAACTCTCTCCCCTATTTGTAATTCCTAAAGGCCTTTCACTACACCCACGTCTGCACACCCCACTGGAAGCTGGCCATTAGTGAATGGGTGGGAGTTCACCTCAGTGTGGCCCCTGTATGACTTCTTTTTCTCTGCACTTAGACCACTATTTAACTGCATTGATTACATCCCACTATCTTTTATTTCCTTTCTAGCCATGTTGTTTGTGAGTGATTATCACGGTTTGGTGCCTGTGCCATGACAAAGTTGTAGTAAAGTTTTTCCACTCTGCGGCCATTTTGCCAGTGTTCCCGGGCAATTATTTTCAGTCATATGTTGAATGGCAATGTGTGTGTGTGTGTGTGTGTGTGTGTGTGTGTGTGTGTGTGTATATATAAAAAAAAATGGTTTGACAATATGATTTTCAAACAAGGAATTGAGAGAGCTTTTAAAATCTTGAAAAAAAAAATTGGCTACAAAGAGAGAAACCATAATTGTTTTTGTTTGTTTTAGCTACTGTCTGATTTATGCATGATTCTCCATTATGACAGTGGAAGGGACCCTATGTGTGCTTCCATCAGTGTAAGGATCTGATGAGTTGGTGTGTTTGTGCCCTGACCACCTTTGATGTAAATGGATTGCAGTGTGTTGACAATAGGCATATGACTCCAATTACACTTGTATATGGCCTTATGTCCGTACGATGTTTTTATTTTTACCTACATACACTTTTATTGAGAACTAAGAGAATGTGAGAACCACTACTTTTTCACCATGATTTTTAAAAGCCTCTTTTTGTTTTGTGTGCAGAAGCATGCCAGGCGGGTGTACGAGATTCTACGTCTCAGAAACACAGACATGAGTGACGAGGAAAAGGCCAGAGAGTTTCGGCTAGAGGTGAAGAAAAGACTCTTTGGGCCTTACAGGGTAGGTGTCTTCACTTTTGTGAACTTAAATTGCTATCAATTATTAGAGCATTAACATGTTTGGCCAAATATCCACTCTGACACAGTCTGATAAGAAAACTGTCCTTCTGCAGCATAATTGTATCTATTTTATTAACATGGACCAAATAAAAAATCCAAAAAAGAATGAATTTTGAAATAAAGGTCTGTATTTAGAGTTTCAGAACTATTAAATAAAATGGCTTATTGAATAAGTAGCCTGCTGGGATGTTGAGAGTTTCAAAGTTGATAGAGCCTGACTACCTGATCTTTGGCAGCTGTCTGATTTGCACCACGCATGCACACTGTTGTCATGGTAGTATTTACTCACTAAGACTTTCATAATGTCAAACTTAAATCATACATAAACCCAAAATAAGTAAAGCTCAGATAAAGTTCAAGGAAAGGAGCCATGATTTAAAATGAAATTTCAGCTAAACATTTTGCTCTGCTGTAGTCCATTGTTTAGGTGTGTGTGTGAGAGAGAGAAGCTTTTGAGAATTGCTATTTAAAATAGTCTTAGAATTTTTTTCAGTCTTAAGTAGACTTCTTGGTTAAAAGCTGGGAATAAGCTCCTGTCTACACTTCAGAATAGCTGATCCTGTGGACTCTTTAAAGGCGTAGCTGTTTAGACATGCTTCTGGGTAATATGTTGCACTGGTCTGCATTTTGTGCATTTCCTCTATTTATGTATGTAATGTCATTCCTTTTCATGCTGTTAATGACTTTGTAAAGCACTTTGATTTTGTCTGGGAGAAGCGTGACATAAATTTTATGTACTTAATAAAAATGTGCTCTAAAAATTCTCAAAGCACAACTCTTAGCTAGAAACGGGAGTTATTAATAGCATAAAATATAACAATGACCTCAGCGTACATCAGTCAACGACATCCCGTAGTCTGAGCCAACAGAAGTGCACAAGAATTTACCAGTGTTAAATTGTTTTCTTCGTCATCTTCATAAGGGGACAGTCATCCTTCGTAAGCTGAATATATTTGTACGAGCCCAAAAAACATTTGATGAGCTATAGTTATAGTAAGAACTTGTTGAATGCCATTTCCACAATTGTGAGTACACCAATTTTCACGTTTCAGTGCTGCTACCTTTTTTCTTATTATTGTTACTTTCTTAACAGCCTTAACTTTGATGCACTTCTAAGCATTCACCAATTTGAGTGCTTTTACGCCTGAAGAATTTTTGGGCATTGCTGCCATACTTTGGTCTAAGAATACTACTACTTTTTTCCTTTTTTTTTTTCCTGATTTCCTAAGAATTTTTCCCCTTAAATTTTACTCTAAAAAGCTTTACACAGGACCTTTTTACAGCCATCATTAAGGATTTGTATTGTATTAAAGTAATACAAGGAGTGTAGTACACATTGGAAGTGTATCATGAAAATATCAAATCATGATATTGAAGACATTTCTATGATACACAATATATATCATGGTACATAGGTTTACTACAGTAGTGTTGCATTTTAACAATCTATTTAGTTTAAGGATTTTTATATTTAATATCTACAAAATTAAATGATTTAACACAAGGAGGTAAAATTCTGTAAAAAAAAATATATATATATTTTTTTTTTACAATCTTAATGAGCTGGGTCTAGTTGGATTGTGTCCTTACATAAATAAAAGTAAAAACTTGGTTAATTAAAAAAAACAAACCGAAATACGTGTGTTGACAATTTATCACGATATCAAAATTGTCATGCCGTCCAGCCCTAGTACACATCACTGTTCAAAACAGTCTGTCCCCACTCACACACGCGCTCTCTTATTCAAGACAGAATTTACTTGCTCGCCCTCCCTCTCACTCTTTTGTTGACTGCAATTTCAGAATTGCAGCAGTCCTTTTTAAATTCTAATGAGCCTACTCTGCGTAACCTTTCAAACATTTAATTATGATACATACTCAATATTTTCATGAACATTGATGCATTTATACCCCAGTTGCAGTTCTAATTTAAGTCTGTTAACAGCAGTGATTAGTCACTAAATATCAAGTTTCTTTCATGCTATTCTTCAGAATTCATTTTGGGTTTTATTCTAAAAGACATGGAATATTTGATGGAAAATTGGCTTTGGTGCCATGATTCTTGTAAGATAAATATTTCAGTTCCGGGGTTACAATTAGAGGCAAAACTAGATTCAACATTTGGATCACAAAATCCGCAGAATATGAAAACTATGTAGTTCAGTCAACTACTCGAATCTATCAGTAGTACAAGTCTCTGCTTGGTATAACAACAAAGCTCTCTTGCGTCTGTCTGAATGTTCTTTGTCCTTATCCATAATGTCTCTTCAAAAATAGCTATACATTTTTGTATTAAAGCCTCCCTTAAATTTTGGGTCACATAACGGAAATGAGTGCAAGAGTGGATAAATGTATTGGGTATCCCACTGGACAAGCGCAAGCTCCAGTGTGCTGCTCAGTCCCATGTTTTAGTTGCTTGTGAACCTGATTGGTAGCTAATATTTAAGTTATTCCACGAAATCTATTCGTACATGAGCTGATGAGGTGTGTAGCACCGAGTCAGCTATAAGCCATGTATGACAAGATTTTGAAACTGGATTTTGAGAAATGGAGCATTTTTATTTTTTTTGCAAATTTGATGAATAAAACACTTTTATACAAAATGTCTGACAAAATAATTTCCTCTTAGAATGTAAACAAACTGGCGAAATGACAGTAGCAATTTGTGAAAAATGTGGTGATAATTCTTGAAAAATAAAAAGGGCATGTTCTTATCAAATACTTTTATTCCATATGTTGTTGCTGTTTTGGTTTTGAGTGGAGTTTTTATTTCGTCCTCCGTTAGTTTAGCGACGTGCCACCAGTTTGTTTTTCTCTACTCACGGTATATGAGCTGATAGCCTAGTAGTAGAGTTGCCAGTTGGAGCACGCGGTTGCTCATATCCAGTGAATGTGGATAGAATAAAATGTAATAACATTTTGAAAGCTAGTCACCTACTTTTGGACATTGAGAGAGGAACTAGTATATGACTTTCCTGGGAGAAGACTGTGTAGCCATAGTCCTCATCCTCTTGTAGATTATCAACAAAAAGTCACCAAGTCTTTGTGCATAATGTGGTAGCAGGAGTGTTCTACAGTATGATGGGTTTGCACTGTACTTTTAGTTTGCTTGTGGGTTGTTTATTATTTATTATTATTTTGAAAAGTTCAACTGTCACCCATGTATTCAAATTAATCCACTTGGTCTAGCTTGTTGTTCCGTGAGGCAGACCTCAGGCAGTGGGCTTTGGAAGCGTGCGCTGTAGTCCCATCACTGAGGTGCATCATAACCCCATGAAGTGCACTCTTAATGCCTTAATCTTATTGAATTGTATAAATTTTTAGCATGTATACCCAGCTATCCAAAAGTATTATTGGCCATTCGGATGAGAGCCTTCCTTTGTATTACAAGGATATTCATTTAAATGGTCAAAGTTTGCTATACCGAGAAATTAGTTTTACAAACAAGATCCTACAAAGATCCACAGAAACTGGGGCATCTAAATATGAAAGCATATTAGTGTAAGCATTATTTATCCACTTTCCCCAGTCATATCGGAGATGTTTATTCTAGATGTGATCTGTTCAGCTAGCAGTTGTGTAACTGCTGTGAGCAGCAGTGGAGAATTGTCAGCTTTGTCTGCAGACCGTGTTCCCAGTTCAACATTTACCAGAAATA
Source organism: Cathorops aguadulce (assembly GCA_026122135.1). Classification (NCBI taxonomy): domain Eukaryota; kingdom Metazoa; phylum Chordata; class Actinopteri; order Siluriformes; family Ariidae; genus Cathorops; species Cathorops aguadulce. The sequence continues at coordinate 42,433,950 of JAPEIY010000028.1, read as the reverse complement.
TAGGATCAGTGGGGACTGCTGGATCATGGCTCCCTAACCTCTTACTGTGATGTTAACCAGGATAGAGACTCCTGACAGGAAAAAAAACAAGGGACAGAGAAGAAGGTGAAAAAACCATGAGATTGAAAAGGAAATTGAAATTCCTTAGTAGGAGAGAATGGAGGGATCTGGAGACCAGATGCGCGCTCTCATGGTCCCTTGTTCTCCCTCCCTCTCTCACACACCCTCACTCAGCTTCCCTCAGGGGGAGAAGGGGAGTGTTAGGGTGTATGTTTTTGCACACAGGTGGGAATTGTGTGTGTGTGTGTGTGTGTGTGTGTGTGTGTGTGTGTGTGTGTGTGTGTGTGTGTGTGTGTGTGTGTATAGAGTTATGCATATGCTACAATGGATGGTACTGTGTGCCTGTGCATGTAATACTTGGGGTGGGTGCATGCTAAAGAAAGTACATGCTTACATGCATTGTATTTTTGTGTACTTCATTTGTTCTGGGCCTGTGGGATATTTGAAATGACATGTCCTCTCATTATTTCTCTGTTTCTTAGAGAAGCATTTAACTAAAGTTTAAAACCGATCATTTAATTTTGGAATATTTGGATTATGTATGTGCATTATTGGCACTGTTGGTAAAGCTGGGTTAAACAGTGTTAATGAAAAATTGTATTTGGGTTTAATTAGCTTAATCTCACATTGAAAATATGAATGAAAGCGGAGCTTTAATTGAAGCAAACTTATTCTAGTACAACCCCAATTCCAAAAAAGTTGGGACCCTGCGTGAAATGTAAATAACCACAGAATGTGGTGATTTTGTAAGTAATGGAAACCCTATATTTCACTGAAAATGGTACAAAGACAACATGTCAAATATCAAAAATTAAATTTTTTTATTTTTGAAATAAATATGCACTCATTTTGAATTTGATCTCAACACTTTTCAAAACAGTTGGGACAGGGACGTGTTTACCACTGTGTTGCATCACCTCTACTTTTAACAACACTCTATAAACGTTTGGGAACTGAGGAGACGAAATGCTGTACTTTTGAAAGAGAAATGTCCTGTTCTTGCTTGAGATATAATTTCAGTTGTTCAACAGTTCAGGGTCTCCTTTGTCATATTTTGTGCTTTATAATGTACCAAATGTTTTAAATGGGAGACAGGTCTGGACTGCAGGCCAGTTTAACACCCAGATTCATTTATTATAGAGTCATGCAGTCTTAATACGTGCAGAAAGCAGTTTGGCATTGTCTTGCTGAAAGAAGGAAGGCCTTCCCTGAAAAAGAATTTGTCTGGATGGCAGCATGTTGCTCTGAAGTATGTACATCATTCAGCATTAATGATGCCTTCCCAGATGTACAAGCTACCCACGTCATGTGCACTAATGCACTTTCATGCCATCACAGGTGCTGCTTTTTGAACTGTGCACTGATAAGCCGGCTGGTCCCCCTCCTCTTTGGCCTGGAGGATGTGGTATCTTATTTCTAAAAAGAATTTCTGTTTTTGATTCGTCAGACCTTGGGCCAATTTTCCACTTTGCCTCAGTCCATCGTAAAAGAGCTCGGGCTCAGAGAAGATGGCCGTGTTTCTGGATATTGTTTATATCTGATTTTAACTATCAACTGTGGATGTAGTACTGAACTGTTTTCACAGACAATGGTTTTCTGAAGTGTTCCTGAACCCATACAGTGATTTCCACTACAGACACGTCTGCTTTTAATGCAGTGTCGCCTGAAGGCCTGAAGATCACAGGCATCCAGTGTCAGTTTTCAGCCTTGTCTCTTGCATACAGAGATTTCTCCAGATTCTCTGATTCTTTTAATTTTATTATGTACCATAGATAATGCGTGATCCAAATTCTTTGCAATTTTACATTGAGGACCGTTATTCTTAAATTGTTGCACTGTTTGCCCACACAGTCTTTCACGGAACGGTGAACCCTTCCCTATCTTTACTTCTGAGAGACTCCGCCTCTTTGGGATGCTCTGTTTATACCCAATCATGTGACTGATCAGTTGCTAATTAACCAAATTAGTATTTTTTTTTTTTGCATTGCACAACTTTTTCAGTCTTTTGTTGCCCCCTCCCAACTTTTCTAAAACATGTTGCTGACATCAAATTTAAAATGAGCATATGTTTTTCAAAAAACAATAACATTTCTCAGTTTCAACATTTGATATGTTGTCTTTCTTGTATTTTCAATGAAATATAGGGTTTCCATAATTTGCAAATCTTCACATTGTTTTTATTTGTTGTATGCAGTGTCCCAACTTTTTGGGAATTGGGATTGTACTGGTCTTCCCATGGTTGACTGTGTCTTTAAGACAGGCGTATTTGTGTCAATATATAGTGGTGTTGTAGCATCCATCCATCCATTATCTGTAGCTGCTTATCCTGCACAGGGTCGCAGGCAAGCTGGAGCCTATCCCAGCTTGACTTATGGGCTAGAGGCAGGGTACACCCTGGACAAGTCACCAGGTCATCACAGGGCCGGCACAGAGACAACCAACCATTTCACATTCACATCTACGGTCAATTTTGAGCCACCAATTAGCCTATCCTGCATGTCTTAAACTGTAGGGGAAACCGGAGCACCCAGAGGAAGCCCACACAGACACAAGGAGAGCATGCAAGCGCCACACAGAAAGGCCCCCGTCGGCTGCTGGGCTCGAACCCAGGACCTTCTTGCTGTATTTATTTAGTAAAAGAACTAGCATGCAGTTATTTCAGTGCTTAGATATTTGTTTGATTACAGAAACTATCATGAATAGTTCTCACTATGTAATAAATCACTTCTGAGAGAATTTATACGTTACCTACTGAAGCTTTAATGGGAATTTAATAATAAAACAATTGTTATGCAACCGAAATTGATTGTCCGTTCATAGAAATAGTAGTTTAACCGGCGTGTTGTAATAATGCTGTAGCAAAACTCCACTTGGTGTGCAGTTAATTTTTATTTTTTTAATTTATGGGAAAAATGTGTTAGTTTAAAAGCATAAGTAATAGAAAGCAAGCAATTTAGGCACCAAAGTTGTGAGATATAAACAGAGTCACAAATCTTATAACACGCAAAATATTTATTCCTAAAACTATGACACAACTAAGACGCAAGCACTATCAGTCAAAAATAATAAACAATGTGAAATGAATGGAGAGATTATGGAAATGAAATTACCAAAGTACAGTATGAACATAATATCGGGTGACTGTCGTAACCAGTTATAGAACTATTGCCTGATATCCAGTGCAGTATCGTGGTGGTAGAGTTAAACATGAAGTAAATAACTTGTGTAGAGGAAGTGATAGGGAATTCAAAATAAATTACGTAGGTTATCAAAATTACATGGAGGATTTGCTACTTGCATCTTGAAGCTTTGCTTTGAATGTGCTGAAGAGATGAGAGTGCAGCTCGAGTTGATCTGAGGAAATGTTCAAAAGTATTCAGACTGCTGGAGCAGCTAAAGTCTTCTTGAAGTTTTAGAAGTTCCATGCTGCTCCGCCAGGGAATCTTGGTCGAGTTGCAGTGGGTCTTGAAAGGTGGATCTTGGAGTCTGCAGATGGAAAGTGGTGCATTTAGGCGAGTAGAATTTTGTAAATGTTTAAATGATCAAAGAGCTCAAAGCTCTGGGTTCACATTATCGTTCTGTGGTGAACTACTCATGCATATTTAATTATTCAAAATGACAGCCTGGCCAATAGGCTTTTACCTTTCTTCTTGGGAGCTGAGCCGTCTTTATTCTCAGAGGTGAGTGAATGAGTGAGTAAGTCCTTGTTCAGTCTTGCAGCACATTGTTTGTGGGTGCAAATGAGCTATCAAAGTCCATAGCTGGAGGGTCCATAAAAATGCTGAGTTAGTTGGAAAGCTTTGTCAAATGGATTGCATTTCATAAAGTCTTCATTGTCCTTAGTTCCATGGGAGACTTGTTTCCATGAGGGGCAGTTTGAGATCAGTAGAAGTTGAAAACCATCACGTGTCATACTCGTTTCATACCATGTGACCGACTCTGGTTATACCAATGTTGATTTGTGTTGGAAAGGCTTAATCCACATTGTATGGCTCCGCTTTGTGACCCACGTCTTGAGGTGGATTGGACAATAGTCAATTTCAATGTAAATTGCACAACCTGAGTCGCTAACAGTCGGGGTGGGACTGAATCTTGTGCAAATGGTGGTGCACAGTGCTTTGTCCTGCAGACACACACACACATATACAGTGGGGCAAAAAAGTATTTAGTCAGTCACCAATTGTGCAAGTTCTCCCACTTAAAAAGATGAGAGGTGCCTGTAATTTTCATCATAGGTA
>JAPEIY010000028.1:42292944-42303694 GCA_026122135.1 Cathorops aguadulce | reverse complement strand
AAAAAAGTCAAGTCCTTTCGAGTCATCTGCCTCAAGTCGAAGTCAAGTCTCAAGTCATGAAGACCAAGTCAAAGTCAAGTCGAGTCTTTTATCAGTGTTAGTCAAGCAAGTCTCAAGTCCTCAAATTTGCAACTCGAGTCAAGTCATGTGACTCGAGTCCCCCACCTCTGGTACCTGGGCTTTGCAGACTATGGCTCTGCCTTTGACATCTAGTTTGTTAGCAACCCTCCTTAAAGCTCCAAGCTTCTGTCCAGCTCTTGCTACAGTGTTGGAGATGTGTTAGGTCCAGGTGAGCTTGTTATCTCCTTGTAGTTTGTAACTCCTAGGATTTCCAGCTCATCTTTTTCTGCCAGTTTGGTGTTGCTGAAGAATAGATCTGACCTTGTTGTATTCCTCTTTCTAGAGTTGGTCAAGGTTTTGCATTTAGCTGGCTCAAAGGTCACTTTCCATTTGTCTGCCCAGGTCCTCATTCTCTCCAGGTCCCTATTTAGGCTTGCAGCTGCAGCTCTGCTGTCATCACCTGTACTGTTTACACAGATATAAGGTGGAATCATCTGCATACAGATATAGGGTGTTCTTACACTCATATCCCAGGTCATCAGTGTAGACTGAGAACAGCAGCAGTCTAAAAATAAAGCCCTGGGGAACAGAAACAATGATGTATGTAGTAGTTGAGGATTGACCAGCTAGAACCACTTTGATAGAACAGTTAGAGCAGTAGCTTGAAATCCAGGTCAGTAGCTTGCCAGAGACTCCCTTGCTTTTGAGTTTGGAACAGAGTCCATTATGCCACACCTGGTCAAAAGTGTCCTTGATGTCCAGGGCTATAAGATGCATTTCATAGCCTTTGTCCAAAGCATCAGACCATTGTTGAGAAAAGATGATAAGGATGTCAGCTGTGCTATGATAAGGTCTAAATCCGAACTGCCTGTCTGAGATGAGGTGGTTCTGCAATAGGTACTTCTGAAGCTGAGTCTGTACCACTGCCTCCATAATTTTGCTGGTGTTACTAAGAAGGGAGATGGGGCAGTACATGGACGGTTTGAACTTTGAATCCCTCTTGTGGATTGGAATGACTGAGGCACACTTCACATTGGCTTGGAAACACTCCATGTCCATAGCACAATTCAAACAGATGGCTGAATGGGCTTGCGAGCTCAGCACAGCACTCTTTCAGTACTCTGGTAGGAATCTCATCTGGACCAGTAGCTTTGTCCAGTTTTAATTTACACAAGAGCTTCCTGATGTTCTTAGGTTTGAAGACTGTGTTGTCCTTGGTGTGTGAAGTTGTCCTTGGCACTTCTGGAGCAGGTTCTTCTGCCTTCTCAAATTGGCATTTCTTGGCAAAAGTCTGGGTTAGTTTTTCAGCCTTCTCCTTTGCCATGCTGTAGATATGGCTCTGGTCTTTAACACTGGTATATCAGCCCTGGCTTTTCTGCTGGAAAGGGTATTCATCATGTTCCACCATTTTTTGCTGCTGAGGCTTCCATCTGAGAGTTCGTCCCCAGGTTTGTTGTACCTTCTTTTTGCTTGTTTCTCAACCTGGTTGTATTCCTTCCTGGCTTTTGCAAACTTGTCTTTGTTTTGATCTGTGTTGTTTTTCTTAAGTTTCTTGAACAGCCATCATTTCCTGGTTGCAGCCTTCTTGCAATGATCATTAAACCACACTTTGTTGCCGGTTTTACTGGTGACTGAAGGAGTGAAGATATCCATCGGAATGAAGATATCCATTGCATCCCAAATTATGGCGATAACACTGCTGCAAGCTTGTTCAGGGTCATTGGTTTGGAAGACTCTCAACCAGTCTACAGAAGAAAGGTGTCCTCTCAGGCCCCAGTAGTCTGCCTTATCATAGCACCAAACCTTTAATCTGGAGGGCTTATCCCTGTAGATGGGCATGTCTAGCTTGACTAAGAGGGGGTTGTGGTCAGATGTGCCTAGTCTTGTGAGAGTTTTAGCAGTTGAAGTGACATAAGTCAGTACCAGGTCAAGGATCTGGTCTTCCCATGTTGGTTTGGTAACAATCTGCTTCAACCCAAGAGAGTTGGAGAACTATAGCAGGCATTGGCTAGCTGCATCTGTTGTAAGACTGCCAAGCTAGTCTTTGCTTTGTGGTGAATGTTGAAGTCTCCTAGTAGGACCACAGATTGGGCACTGAAATTGGTCAATTTGGGTAGGGTATTAGTGGTGTTGGTATCAAAGTAGTTGATGATATCACTATAGGTCTTTTGACTGCAGCAATTAGTAGGTTCTGAGTTTTAAGAGCCACTGAGAATCACATCAGTTCCAGGTCTGGGGGGGTTGGTCCTTGTCATGGAAGATAACAATTCCTTCAAGACATTACATTACAGGCATTTCGCAGATGCTCTTATCCAGAGCGACGTACAACATACCCAGAGCAGCCTGGGGGTTAGGTGCCTTGCTCAAGGGCACTTCAGCCATTCCTGCTGGTCCAGGGAATTGAACTGGTCACCTTTTGGTCCCAAAGCTGCTTCTCTAACCATTAGGCCATGGCTTCCCCTCTTTAAATGCATATGTCTTCATCTGATGTTTCCTGGCTGCTGCCTCTCCTGCACCTCATTCAAGACAGCTGGCTTAAAACTCTCCCTCTGCTCACTCTTCCCTCCATGGAGGACAGCACTTTGTGACTCCAACCTTTGAGCCTTTACAGGGTTTTCAAGTGCCCTCACTGGTGTTTTGTCAATTGGCCCATGACACCTCAGAGAGACTAGACAGCAGAACCAGCATCCTGGAACCACCCACTCTAAGTCTCAAACCTAGTCATCACTCAGCTCTGTCCTCCTTCTCTTCTGCCAGCCTGGTTGTGCCATTGGTCATTCTTCTTCAGCCAAAGCCATCTAGATGTTGTCTCAGCCCACCTGGAGATGTCTTCAACCAGTTTCTTATAGGCGGAACCTCTCGCCCCAAGAACTCCCAATGCCCTCCAGAGTGATTGTCCTGGGATAATCTAATATTCAAAGAAATATACTTAATCATTTGGTAGAGAACATCTATGCAACAGATTGGTGTGTAAAAGTAAAAAGGTGCATAGGATCATGGATAAGTGCAGCCTGAAGCAGAAGGTGAGTGTGATATCATGAAATATAAACTAGATAAAGCTGATACCCCAGTCCCACTCACAGTGAAAACCATATATTTTATGTTATTATGCTGTAATGGTGTTGTGTGGGAATGGGAATAAAATGGCAAAGTCAAAATGTTAATCTACCGTGTCAACCCCATAACATTTACGGAAATCTTTTGTCCCTGTCCAGTGGGAATAGGAACCATTAGATTTATGTGTTTCGACATTGCTGGCGGTGGAGTAATTAATGATGTAGTGATATTGCAATAGCACTACTCATACTGCCTCAATGTAAAGCAACCAGCAGCAAACTCAAAACAACAAGCAAAGAAAACATTGGCAGATACAGTGGGACTGCTCTCCATATCCACGGGGCATACATTCCAAGATCTAACACAGCTAGCCAAACCACAAATAGGAACAAACCATATATAAAGCTTGTTTTTCTTGTATATATATATGTAAGGTATTGAGTAAGTGTATGTAAGTGTTTAAGTGACGCCACTAGATTTAAGTGGCGAAAGCTAGGAGTTTTATATTTTGGGAATCGCCTTTTGGCCCTTCTGCTTTCCCGTAGGGTTGACACTTGTTTGTAGTTCGTTCGCCATTTTCCTTAGTCTTGTTAATCAACCCTCTAGATCCTGTAAGCCACCAGAATTCAGCAATAAAACACCCCATCGATCCCGAACCCCTTCCGTGTCGTTTGAATCCTTTCCCAACCGGCTGTGCCTCCCGTCAGCCACCCACTCACATCACAATAACACACAACGCAGAGCTAACGGCGAGTGGAGGTGCCAGAGCCGGCAAGCGAACGCGGGAGTGAGTTTTAAGGGTTACATATGGTGCCGTACCCGTGGATGGTGACGTTGAATTTCTGAGGTGAAATCCATACTGGTATCGAATATTGAACTTTGAACTGTTTATCTGATGAATGGACTTTTGCCAGTGATTTCGTGATCTTCATCCCTCTATATTCTTTAATGAGTTTATGAATCTAAATCGTTTTTATATTGCAAGTTGAGTATTTATCTGTGTATTTTGAGTAATTTTGAGTGACATGATGATGTTTTCATGATAGTAGACGGTTTATCGACTCTTGTGCCTATAGCTAACTGATATTTAATGACACTTTAAATTGAACACTGCAGTGAATAGACCAGGTATTTTAATTAAGTAGTCTTTGTAGGTATATCTCTGTGATCTGTTATAATTGCCTACTCTATTAGTATTTATTCTAGTTAATTACTAATAGTTTTTTTTTTCCATTTTTGTTTGCACACACATTACACATTCACATTTATCTTACTTCTCTATGACATTTCATTTGCTCCCTGCATATTACATATAGCAAGATGACACAGAATTACACTGACCCAGCACTTGAGTTGCAGTCCCCCTCCACTGTTATGCCCAGCCTCTTACCCCCAGCTGCTGATGTGCTGCCACTCCTCGAACGACACTCCACCCCACCCCTCATGCGTCCATCCTACACAGATCAGCACATCACCTCAGCCCTTCCACCCAGGCTGCTCGGCTCCAGGGCTCCAGGACAGGTACCCCCACTCTGCCTTGACACTAGCCCCATCACTAATCCAAGCGGTTTGGCACAGCAAACGGCAGGTGCTTCTTTTCCCAGCCTCAGCGCGCATGGCTCCACAGGCCCTCTGCCTCTACAAAACACCTTATCTATTGCCAGCACTGTACCAGCAGCTTCATACCTGCCCGCCAAGCCCTCCCCAGTTGCTTACCCCTATGCAGCCCAGTCTATTGGATCAAACCCGCAGGTGTTTCTGAATTACCCACACTCCACCCCTGCAACCCAGCTGCCTGGCCCACGCTTTCAAACACCACTGCCAGTCAGCACAACAAGCATCCCTGCCATTACAACACGCCCCCCCAAGTGCATTTTTCGTATACTGCTTTGAGTCCAGGCTATACTGAGTCATTGCCCCTATCCACCCCCCATGTGAGCGCCCCGCATTCAAACATGTACAGCCCCCATGTAGCCCCAGAGCTTATCACTGCTGGTGTACACGCCGGCTCCACCACATTACCCAGTCTGTACACTACTCCAAGTGTGCCACAGTCAGTCGCCACTGCTCATGCCATGGCCAGCCAAAGCCACCCAGTGTCAGCCTATGGCGGCTTCAGGCAAACTCACCAAGTGAAAAATGTCCCAGTTTTCACTGGAACCCCTGAATGTAAGACCCTAGTGGAGGACTGGATACATGACATGCAGTACCTCTTAGAAGCGATTGAACTCCCGCTGCACCTGCGTTTTTCCACGGTGGTGAGGCACCTGAGTGGTGAGGCTCGAAAGTTGGTTCTGAACCTGCCTGCCCATACCCAGACCCCAGAGAAGGCCTTTGAGGAACTGAGAGCAGAGTACGGTGACACACAAGGCTCACTGGACCCACTAGCTGATTTTTATGAGCGGAGCCAGAACTTTGGTGAGTCCGCTTGCTCCTTTGCCATTGCCCTAGAGTCCAAATTACGGGATGTGGAGGAGAAACAGAGAGGTGGCAGGCCCTTCCCTGATCGCAACAGTAAGCTCACCCGTCAGTTTATGAGAGGCCTCACCGATGAAGACGTATATATGAGGATAGCGCCCATGACACCCCGTTTCATCAGTTTTCGAGAGCTGCAATCTGAGCTCCGCAACTTGGCACGAGAAAACAAAACATTTCAGCCCCAGAACAGAGCAAAGAAGGTGGTAACCCAAGTTCATGTGATGCCAGAGGAAAGTGAAAATGTGGGAAACAGCCAGAGTACTCAATTGTCTGAGCTGACAGAGATGATACGTAGGTTGGCTCGCAATCAGGAGGACCAGATGGCTAAGTTGTCTCATCTCGAGCTAAGAATAGCATCACCAGCCCCCGCCCCTCTCCACTGGACACCACCCCCTGCTCCCCTACCAGCAGCCCAACCAGCACCGTTGAGAGCAGCCCCGCGCCCAAACTTCGTCTGTCACCGGTGTGGTAAGCCTGGTCACACCGCTCGAGTTTGTCGAGCTGTGCTTCCCCCTCTCAGCCCCGCTGGGGCACCCCAACCTACCACCCCTGCCGAGAGGCCCACACCCCAGTCTGCCCAGACTTTAAATGCTTGAAGCCTGTGGTCGCCGGGGCAACCACGGGCCTCCAGCAAGAGCCCCACTCAACATCAAGAAGCGACAGTACTGGAGACTCCAGCACACCCATTGTCGGGCCTAAAAATGAGGGGGAGGTAATAGTTAATGGCATGAAGTGCAAGGCTCTCATTGACTCAGGCTCTCAGATAACCAGTGTCACCCACAGCTACTGGCAGAGCCACCCTGTTCTAAAGGGGCTGCGGTTAAAGCCATCCAAGTTATCCATCGAAGGTGCTGCAGGCCAGGCCGTTCCCTACCATGGTGTTGTGCACATTGACCTGAATGTCCTTGGGAAAGAGCATAAAGCTGTGCCTACCTTTGTTGTTCCTGACTCTGACTACCGCTCTTCAGTCCCCCTTCTTGTCGGCACCAATGTCATTAGGGCCTCTTGCAGCCATCTCCAAGCATCCTATGGCCAGCAGTTCTTACACCTGGTGAAGGAGAAGCACCCAGAGTGGTACACAGCGTTGCTAAAGGTGGGGAGCGCTGAACAAAGTGAGATGCATGAGAGGATAGGGCCTGCTGTGTACACCGGCCGCAAAGTGCGTATACCTGCAGGGAAAGAGATGGATTTGAGGTGCAAGATTCAAGCTGGCCCCCGGAGAAAGACCTACACCGCCCTGATTGAGAGCCAGGCCTCAGTTCGCCTTCCCCAAGACCTCCTGGTTGCCAAAGTCCTTGCCGATGTACAGAGAGGGTGTGCTCCCGTCAGAGTGATGAATCTCTCCCAGCGTGTCATAACTATCAAGCCTCACACTCACCTGGCTGATGCAGTCCTGGTAAGAAGCGTCATGGAGTTTCCTGAGAAAAAACAGTGTGCAGCTGGCAACGGAGGGGTATGTCTCAGTCTGGGCCAAGTTGTGACGCGCTGTGGAGTGGATGTTAGCGAAGCAGCTGTGGAGAACGAAGACCAGCGCGCCTGCCTCCAAGAGCTGCTGGACAAGAATGCAGATGTGTTCTCCCAGCATTCCCTGGACTACGGTCACACCACAACCATACAGCATGAGATTCCACTGGTGGATTCCAGGCCCTTCCGACTTCCGTACCGGAAGATACCCCCATCCCAGTTCCAAGACGTGCGCCAGATGCTGACGGAGATGGAGGCAGCAGGGGTCATCCGTCCCAGTAAAAGCCCGTATGCCTCCCCAGTGGTGGTCGTGACCAAGAAGGATGGGTCGTTGAGGCTGTGTATTGATTACAGGCGGCTCAATTCCTGCAGCACCAGGGATGCGTTCCCTTTGCCCAGAATTGAGGAGGCCCTGGAGTCATTGGGGCAAGCCAGGTACTTTTCCACACTAGACCTTACATCCGGGTACTGGCAGGTGGAAGTTGCAGAACACGACAAGCACAAGACCGCATTCAGCACTCCCATGGGTCTTTTTGAGGCTAATAGAATGCCGTTTGGCCTCCAAAACGCTCCCTCCACCTTCCAAAGGCTGATGACCTGCTGCTTCGGTGACTTGAACTTCACACAGCTGCTCATTTACTTAGATGATTTGATCATTTTTTCCTCATCCTTTGATGAGCATGTAGAAAGACTGCAAAGGGTCTTCGACAGACTTAGACAGCATGGCCTGAAGCTTAAGCCCTCAAAGTGCCAGTTTGTTCGGGAGGAAGTGAACTACCTCGGCCACCTGGTGTCGGCACATGGCATCAGGACAGACCCAGAGAAGATCAGCAGGGTGAAGGACTGGCCGCGACCAACAGATCGGAAGGAAGTACTCCAGTTCCTAGGGTTTGCTGGCTACTATCGACGGTACGTGAAGTCCTACTCCAGTCTGGCTGCTCCCTTGTACCGCCTCACCTCGGGAGACCCCAGAATGAAGAAGAGAGGGGCCCAGAACAGTTCCTGCCCCGACAAACTGTTCTTGTGGACCGCTGACTGTGAGGGGGCTTTCCAGGCGCTGAAAGAGAAGCTGACCAATGCACCAGTGCTGGGCTATCCCGACTACAGCCTACCGTTCCTACTGCAGACTGACGCATCTAGAGATGGGCTCGGTGCTGTGCTGGCCCAGATCCAGGGTGGAACGGAGAGAGTCATTGCGTATGCCAGCAGAGGCTTGACCCCTCCTGAGACAAGGTATCCCGCACACAAGCTGGAGTTCCTCGCCCTTAAGTGGGCAGTCACAGACAAGTTCCATGACCACCTCTATGGACGCAAGTTCTCCGTTCTCACCGACAACAATCCTCTGAAGTATGTCATGACCACAGCCAAGCTGGATGCCACCGGCCAGAGGTGGGTCTCTCACCTCTCCATCTATGACTTTGACATCCAATACAGGAGGGGACAAGACAACTCCAATGCAGATGCCCTCTCTCGCATGTCCTACCAGGAAGTCGCTGAGATCCTGCAGACCTGCCCTCAGCGAGTGATCCAAGGTGAACGGAGGTATGATGAGGAAAGAGTCAGCCCGGAGGTGGAGGAGCCCACTGCAGGGACTGCCGTTGTGACAGAGGAGCCAGAGAGTCGTCAGCCGCCAGAGTCCAGTGAGCCATATGCAGAGGTGGGAATGGAGGCACTGCCCGCCATGACAACACAAGAGATCCGAGCAGCACAAAGAGAAGACCCAGCCATCGGCCCTGTCCTACACTTCAAGACCCGAAACCAGAAACCAAGCCGTGGTGAAAGGATGGAGGTGGGCGCAAGTGGGAGTCTTCTCTTAAAAGAGTGGAGGAGGTTAGTGGTGCGCAACGGTATCATGTACCGCCGGGTCCGGGACTGCCATAGAGAAGTAGAGCAGCTAGTACTCCCAGAGAGGCTGCGGAAACCTGTAAAGACCTCCCTTCATGACGATTCTGGACACTTGGGATTTGAGAGAACACTGCAGATGATAAGGGAGAGATTCTACTGGCCAAGAATGTTCCAAGAAGTGAAAGCCTGGTGTGAAAAGTGTGAGCGGTGCTGCCTGAGGAAGACTCCCACAGCCAACATCAGGGCGCCTCTAGTCAGTATCCACACAACTGCCCCCATGGAGCTGGTCTGCATTGACTTTTTGACACTTGAGAAGTCCAAAGGTGGCCTGGAAAATGTGCTCATTATCACTGACCACTTTTCTCGTTATGCACAAGCCTACCCCACCAGGGACCAAAAGGCGGGCACAGTGGCAAGAGTACTGTGGAAGAACTTCTTCTGCAGGTTTGGCTTCCCTGCAAAGTTGCAGGCTGATCAGGGGCGCAACTTCGAAAGTGCCATTGTGAAAGAACTGTGCAAGTGTACCGGCATCACTAAAACACACACAACACCCTACCACCCTCAGGGCAATGGGACCACCGAAAGGTTCAACCGCACCCTCATGAACATGCTTGGAACGCTAGAACCTCACTTGAAGCCCCGCTGGCACGAACACGTGGATGCCATGACCCATGCGTACAATTGCTCACAACATGACTCTACCGGATATAGCCCATACTACCTGATGTTCGGTAGGCATCCAAGGCTCCCAGTCGACCTTATCTTCAGGTCCCCCACTGTTAATCAGCCCTGTGAGTATAGTGACTATGTCCAGACCCTGCATGATTCCCTGACGCAGGCCTACGCCCTTGCTAACCAGACATCTCAGCATGCCAAGGAACAGCAGAAAAGGTACTATGACCAGAAGGCCAGGAGTGACGACTTCGATATAGGAGACAGAGTCTTAGTCAAAGTCTGTCATGTGGAGGGGAGGCAGAAGTTGGGAGACCGGTGGGAGTCACGCCCATACCTTGTTGTGAAGAAGCAGCCCAACTTACCTGTTTACGTAGTGCGTCCTGAGAGTGGAGGTCCTGAGAGAGTTCTTCACAGAAACCTCCTTACCCAGTGCATGTTCCTCCCGGTGGACCGAAGCAGCAGAGTGGTCTTGGAGGAGGGCCAGTCAGACAGTGAGCCGTGTGGGACCGACAGAGAAGAGGAAATGGAGAGTGGCAGTATGGAAGAAGTGAGAGATGGTGTGGCCACCGAGACAGATGAGGAGGAACAGCTCAGTGCGGAGCAGGCCGATGTGGAGGCACAGGCAGATACCCTAGTGACCAGTGACAGAGCCACTTCCCCTGAAACGTCCAACATCCCAAGGAGGTACCCGAGAAGGAGTCGTCGTCGTCCCCTGAAACTGTCGTACCAGTGTCATGTCATGGAAACTGAGAGTGACCAAGAGAAGATAGAGAGAGGAAGAAAATTGTGGCAAAAAGCCAAAGCCAAAAGAGCAGCTGGATACACCGTGGACAGTTTAGTGCACACACATAGATGACGACTAGCCCCATGCACACCTACCTTGTCCATACACTTTATACTACATGCATCGCACACCACACATCACACACCACACACTTGTTTCCTTTGTTTAACTTCTTTGTTTGTTTGTCTAAACCCCTTTGAGTAGGCCTATGCTACATGTAGGCTTGGTTGAGTCTGATGGTGAGGACGCCATCTCTTAAAGAAGGGGTGGATGTAAGGTATTGAGTAAGTGTATGTAAGTGTTTAAGTGGCGCCACTAGATTTAAGTGGCGAAAGCTAGGAGTTTTATATTTTGGGAATCGCCTTTTGGCCCTTCTGCTTTCCCGTA
>JAPEIY010000028.1:42193955-42206016 GCA_026122135.1 Cathorops aguadulce | reverse complement strand
TTACATCCAAAAGCACTACAGGTCTCTGGCATTGTTCTTTTAGGTGTAACTTCTACAAGTTTATCTGTAGATGTTTATTGAATTTGGCTTACAGTCACTCAGATACACTTGTGCTGGTTGCTGGCAAACACAAAGTTTGCCCGGTAACATGGCCACAGTGATGTCACATGAAAGTCCTCTATATAGTAATGTGCTTCATTTTGGAACATATGTTTTATGCAAACAATATTCACTAGTGTTTAATGTATTGTGAAGGAATATAATTAAGGTGGTGTGTATGTATGTGTGTGTATATATATATATATATATATATATATATAATACACACACCACTTTTACTAAGGTGTATGACTATTCACTGATACTTCACAATTCTCTGCATCAAATGAAAGCGCGAAAATGAGAGGATGGCTAAAGATGACGGTGTTTGCTGTAGTCCGTGGTGTTGGGTATGTTCCCTGCAGATGTCTCAGTGGACGACCTCCTGCACCACTTGGAGGCAGAATCCTCACCAACTCTAAGGACATCTTCCAGCATAACATGTGGTATTTGTTTGTAGTAACATTGCATCATTTTAATTTAGTCAAAGGCCATAATAATGTTTACTATAGCAGAACTAGAGGACAAAGAATGTTTTTTGAAGTTTAGATTCAACCCATGTTATTCATACCTTAACCTTATTCATGACTAGAGGTAAAGTAAAGCACTGGTTTATCTAAGAAGGGCATGTTTCTGCTACTGTGCTGCAGGGATCATGTTCAGTGGTCACCAGAGGAGATGGAAAAAGCCAGACAAAAAGCAGAGGAGAACTCCCGAGAACAGATTCCAGTAGAAGAGCAAGGTAAGACAAATATTTTAATTTATTTTAGAACCACTGAATGCATATATAAGCATGTACTAGATGACCAAAAGTTTGGGGACATCACATCCATATTGAATACCCCATTCCAGATTTAGTCCCCCTTTGTTGTTATAATAACCTCCACTCTTCTGGGAAGGCTTTCCATTAGATTTCAGAGCATGGCTGTGGGGATTTGTGCTCATTCAGCCACAAGAGCATTAGTGAAATCAGGCATTTATGTTAGGTGAGGAGGACTGGGGCACAGTCAGCATTCTACAGCATTTCATCCCAAAGGTGTTCAGTGGGGTTGAGGTCCGGGGCTCTGCTCTGTACGGGCCACTTGAGTTCTTCCAGTTTATCCTTGGCAAACCAAGTCTTCATGGGCTTTGCTTTGTGCACAGGGGCATTGTCATGCTGGAACAGCTTTGGGCCACTTAGTTGCAGTTAAGGGACATTGTAATTCTACAGCATACAAAAACATCCAATACAAGTGTGTACTTGTTGCAATGGTTTGGGGAAGAACCACATATGTGTGATGGTTGTGTGTCCACAAACTTTTGGCCATATTTTGCATCTTGAAGACTAATGTCGTAGATAAGCAGTTTGTGCAGTTTAATCCTTTTATATGCTTTCCAGTCAGGTATGTCAGAGACGCTAGCAAATATTGGGACAGATTTTACGAAATGCATCAAAACAAGTTCTTCAAAAATCGTCAGTGGCTTTTCTCTGAGTTTCCCGAGCTTTTGCCCCAGGGCTGTGACACAAGTCATACCCCAGAAGGTCAGGAGGCTTCGGTGCCACCGTATTCTGGGTTAAAAGAAACTCAGCACAGCAGGATGGAAAGCCAGCAGGGAGACTCTCACATTCTCAACCAAGATGTCCTGAGAGAGAAGTTGCAGCACACTGATTGCCTTTCTGCAGTTCATTCTCAAGAAGCTGCTGCTGCTTTCCCTGGGCAACATGCTTCTTTCAGAATACTGGAGGTTATTGTCTTTTCATATAGGCCTGTTCTTAAAGACAGCTATGGCCGTCTACTCTGTGACATGTGTTTTTGCTACAGGTGGGCTGTGGTGCAGGCAACAGTGTGTT
Organism: Cathorops aguadulce; assembly: GCA_026122135.1. Lineage (NCBI taxonomy): Eukaryota > Metazoa > Chordata > Actinopteri > Siluriformes > Ariidae > Cathorops > Cathorops aguadulce. Next base: position 42,204,086 of record JAPEIY010000028.1, on the reverse strand, counting down.
CCCTATCATCAGTGCCATCAGGTTAGAAAAGCAGCCAATCCATTAATCTTTGTCTGAGATATTGTGAGCTCAAAGGTGTCTTAAAATTGTGTTCAAGGCATGCATGCCTAATCAGGCTAAATAAATTCTTTATTTCAAATTGTGCACTATGTACAATATTTTTAAACTAGTATAAGAAAAAATGTCGCAGATCAAATACTAATGCTGTGTGCTGAATAGCAGATTACTGTGCATTAATTGTAAAACAGAATGTTTAGTTCTAGTTTCAGTCTGTGATGTAACTAGCATGCTTTCTCAAAGACAACTTATGCATCATAGAGCACCTTGTTTTGATTGGAGGAGATGCTAACTGCCCTCTTTTTGTTTCTTCTTGTAATTTTACTACTTGATTTTGTATATTCCTCAAACTGAAAAAAGAAAAGAGAATTAAATTGAACAGTTTAATTAGGATAGAAGTATATCAGGTTAGTGAATGGGGGAAAAATGATGGGTAAAGTGTTCTCCTAATAGCGCTAAACAAACAGATTACAAGATCACCTGCAAGATGGACAATATCTCAAACCTGCCCTTCACATAGAGATATCCACATAATACTAATAATGTTGACTTGTCACTTTGCACCATTTTATTTTTATAAGTAAACTGTATTTTCAGGCATCCTAGTCTACTGTGCTCACTCAAAATGTCTTGAGCTTTTTTTTTTGTATTATTTGAAAATTTTTTTATTAAAATATTCCCTTTGAAAAATGTTTCCCAGCTCAAACATTGTCAGTCAGAAATCAGCAATATTAACAGCACTGAACATTTGCTGATTATCAGAGAACTGATTCAACAATTTTAACTCAAATTGCTACATTAATTGACTGATGTAATGTATTCTGATATGATATTTATGATTTTTTTCCTTTCATTCAGGGGCAGTGATGCATTCTTGTACTGCTTTGACTTTTCTTCCAGAGCAATCCAGCTTGTTAAGGTGAATAACTTTTACATTTTCTTAATTTTGCCCTAGAATTACAATCTTCAATTACATAATGTGGTGATCAAATGTAAGCAGCAGACCCTATCAGTGAAATGAAAGTCATGAGTAAACTGTCGTACACTCGGGGAGAAAACGGTGGGTCTCCTAAGCCTTCATTTTGTCTTATTTCCAACCATTTTGCCGACAGCAGATCAGTCAAAATGGCTGCCAGGTCGGGGTGTGTGTGTGTGTGTGTGTGTGTGTGTGTGTGTGTGTGTGTGTGTGTGCGCGCACGCACGCACGCGTATTGGCCCAGTGGATACTTGATGCTGTCAGAATGCAGAGGCTTTTATCAAATGGAGGCAGCAGGCTGCTAGCACAGTGAATGCATTTGATTGTGCACGCAACCTAAGAGGAGACACTGACATGCTCAACTGTGACATATTTAAACAATAAATAAATGCCTAATTTGTTACAGAGCAGAAGACTGTGTTTAAAAATAATCAGGTATGCCAAGCAAAGAGCTTGCCGTGTACAAAGTTTTCCGTGCTGTGAGTGTTTTCTGATCATTTCATTTCATATTACCCTGTTTTCACATTGTAGAAACATTGATATTTCAGCTGACATTCAACTAAAACTGGAAATAAACTCATCCTGTTCATCACACTATTCATGTGTGTGATGGTCTGAGATGAGTCTGTGGCTGAATTCTGGTAAACAGGTACAAATGACAAAAAGCTGGGTTTTGAAAATGATGTAAAAATGTTTTTGCTAATGTTCTAAACTTGCCGCTTCCTGCCAAGATCATGCTGGGTACAAAATGAGCCAGTTTACAAAAGGCGGGTATACACACAGTTGTTGGTACATTTATATTATTTGTTTGTTTTATTACACGTTAGATGCAAATTAAACTGATAAATAGCAGCACTTAAAATGTTGCACTTAATACGTACAGATCAGAAATATACTTCCGTTCAGGAAAGCCTGTAGTTTTCAGATCTTTATATCGTCAAACATTTCCACATTTTGGCCATTTGAAGAGACCAAATATTTAACAATTATTCCACGAATCAAGTTGTACATGAGCTGATAGCTGACAAGGTGTGTAGCCCAGAGTTGGCCATAAGCCATGTATGACAAGATTGAGTGGAATAATTGTTGTATTCTATCCACATTCATCGGCGTTTAAGAAACTGAGCTTTTTTTATTTTTTGCAAATTCAATAAATAAAAACTTTATACAAAACGTCCGACAAAATAATTTCCGCTTCAGCGGACTTTATAAAACCCTATTGATGGCTGCACGAATAGACTTTGTGTTTTTTGGGGTTTTTTGTAGAGAGTGCTGTCTAGCTGTCGTGCTGAGGTATAGAATAGCTTTAGACATTTATTTAATTCTTCCTTGGACATTTCAGTTATATAATTTTCAAACTTCTTTAAGCTTTTGAACCAGTCTAAAAAAATTCAACAAATTTTAATGCTTTAAAGATGAAGAATGTTAACAAACCGGCAAAATGACAGCAGCAAATTGTGCAAAATAATATAATAATTCTTGAAAAATAAAGAAGCTCTTACCATCAAATACTTTCATTCCATATTTTGTTGCCCTTTTTTTGGTCTTTTTTGGGGTTTTGTTTTCAAGTCGAGTTTTTATTTCATCCTTTAATCTGAAAAAAGCATGTTTATAGAAAAGGCATTCCTGGATGGTTAATTTTGTTGTGTTTTTATGGCACCTTTTTATGCTATTCAGGTTTAAACTATCTTAAATCTGTTTGTATTATGTGTACTTTGTTCTTTTCCTCTTCTTATTCTTCATTACCATTTTCTCCTTAATCTGTATATTTTATAAATTTTCCTTTATTTACTGTTTTGTTTTATTGAGAGAGTCATCTTTTTGTGCTTATCTGCTCTATTTTCTGTTTATTAATTTTGTTTTAATTAATCTGGTGTGTATTTTATCCACTTTGCACTTTTTTTTCCTTATTCTGTTTGCCTTGTTCTGCCTTTCGGAAAACACGTGCATAATGCTATTTAAATCAACTTTACTCAATTATTCATGCATTCATTCATCTTCAACTTTATCATAATATAACTTTAGTATTCATATTTTCTAAAACCCCCTTAATTTGGTAGCTTATGTTTGGTCTTTTTTTTTGTCACCTCCCAGGAGCATCCAGACTATGATCCTGCAGTGTGTCATGCATTTGTACATGACATTTGTGATGATGTGTCCATGTTTCCCTTTCCTCATGAGAGTCTTGATGTTATTGGTATGGTCTTTGTGCTCTCCTCCATTCACCCTGAGAGGTATGCTGTCCGTGTGTGTGTGTCTCTCTCTCTCTGTCATACATTATATACAATTTATTTTTTTAACCAAGAACTGGCATTTTTGCTGATGCAGTTAGTTAACATGGGAAAGGGGTACAAAAGACATTTTGTTGTAATCCAGGGAATATAAACGCTAAACATTTATTGGACTTATAAAGCATGTATCAACTTAGATATGTGTAAATTGCAGACATTTTATCTTTAGAGTCCGTCACCCTGAGTTGTGGTTCTAATATTATCCTCATTAAATATAAACGTTCCCCGGTGTTTTCCAGGCTCAATGTAAAGGCTTTAGACAGCCGAATCCACTGCTTGAAAGATGTACTGGAAAATCCGGACCAATGTGAATGTCAGTTTACATATTTTACCACAGCCCTTAAGTATTTATGATTTATTTCTAAGAGAATTAAGTCTAACCAGGCAAGCATTTAGCAGGAAGCTCAGGCAGCCTGCTCTGTGTAACTGAACGTGATGGCTCTCTTCACAGAGCAAGCTGCTGTAGATTGCTGTACATCACTTCTGCACTGTGTCCAGGTTATGAAAGGAACTCCTCTTAGCTGTCTAAACAGCTGAGTCCTTAACTGTCTTTAAATGTAGACTTAGGACTCTTCAATAATCACCTAAAGATAAACTAGTTACCCATGAAAACATTTCTCTACTTTCCTTATGTATTTTTTAATCATTTAAAAACTTGTTTTCTATGCACATGATTCTCCAATCACAGAACACGTTTTAATGAAAAATTGTCATAAGATTCAACTTTTCATTTAACCGGATTATTTGCTTTTGTGTTTTTAGGTTTCGATTAAATTCATCAGTTATATATCTTATAGTTATTATCTTATTAATGATAAAGTAATAGCTTCATTAATAGTGAGTTGTGATTTCTACCTCTGTAACAAAATTACAGAATGATGGATTTTGCTACAGTGATGGAAATCACAACCTGCCATTATTAAAATTCATTATCCGTAACCGCTTATCCTATGCAGGGTCGTGGGCAAGCTGGAGTCTATCCCAGCTGACTATGGGTGAGATGCGGGGTACACCCTGGATCATCGCAGGCCTGACACATAGAGAAAAGCAATAATTTACGCTCATATTCACACCTACGGTCAATTTAGAGCCACCAATTAGCCTAACCTGCATGTCTTTGGACTATGGGGGAAACCAGAGCACCCAGAAGAAACCCACACAGACACGGGGAGAACATGCAAACTCCACACAGAAAGGCCCTTGTCGGCCACTGGGCTTGAACCCAGAACCATCTTGCTGTGAGAAGACAGTGCTAATCACTACACCACCATGTTGCCCTATATTTTTAAATGGTTTATTTTTATTTACTTACTTGAGCCCCCCCACTGTAACCCTATGTAATAGGTGAGAGGCCGTGATACACACACACAATGTTATATGTGCACAAATGTGTCTCATTTATGACATTGAATGAGAATCACTTCCGAAATGGAGTTAATTTTGATTAAAATATGGTGATATCAATGTGACATTGTGATCCCCATGTGTCTTTCCATAACATATTGAAATATATTCAAAATGTTTTGTGTATATTTATTTAATAATTAACTTGATGTACTTGCAATGTACAAGAAAAATAATTTAACACCGTCGGGTTATTCAACACCAGTCTCCGCCCATTGATTGTGAGAGTCCCTCAGAGGCCATTGTGCATTCTTGTATTCGGCTGCGAGGAGATGCTCTTTGCTGTGAAAGAGTGATCCTGGACCATTGTAATTTAAGAGTGAACTAAAGAACTACTTTGGCTATGATGTTCTTTGGGAAAACCAAGTATTCCAACTATATTTCTGTAGCTATACTACCTCCCTGTTCATACACTTTTGCACACTTGTTTTTATTTTAAAACCCATATCACTGATTTTAAAGAAAATGTGCAAAACGAGTATTTACCTGCTCATACTGTTGCACTGGTTAATATTTCAACTACAGAACAGATATTTTACTTATAAATTCAATGCCATTGTTGCAACTATTAATTCCGCTTCAAGAAGCCAAATGTCTGTTAAAATATACTTTATATAGACTTGCGCCAAGTGATAAGGACTGTTTCATCTTAGACATGAAGCACAGTAAAGGGAAGGCAATTAGAATATTTAACATATTTCATTCTTAAAGGCCCAGTAAAAACAGCTATGTTAATTCTCAGAGCAAAGGAAAGATTGGTTTCATGTAAAAATTAAGCATGAATCATTTTGTTCAATCAAATCACATACTGTAGAATTATAAGAGGATACTAATGCAGAATGCATAATATGGGCACTTTGACCATGCTAAAATTGTCCTAATCAGCTACTTAGGAATACAATAGGGCAAGGCTAACATTATATTTCAGATAAAGTTGCTTTTTCAAGTGCTTCAAATCTTTCTTTTCTTCAGCTCTTGTGTTTGAGCCAGAGTTTGAAACCTGTCTGTGATGTGCATGTTGATTGATTGATTGATTGATTGATTGATTGATTGATTGATTGATTGATTGATTGAAGAAACTTACAGCTGAGTAGCGTGAGCTTCAGGCAGAGCATTGTGATGCCAGATGTGATGAAGATGAAGCAGAAACCTCACGTGCTGCACCACTGGAATGGATCTATTTATAATGAGCCCCATGAAAAAAAAAGTCAGAATCAAAGTCAAAATACATCCTTGTACAAAATAAATCTACTTTATACACCAAAGCATCAGTATCTGGTCGTATCTCTGGTAGCATCTGAGCAGCATATTGCTGACTTTATTCAGATTCAAGTGATAATTAGCATCTCCAAAGTATGTGCACATAATTTCAGACATAATTCAATTGCAAAAGATATATTTACAGATGCCTTTCATGAATAACAATGTACAATGGCTACCAAAATAGAAATGATCATAAAAAGTCCATCTGAGATTTTAATATTTTGACAAGGCAATCCTCCCATTTTCAGCTGCACTTTCTATGGAAGCTCGTTTCAGGCAGAAAATCTTACACAGATTTATGTAACTTTTTATCTTGTCATTGCAAGCTAATGTCAACCACTTGTGACTATATCCCGCATCTGCAAAATAATGTTTCAAAAATGAGAATTTTGATCTCACAATTAAACACTATTCTCACAGAACTGTGACTTAGTTCTTCCATTTCCCATAATCAAACAAGAGCTAATCTCGGCACTCATGGCCCTGCACAGGCTAAATTTTTCTTTGAAATATTATTTTCTACAGGAACCTGTCACTCTGGGAGAATGCTGGACAGGAAAGCGTATGCGCAGGGATTGGTGTGGCTTGGTTCGGGGTAGGGGATAGGCGAATGAAAGGCCTTACCGTTGCAAGATAAAACATTGCAACTGTGGTATTATAATGGTGATATTAATTCACTATTGCAGGATATAAAGTCACAATTGCATGATATAATATTGTAACTAAGATATAAAAAGTCAGAATTGCGAGAATATTATACATTTGCACAATGTGGCTGTGAATACAGTATAATAAATTAACAAATTGTGTTTGTCTATCAGTAGACATTTCAGAGTTATTGCAACTGCAGTAAAATGTTCTGTATATATAATGATAGACTTGTTTCACTAATCCACCTGAAGCCTGTGAAATACTTGATGCAAATTTACAAAAGTCAGCATGTTTTTGAAAGTCACAATCTCTTCCAGCAGGTCAGGAGTCCATTCATCCAGAAACATGATGAAAAATTGGTTGTGAAATTCCTTTTTTTTTTGTAAATTATTATTTTTAAGCAAACATTAAAATTAAAATCGTTCTCTGTATTTGTTTCATACTGAATGAAAGTTTGACATTACTACAAGTCTGTACTAATTTTGATTGCAAAAACATGTTAAAATAGCACTAATTAGCATCTGAATTTGAATGAAGTTAAGAACATGCCACATCGTCAGAATAACATGAATTAAATGGATTTTAATGCAAACGGACAAATAGTGAACTTTTCAGTGATCCACAATGGGGGTTGTCATATCACTTTGGTTGCATTGATAGCATGGCTATCAAAATCTGAACACATCCATCAAAAGTTTATAACTATATTTATTTAAAAAAAAACAGCTTTTTTTAAACATTGATTTTTTTGATCAGTCACTTTTTGAATGTTTCAGTCTCGTCCTGGAATCGACTGTGTTTTTATTTGGTCTGGTCTTGGTCTCAGACATAGAGGACTCGGGATTTTATTTCAAGACTGGTCAAGACCACAGCTGCAGGGATATCAATAAGTTGCCTGTGTGTTTTGTGATTTATTTGTTAAAATGATTACTGTGTTTGGATGTAAAACCTCCTGCGTCAAATGCAACCAATAATGTGACTCATTGCTTTGAAATGTTTGTTGCTGTTAATGGCTATCGCCCCGCCCTGTCTCCCTTCACACACACTGGTTTGGTCCTGGTCTTGACTCGGTCTCAACACCTCAAAGTCTTGGTTTTGTTTTGATCTCAATAAACTCTGATCTTTGTCATGACAGTTTAGGTAGTCTCTCAGTGTCGGTGGTCTTGACTACAACACGAGATGAAAGATTGTCGAATATATTGGTGAACTATTAAGCTAATTTTCAATTTTGACAGAACAATCCAGTTCCTGTCCATCTGCTTCCTGTCCATTGCATTTGTGTAACTAAATTTTATTGTTAAAACCACATTATTTTAAAGTAACCTTGGCTGTTGTTAACCAAAAACTCATTAAAGTGACTTGGTAGAATGTTTGTCTTTGACAGGTTTTTTAAAACAGTGAAATAAAAGTGTTTAAAGATAGGAAAAAATGACACAATCCTGTTTTTGAAGGCCAACATTGTAAACTGGAACACTTTAGAAATGTTCAGTCCAGTATACTCTATGAACAAATGCACAATGCGAGTAAAACATGATCAAGAATTGAGTATATTGAATTAGATTACACTGAGTTAGATTGCAGTGATCCAGATTATACTCATTTTTCCTACCCGCTCTTATAGTCCATTCAGCTGGATTAAAAGGGTCACAAAATATAGTTACTACTCTAATCTTCACTGTAAAAAAAAAATCCTACACCCCCCCACCACACACACACACACACACACACACCCCGGTAATTTTCCGGCAGCTGGGGCGCCAAAAAAATACCGTGAAATAACCGAAAATGACTTTCTCATAAAAATACGGTTATTTTCCATAATTAAAATACAGTTTGTAGTTGTAATTTTAATGAGTTTGCCTTATTTTCAGGTTGTTTTTCACATTTAATCAGAAACATTTTCACATTTTAAAACAATTAAATTACCTAGACTGGGAAGGATCGGGAAATAACCTCAGGCCGGAATCAAACCCGCGCCCCCAGAATTACTGTACGGCTCTTTATCCAACTGCTTACCCCAACAGCCAACTAGAGTGCCATGTACGCCAATGACATGTAGCGTTTGTTTTTTTTGTCATCACGTTGTTTAGGTTCAGGTCCCAGTCTGTGCTTTGAGACGTTTTTTCCCCCCCTGCTTTTGGTGTAGATGTGTTTGTGCAGAGAGACATTGCAGCAGTAGCATGTCTCCTGATTGTTTTGTTCAGACATGCTGTGAAGTAATCATATATATAATTCATAAAAGTAGAAAATTTAACTTTTGCTCATTTTATTACACTACAAGCCTGTTTCAAGGCTTATGCCTCTCTTCCGGTGCACAAACTGCGAAGATGGGCGTGGCTATTTATATAGGCTTAATTGGAACTTTCTAGAATGGCGGCAAGCGGTAGCGAGTTCATTTCTTTTATTTAGTGTACATTCTTCTGGGCGACACAGTATGAAGTATTTTTCAGTTAAACATAAGTTACACCTTTTTATGTTGTTGTAAGGTGCGGCTCGCGCCAGAATTTTCCAGGTGATGGAATGACTGATTCTTTAAGCGCCCATACGTGCTTGCTTAATTCTGTCACGTGCTTTTTGCTGGGCCTTCTAAAGGACGCGGTATGATTGTTATACCGCGTCTTAAATGTGTCCGATGTTAACCCTGTGTAGGTCGCTTCATTTCCCTGGCTCAGTACTCTTGCCTGGTAGATGATGCCTTTTTCAAGGCAGTGGCCGTCGAGGGGACATTGGTGTTTCTTCCTGCAGTTACAGCTTTTTTCTACTGGCACGGGGGCCACTCTATTTAGCACAGCCTTATTGTGCGATGTTATTTTGGATGACAAGTTAGGCATACATGAGTAGGTATTTTTATTAAATATTTTTCTTAGCGGATGCCCGTGCTTTTTTTTTCATTTACTACTCTAAGAAATTTCGCCCCGATGTTCGTTTTCACATTTTTGCTGTAAGAGGGATTAAACCATGTTATGTGTCTTTGTCTCCTCCTCGTTTCGCCAGGTAGAAGGGCGTCGGCTTGCTCGTACTTCAGTGTGTGGTCGTATCCGCTTTTTTTCAGCGCTTCGTGATATTCAGGTGCCACGCTGTCAAGGGCTTCTTTGTTGGATGAAATCTCACTCAGGCGACGGTTTATTGCAAGAGGGATGTTCTTGATTATATTCGGAGGGTGGTTGCTTTCACAGTGACCATCACCTGGAAAATTCTGGCGCGAGCCGCACCTCACAACAACATAACAAAAAGGTGTAACTTAAGAAATGAACTCGCTACCGCCATTCTAGAAAGTTCCAATTAAGCCTATATAAATAGTCACTCCCATCTTCGCGGTTTGTGCACCTGAAGAGAGGCATAAGCCTCGAAACAGGCTTGTAGTGTAATAAAATGAGCAAAAGTTAAGTTGTTTCTACTTTTATGACGTATAACTATAGTTAGTCATTTATTTACTTTTTTCTTTCTCTTCTTCCTTTTTCTTCTTCTTCCCTTTCCAGAAGCACTGCT
>JAPEIY010000028.1:42114709-42125603 GCA_026122135.1 Cathorops aguadulce | reverse complement strand
CCCCCCCCCCCCCCCCCTTTTTTTTTTTTTTTCTATCTTCTACCCCCCTCCCTCATATGTAGACATGCCTGTAGAGAATACAGAATACACAAGCAGCTGGATCATCCACGAATAGTGAAACTTTATGACTATTTCTCACTGGACACAGACACGTGAGTACCACTGAGGCAGCTAGACTGTCATATTGGTGAAATGGTGCAGTCACATGCCAGTCTGTATTATTTTAGTGGTGCGTAGGTTTAGGAGACATGATGGGGCAGACATTTTCTGATAGTGTAACACAATTCTAGAATGGTCTACTCTGGACTCCTGAAAGTATTTGAGCTATAAACTAGCCTGATAATTGTCGTGGGGCTGCTTTTTTTTTTTTTTTAATTGCGCTCATCATAAAACTAGTTGCCTGTTTTTAAAATAGCATTTCTTTTCTTTTCTGTCTTTTGATAGCCTTGGTATTTTCAGTTTCAAAATGTCAATTTCCACTGACCAAACACACACTGCCAAACTCTATGCCTAATCTTGAACCATTGTGTACTTAAGTGGTGTGACGTTAGATGCTTAGTTGCATATTAATGCTATCAAAACCTCCTCTGAGCCATTTCCCACATAATGTAGAGCTAAAAACTGTAAAGCATTTCTTTCTGCTTGTGTGTAATCCTGGGCTATTTTGACATTTCTGTAATGTTTTATAGATGCTCAAAGGTTTAATTTTTTTCCTGTCTCAGATTCATTTATTGCTAAAGCTTGTTTTAGGTTTTGTCACATACTGCAAAGATGAAGGCAGTGGTATATAATTAACAATTAAAAAAATTCTTTGTAGGTTTTGTACAGTCCTGGAATACTGTGAAGGCAATGATTTGGATTTCTACTTGAAACAGCACAAGCTGATGTCTGAAAAAGAAGCTCGTTCAATCGTCATGCAGATTGTTAATGCACTAAGATATCTGAATGAGATCAAACCACCTATAATACACTATGACCTTAAACCAGGTATCAGCCATGCACACACACTTACAAAACAGTACAAACGGAGTCCATGACCTCAATCTTTATTGCATGTATATGCTTATGTTTTAAGGGAATATATTGCTAGTGGATGGAACTGCATGTGGAGAAATAAAGATCACAGATTTTGGTTTGTCTAAAATAATGGACGATGACAACTATGGAGTGGATGGGATGGACCTCACGTCCCAAGGAGCTGGCACTTACTGGTAGGAGATCCAAAGTAACCTGCTACATCTTGCTACAGTAGTCTTAGGCTATGGTCACACAACGGCTCGTGATGCTTTGCAATGGGTTATTGATGAAAATGAGGCATTTTGGTGGCGGTGCATCCCTGAGCTTCGGGAAGTATTCCCAAATCCATCTACAAGTATTCGCCACTTAGTTTGCTAACGAAAACATCCCCACCAAATTTCAATGTGTGCATTGAAATTTTTCGCAACGCTTTTGGCCACACACGAGGCGGAGACTCACCAAGAAACAATTCTCGAAACTCTGAGAACATTTGCAGTGCATCACACGATTGGTGGTGATGCTACCAATTTTTCATCTCTAAGTATTTGCAAACCCATTGCGAGCTTCAGTGTTGTAGTCAAGTCACTAAACCACGAGTCCGAATCCAGTCTTGAGTCCCCAGTTTTCAAGTCCAAGTCATTAAAGAAAACTTTGAGTCGAGTTCACAATTGATCCGAATCAAGTCTAAGAACAAGACTCCAATCGCACCATTTGACGGTGGGTGTTGCTGCCTTTGTGAAAGCATCTCTGCTACTGTGTTGGACTAACGTTACTGCTTGACTGCCCCATTTTAGTTAACAGGCTACAGGTAAAAAGCTTATTTATCACTCAGCAAGCCCTGCCCACTATCAGCAGGGCAAATAACATGAGGGGGTTAACACGAGCTAGTTAATCGGTCAGCAAGCCCTGCTAGCAGCAGAGCAATGAACACAGCAAGTCACTTACTTCTCTAGGTGGAGTCTTATTAAATGATGATTGAAGTTCGAGGTTGTTCCTGTCGTCTCCTTGATATTCTTCTACATATGTAACGCACAGCAGTGCATCCCCCCACACTGCACGAGGAGTCTGTATAAGCAAAGTGGACAATCCTAGGGGTGTTCTCTCCAGGCATTCTAGTGCCATTTAACGTTCGTTTGTTCCTGAACATGATGTAGGAACAGGTGAATGTGCATTCTCTTGCACGAAATTAGTATAAAAATTAATGTAAATATAAATATCTTGTGCCAAATTATTATGGCATGTTACAAAAAATAAAGAAGAAATCCGAGTCCTCATCTCCAATTTACAAGTCCAAATGCAGTTAATGTATGAATCCGAGTCCAAGTCAAGTCACGAGTCCTTAAAATTGGGGCATGATTTGTACTCAAGTACTACAAGCCTGGCAAGCTGTAGTGTGACCAGGGCCTTAGGCTTTGTATCCCAACTTTTGTATAGTGTGTTTAGAGATTTGTCATGTTGTCCCTAAGGTACTTGCCCCCCGAATGTTTTGTTGTGGGTAAGGAACCTCCAAAGATCTCGAACAAGGTGGATGTGTGGTCTGTGGGAGTTATCTTTTTCCAGTGTCTCTATGGAAGGAAGGTAAGGACACTGCATGAACTGACTGTAAGATAGTGAATGTTTGTTGAAGTGTCACCATTTATATACTTGATGTTAAAATAAATAGGCCAAACCTTTCCAGTGTCTTTCTGATTGAATGACTTGCAAAGTTATAGTAATAGTGCAATGATTCCTGTGTTTTTCAGCCTTTTGGTCATAACCAGTCCCAGCAGGATATCCTGCAGGAGAACACCATTCTCAAAGCCACTGAGGTGCAGTTCCCAGTCAAACCTGTGGCCAGCAATGAGGCCAAGGTCAGTAAGTGTTATGCTCGTACAGTGTACAACATGGATGTGTCCCAAAAATCTAAACTGCAGGCAAGCTAGGCTATACTTGTCGACCACAGCGTCACTGATGACTTTCATTTGACTGCTTGTTCAAAGTGATACAGAAATGCAGCCTACCTTAAAATTTTTACTTTTTTTAAAGATGCAACTGAGACATCCTTTATAGCTTTCATTAACCCACAATTCTCATTGTCCATCCAAACATTTTGAAGAAATTGGTAGAAATGCAGTGGCACAAGTGCAGCAGAGTTTGGGTTAAATGTCATTTTGTATAAAAATACAAGTTTATTATAATTAGTTAATGATCAATCTGTGTATTGTGTTTAAAAAGAAAATAGCTTGTTCTTTTCTGAGTAGCTAATTATCATGTAAAGTGAGAGTTTTGAATAAAAACGGCCTGTCCAGCACTTAATTGTAAATTGAAATAAATATATACAGCAACTGGAGATGTGCAGCTTTTCTGCTGACATTCTCACTTCACTGGATATGAGTCATCTGTCCAGGTTGCAGCCTAGAATTTGGGCTGCAGCTAATGTGTCCTACAGTGAGATCTATAATGCTTTCACTTTGAGTCATGCAACAAGGATGCCCTCTAGTGTTATGAACATAGAATTGGCTGATTTTAAGGTTTCTTGGAAGCGTATCCATCTGTCTGGTTATATCACTTATCTTTTGGGTTCGAGGAGGAAGCTGGAGCTGATTCTAGGTGATAGCGGGCGAGTGGTGGGGTACACCCTGAGCACGTTCAACCATTTACATTCACACTAGTGGGCAATTTTGAAGTAGCCAGTTGACCGAATATGCATGTGTTTGGACTGTGGGAGGGAAATGGAATAGCCGGAGGGAAATGGAACAGCCAGTGGAAACCCACACAGGCACAAGGAGAACGTCCAAACTTTAGTCGGCCGTGAGGTTCAAACTCAGAACCTTCTTGCTGAGGCAACAGTGCTAACCACTGCATCACCATGCTGCCCCTCTTGGAAGATTGCTTCTGTTTGTAGCTGTTGCATACAGTATGTATGTCTTTATGTCTAACAAATGTTCTTGTATGCATGTTTTTGGTTGGCAGGCGTTTATCCGACGCTGTCTTGCGTATAGGAAGGAGGACCGGTTTGATGTGCAGCAGCTGGGCAGCGATTCATATCTGCAGCCTCACATGAGACGCTCCAGTTCCTCTGGTAACCTGGCCTCAAGTCCAGCCCCTTCAAGTGTCATCTACTGACAAATTGCACTGACTCACTGACTGAACGTTGTGCTGGCCCATCACTGCTCTCCCTGCTGCAGGAACCGGACAGAAGCAAAGCAGGCAAGAGACAAATATGTCCTCAGTTTGTGGATACTGGAGACTGACCGTTAAATCTGGTGTTTGGATTTGCGCGGTTTGGCCAATTAAAGTGAGGAAGGACAAGAACAAACCTTCATTCAGAAAGGGAGTGGTGCATAAATGTTGAAGCATAATGGCCTTTTAAAAAGTCTATGAAGCACTGCTCCATTTAAGTAACTTGAAATGTGATTTTTTTTTTTTTTTTTGGTAGCAGTTGTCTTGAAGGGATAGGTGACCCGACACCTACCGTAAATACATGAATGCAGTCTCTGCCAGTTGAAGTTGTTTTTCTGGCAGGTATGAAGGGACTTACATGCATACAGTAGGTCTCTAAGGTTTTCACTATATACTTGGCAGCGATATTTGGAATTTGGGGGAGTGTTAGCTGTTTTCTGTACAATTAGCTACAAGAATGTAATTTAGCATATGTTGTGACATGTAGTGTCGCAATAGGGCCAGACAGAATACTAATTTTGAATGCACAAAATAACCAAATGTAGACAAATGATCATGTACAGAATCCCTATGCAGGATTTAAAAAAAAAGATAAAAGAATCCCTTCTAGAAAGTTAATGTATATTTGCTGTACAGGACCATACTTGCAGATATTAAATTTCAACAGATTAATTCTGTATAAAAGTGTAAGGTTTTTTTTTTCCTCCTTGTAAATCTGGTTTCCTGAAGTGTTTGCTGCTTTTATGTTGCTTTTTAAAAATGGCTGTATTGAACTACTTTGGGTACGAAGTGTACAGTTCTGTTGAAATTTAAAATGGTAATAAATGCCAGGTTATTTGTTGCCTCAAATTATATATTCTAATTAGCATCTAAAATTTTCTTGCTGTTTGATGGTAACACTCACCTGCTCCACTTGTCCACCTAAAGTACCATCTGATGCTATTTTAAACACAAGTCCTATCATGGGAAGACATTACACGTTTAGCTTTTTTATTTTTAATTAGAGCAGCGGCTACAATTATCGACAGTCCGTAATTATCAACACCTTTTCAGATTTACCAACAAACAATTTCACAAAGGTGAGTTTGTTACAACAGTTATTATTGGTTGGTTAATCAACCAGAAGACCCCCCTCGTCCTTTGATCTTGTCTGAGACCAGCTCGTTGCCTGAGATGGAATTTTCTTAGCAGGATCAGCAATTTGAGGAAAACCCGGATGTTATCGCAGGTAAGCATGGTGGAAAGATCATGGCTGTTTTTTTACTTTTCAAATTCACCAATATTTCATAATCTTGTCGAAACCTACTTTGTTGCTCTTTCATTTGACAGTCACCATTTTGTATAAATGCGCGTTTGAGAAGTCACGTGAAGTGTCGATAAGAGTGATCACTTACACCGGTGTCCACCATTATCGACACCCTGTGGAATTAAGTGACATTTACGACTGTTATGGATCGATCTTTGTGTAATATTGTTGAAGTAGATGATGTACTAAAAAAAGTGCTGTGATGTTTTTTATAATTTTTATTTGATTCATAACAGAATGGAATTTGTATATGGTATTTGGAATCCCATTGCAGTAAATAGAATTCGACCAGTTAACCTAACCTGCATGTCTTTGGCTACAGATAATGAGATGAGAGAGATGAGAATTCGACCAGAATTAAATTCCTAGTATATAAAAAAATTACATGCTTGAAATATTCAGATTTTTATATTCCATTCAGAATTTTTTTTTTTTGTGTAGTTTGTTGTAGATATCTACCACATATTACAATATCGGTAGACATTTTGTTTTTAGATGCAAATTTAATCTCAATTAAAAAAAAATTACTTGTTTTTGAAAATACTGAAGCTTTACCAATCTGAATCTAATTGCAACAAATGAGAACATTTGTTTGAATTATTGGTAAGCTAGGAATTAATACAAACAACGAATGATTAACAAAATGTGATCTAAGATCTAAGAAAATACTTAAAGCGGAACAAAGATTTTCTGACAGGTTAAACCTTTAGTAGTTCATTTATTTACAAACATTTAGAATTACTTAAGTACAGACTATATAAAATATTTTGTACTAAATGTGTGTTAAATTTAAATAACATCACATACCAATGTTTTTTTTTTTTTTCTGTTTTTTTTTCCCCTTTTAATAAATCTGGATGTCAAGAATTGTGGAATGGCGTCAATAACTGTGGACAAAGGTGTCGATAATTATGGAATGTTGTCACGTGATCTGATACGCTAAGTTATCAGGAATCAAACCACCCCCATGGAAGTTTGAGTAATTCATGCACAGTTTATGTATTGAAAGTCTTTTCTACTTTTTTGCAATGGCCAAAAGATCGTTAAGGTGTCAATAATTGTAGCTGCCACTCTAGTACAGTTTGGTCTGATGGTCTCCATACACTTGACCAGTATATCTCAAAGTTATGTACAGTATACCTCCAAAATCTGGGACTTCAGAGGGGAGGTCGTCATAAGGGAGAAAATGATCCTTCCATGCTACTACTTGGAACTGGCTTTATTACTGAATGTATTTGTTGAGCGTAATAGTAAGTGGGGGGGAAAAAAGCACAAAAATGACAACTTGCTGAAAAGAAAACCACAACTTTAATCCAAATATACTGCTGGTTTTAAGATAAATATTTAGGAATAGGATTCACATCAAACCAGTTATCGCAATCTCCTTATTACATAATTCACTTTTATTTTATTATATATAATGGGCAGCACAGTGGTGTTAGTGGTTTAGCATTGTCGCCTCACAGCAAGAAGGTTCTGGGTTTGAGCCCAGCGGCCGATGGGCCTTTCTGTGTGGAGTTTGCATGTTCTCCCTGTGTCTGTGTTTCCTCAGGGTGCTCCGGTTTCCCCTACCGTCCAAAGATGTGCAGATTAGGTAAAATAACTAGTGCATACTTGGTGCCGGTCCCAAGCCCAGATAGATTGGGGAGGGTTGTATCAAAAGGGCATCCAGTGCCAAATCAAATATGCAGAACAGATCTGCTGTGGTGATCTCTAACGGGAGCGCCCAAAAGATATGTTGTGGTGCCCCCTAGTGCTTGGAGACAGTGATGAGGTGGGAATACAAAAGTGTTCTTTTATTTACAAAGGTGGTAGGGATTGAAGGTGCTGGTGAACCTTCCTGTCCTAGTGTGGTTGTGTCTTTTGTAGACTGTTTTGCCACTCAGGGGAGGCATCAGGAAGGAGAACTGTTTCTTTCTTTCTGAAGATTGGTGAACGTTGTTGGAGCTGGAACCTGTTTTTAGACAAAAAGAACGGTACAGACCTATTACTTCCTCTCCCCATTCTCCTCCTCTGCCATCCTTCCCGTGCCTCATGGAGGATGAGTGAGTGTGCCAGTTAGCAAACTCCAACCACGCTGCATTAGGTGTCCTTGGTCATGTGTGCAGTGTTTACCGACAGTGGTGGTGTGGCAGCGCAGTCTCCAGCACCGACCCTATGGGGAGAGTGGGCCACTGTTCCTTTAGCACCAGTGCAGCGAGGAGTGTTTTTTTTTGCGCCAGGGCCACCAGCCCACCATTGTCGCCATGTATATAATGTGGAAAAAAATAGAATAAGCAAAAAACAATTTTTATCTCCCACTAGCCGAAAGATCCGAAGGGGGATTTTCATGGCTCTGACTGTCCTGGGAAAGGTACTCACCTTCTGAAATCATCAACTCTTACAATTTTTGGAGGAATTTCACAAAACTTGACGGGATTCTTTGTTATATGTCGGTAATGCGCATAATGCAGTTTCTTTCTTTTTTTTTTAAAAAGATATATTTTTGGGCTTTTTTTCGCCTTTATTGTATAGGACAGTATAGAGACAGGAAATGAGCGGGAGAGAGGGGGAGGGATCAGGAAATGACCTTGGGTTGGAATCGAACCCGGGTCCCCGGATTTATGGTATGGCGCCTTTCATCAGAATTATGGCTCTTGATTACCGAACTTGTACTTTGACTATTTAATGAGGGTGTATTAAGCACTTGTAGCATACATATAGTTGCCAGTGGGGGGATATTGTGCTCTCAGTACACGCTTGTTTCATATTGCATATGATTTGCTCAGATCTAAAATCATGCCGCAGTTATTGGTATCCCAAGAAATTCATATGAATTAAAACGTAACAAGCATTATCCCATTAATACAAGTACCACTCAAAAGCTTGGATATGCTTGCTCATTCATAGGTTTTTCTACATTTGTAGAACAATACTAAGGACATCAAAATTCTGAAATAACATATGTAACATACAGTTTCCTCTGTGATTATTGGCACCTCCTGTAAAGATTAGTGAGAGTTAGGAAAAAAATCCACCTTTTGGTGAAGTATCATCTCACTGAAAAAAATGAGAAATCCTGTCTTTAATTGAGAAATTTATTCAGAGAAAAAGATCCCTCATGAAGAAACAATTACTTTCATTGTATATGGGAATTATGTGGTAAACATAAGTATTTAAAATATGAAATTTTTATTTATTTTTTAAAAATATATTCTTGAAGGTAGTCATTGTTTACCTTGACTGGTTTGCCCACATTTGGCATTATCTTAACCAGCTTCATGAGGTGGTCATCAGGAGTGTCACAAGGTACACCTGTTAGTGGAATTTCTTGGCTTCTTAATGCATATATAACACCTAATATTTCTGTTAAGTTCATCTTGAGAGCGTTTAGTGGTCATTCCTTCTTTCCTGTTGCACTGGGCTGTAAATATGAGGTCCAAAGTCCTTCCCATGCCATGTGGCGTATAGGGCGGCGTTGATCAGTTGCCGTAGCCCTCAGCCTCTTGCCTATTACATAGCTAAGGTTACAGTGAGGTGGGGGGGCTAGTCCTCTGGTAGAGTTTGACTCCCCACTCACATCTGTATTGCAGTGTGCCTTGCCAGACGGTAGCAGGTACCATTTTTATGATTGTCTTTGGTATGAGTCAAACTCGCGATCTCCCGATCAAGAGGCAGACACGCTAACCACTAGGCCACTCGCTGGTGTGTAAACATGAGGTAATGGAAAATAATAAGTTCAATTTATATAGCTCCTTTCACAAACCCAAGGACGCTTTACACAGGAGTTGCAAAAAAACACTAGGAAGAGTAGTGTGAGGTAAAGAGAAAAGTTTAAGTTCGCTTTGAAGGAAGAGAGAGTGGAACAGTCATGAAGCGATTGTGGTAATGAGTCCCAAAGTTTAGGAGCAGCAACACTGAATGATCTGCCACCCATAGATGCTAGTTTAAAACGCAGAACAGTCAGAAATCCACAGACAGAAGATCTGAGGGAGTGGGAGGGACAGTACAGATGAATTGGCTCACAGAGATGGGGAGGGGCGAAACCATGAAGAGCTTTGAGTCAAAAGCATGATTTTGCATTTGATCCGAGAGATAACTGGCAACCAATGCAGTTGCTATAAAACAGGAGTGAGCAGTGTGCTTGGTGAGTGTGAGGACTCTAGCTGCTGAGTTTTGGATGGACTACAGGCGATTGAGCAATGTGGCAGGGAGACCATAAAAGAGAGAATTGCAGTAGTCAAGACGAGAAAAGATAAACGCATTGACCAACATTTTGGCATCAGTTTCCAAGAGAAGAGGGCGGAGACGTGCAATATTGCGGAGGTGAAAGAAAGCATTCTTAGTAACGAGTTTAAGATGGGGTTTAAATGTAAGGGTGGAGTCAAGAGAACTCCAAGGTTTTTATAACTTGGGAAGGACTAATAGACACACCATCAACATCAATAGTAAAACTGGAGAGGTTCAGAACCTGTCTTTTGGTACCTACTAATAGAACCTCCGTTTTGCTAGCATTAAGTTTAAGGCGGTGCTTATGCAGCCATTGCTTGAGGTCAGTGATGCAAGTTCTTAGCAGCTGGACAGAGGCTATGGAATGGGTGATAGTGATGTAGATTTGAATGTCATCAGCATAACAATGAAAGTTAAGGCCATGGTTAAGAATAATCTGGCCTATAGGGGAAACATATATAATATAAAAATATTATAAATACTCACTCTTCATATTAGCATTCTTAAAGGCCAATGCTAGCTTACCTGCGACTCGGTGCTGTTAGTGCGGCAGTCCAGTTACCTTCCAGCTGGTGTAGCATTCGTGAAGGCCAGTACTAGTGCAGTCAAACCTATTATTATTATTATCCCTGTGTAATTGACTGAGTTACTTTTAAAATCAACATTGACAGCTACACACAACAGAGTGACCTGGCAGCCAAAATTCTCTCAAAATCTTACCCCCTTTTAATGAAACAAACCTGATATCCATGTTTGTTTACAAATTGTCAGTCACTCACAAGCATGGAAGTTTTACATCTCTGATGTGTCTCTCTTCCAGTTTTTTGATGTCCGTTGGTATGTTTTTCTCTTGTAATTATGCGTGAAAAGTAGCTAATGAAGTTTTGGTAGCCTTTTGGGTGTTCAGCGTGTCTTTTAGTTTCAGTTTATTTATTTAGTGCTTAAACCGAGTCCTGGATTAGCCTCGTCTTCTCTCTTTCCCGGCCAACAAAGAAATGATTGTGCACATGCACAGCAGAAAAGTTTTGTCATTGGATCTTCGCATGAGCTCTGACGTATGAAGTCGTGTTGTCTTGACAACATGCAGTATAACAATATTGCATGCTCATTCTCCATTGGTGAGAGTGGCATAATATACAGAGGATCAGCGATATGATACCAATATTCAGGGCTCGAAATTCATATTTTTTTTTTCACCAG